>WBMV01002992.1:1992008-2172911 GCA_013396655.1 Campylorhamphus procurvoides
ATATATATGAATATATATATATATATATACTTTTACTACAATTGTCTTTTTGGGTACTTTTTTTCCCTTCTCTCTTGGGTGGGGGGAATCTGTGTGGCAGGCCCTTGGGCTTGGCAGGGACCCAACTCAAACCTCCACAGGTTTTTGGTGGAGAATGGGGGCACCAAGGTGTTTTGGTTAACCTGGTATATTTTGGAACATTTTCTGGGAAGACAGCCAGGTTCTTACAAACATAACCTATTGTTTTGGTCAAAAGTAGGTTGTTTGGTAAATATCGATCATATTGAGCCAAACCTCCACAAGTTGCAATAAGAAGTCCCAGGACAGTCAAGATAGTCTTCATGACCATTTAGACAACTGGTTAAGGAATCAAGAGCACAAATAGTGTTTTCCTCCATCCTTTAAGTTGCAGGGAACAATAAGGGAAGAAACAAGAAGACCCAGCTGATCAACACTTGGCTTTCTGACTGCTGTCACTGGCAGAATTTGGGTTCTTTCAAATACAGATTGGTCTACCCAACAACCATGGGAATGGCAATAGTGCATTAAAGGGGAGGCTACAGTGCAAAAAATATGATAACAGCCATGAGCAATCCAAATGTAATGTAGCATTAGACATATTTACTGGGGAAGTAAAAATCTGTTAATATCAGGATAAAAGCTCAGACAAGATAATTCTGGAAAATGTGTGCAAATTCTTTTCAATATGTTTAATAAATATTAATTGAAATGCAGAAAAAAATTCCTTAGGTAATCAAGCGAATGAAGAGCCTATGTTCCAGTAGTAAATGAGAAGATTTTGGCTTGATTACTCTAGTGAAACAAAAGCTAAGGGATGTGATTGCTATCTATAAATACAGGTTAAAGAGAAGGATGTGTGGGAGTGCATATAGTGAAGGAAGGCAGAAAAGAGAGAGCAAACAATGAAGCACAGCCTTGGCACAATGGCAAACAGACACAATTTATTTGGAAATAGGAACAAAATGCCCAAATCTCAGAGCGCTTGCACTTGGGAACAGCCTTTCAGGAAGGATTACAAGGACAAGAAAATTCATTTTCTGAAATGCTGTTATATACTGAGACTTCATGGAACACTGCACTGGCCTCAGTGCTGCAAACAGACCCTTCCAGTCCACAACTCTTTGATTCCTATGACAGAGAAAAGAATGATTTTTACTGTGATGGCTAATGAGATTTCACAGAAATTAGTAATGAATGAAGGGTTGAGCAATGGATCACTGTAGTAGCAGGACAGTTCTTAGGAAAGATTTATCTGGTGGGAGCTAATGAACTAATTTCTGATGTTATCCTTTGAATTATTTAGGGACATAATACTTTTAAACTATTGTAAGAGAAGATGTTTGATTAGTTTTGGTTTGGATTGTTTGCCTTTATTTCTACCTGGAATTAAAATGGATTTCTTTTTATTTATTTAATCAGATTTTGGTGAAAGGGATGAATAAAAAATTTAATGATTTTGTTTGAATAGTTTTTTAGTCTTTAATATTTCAGTAGTTAAAAGATTTGTATTTGAATATTATTGTTTTCTCTCTGCATAACTTGCTGATGCATCATGATAGTATTTTAATGAGTCTATTCTATTTTATTCTGGCATTTGACTTATTAAGAAGATCTATTTGCTACTATCAAGTGACATAGCTTATCTTCTGTTCTTTTTAGGTCACTGTGGGTTTTGACATTGACAGAAAATATAGGAAATTGGAATTTCAAGTCTGGCTAAACACTTAGGTCATAAGTTATGTCACTATGGAATAATATCTCAAGTTTTCCAGTGAATCCACAATTCAGGGTAATAAATAAATAGATAGATACTGAAATATAAGGCTTGTGAGATAAGAAGTGAGGGTCTAAGGTAAAGCTGTGTCTTGGTTTTGGCTGGGATAGGGTTAATTTACTTCTTAGTAGCTGGAAAAGTGCCATGTTTTTGACTTAGGATAAAAATAATGTCAATAACACTGATGCTTTGGGTTTTGTCGAGCAGTGCTTACACTCAGTCTAGGACTTTTCATCTTCTCATGCCACCCCATTAGTGAGGAGGTTGGGGGTACACAAAAAGCTGGGAGGGGACAGCTGACCCAACTGGCCCAAAAGATATCCCAGGCTATTTGGCATCAACTGAACAGTAACACTGGGATGGGTTGGGCACAGGGGTGGCAACCACTGCTCAGGGACAGGTTGGACATTGGTGAGAAGATGGTGAGCAATTGCACTGTGCATCACTCAGATCATACTAATACTTTATGGTACGCTTGGTTCTGGCACTGAATAGCAAACCCTATTTGAAGTGACAAAGTCCCTTATTAACAGTATGGGAAATAGTTTGGTATAGAGAAGAAATGATTTTTCATTAAGTGCAGAGTTGCATCCACACAACGTGATTTCAGAAATAAAGCATATCTAATATAAGCATATTGTCTTGTCTGTAAAACAGCTGGTATAATAAAGCTTATAAAAAGTAAATATGAATTTGATATAGCATTTTAAGTGACATGTTGAAATTCCTTACCAAAATATAAACATTCATAGATTTTTCTCTAAAGTCAAATATTCTGAAAAGTTAGTTTTGCTGGTAATTTTGGAAAGACTAGACACTTCTTATTTTGAGGTGTAGCATCAAACTGCCATTTCCCCATTGACACAAATTTTGAATTTATTTCAGTTCTGTTTACATACTTCTTACAGAGTTTTTCTGAGTATCTTTTGCTGACGTGATTATTTCTTCATAATTATTGGTAAAAAAGATCTGTATGTATAGTAAATGTAAAATTATACAAGGGCATAAAAAAGATCTCCCTTTTTCTGAAGCACAACTTATTTAACCAAGGATTAGTTGTTGTTTGTAGTTTACCTTTCATATCACAGTATAATCCATGCTGGGTTAAATTTTCAGAGTGTGAATTCAATTTCTGTAAATTCCAATAGAGGTTAAAATTAAAATTAAGTGTCAAGTATTCTCACAGTCCTCTACTAATTATGAAAGGAAGACAAATAATATATGATCTTATTTCTTCTTGCTTTTGTCTTCTATTTTCTGTATCAGAATCCTTTAAAGATATGTAATGAATAACACAAGCCTGCTAGATATGTCCAGGTAAAGCCTTTCAAGTCAAACAGATCCTGAAACTCGTAGCTGGATTATGACAACTGAGATGAGGAATGAATCAAGTTCTTCAGTGATAATGTCTCAAATGTTTTATAATGTCTTTAATTCTAGTTGATGTAGCTTCTCTTCCTAACACTGGGAATTTCAAAATTTGATGACACCCCTTTCCTTCTTTTCAGCTCAGTTTTGCTGAATTTCTTCAGTGCAAGGCCACAACTTGCACTCTGGAAGTCCAAGGAAGCAGTTCTGATTCAACAACTCCATCATTTCACGATCGCTGTGCCCAAGACAGGCTCTGACCATCACCATTCCTTCTCTCTTCAGACTCCCTGATTTTTTTTCTCCATGATTTCTTTTTGTCTTTTCCAACCTTAATGATTCTATGATTTTGTGATATTCCTCAACCTATTTACTTCTTCCCAGAGCTCTGTCACGGGACAGGAGTTTCCCTCCATGGGCGCAGTCCCCCAGCTATGCTCACTGCTACTCAGGTGCTGTTCTCAGCGCTCTGTCTGGGCAGAGCGCTGACACATGGTGGGAACAGAGATTAAAGACATCATAACTTTCTACTGGGTAGATATCATTGTCTTCTGGTCACACCATCAGGGTCACACTGCTGTCCCAGTGTCCTTCCTGTGCAGGCTGTTATGCCCTGTTTGCCCACCTGGCCACCAGCCCACGGTCACTGGGTGTGGGGGCTCATCTGCCTTTGCTCCTGGCTCTGCCCAGGTCTCCCCAGCTGCTGCCAAACAAACTACCAGCTTCTGGTGGGTGTTTCCATTCCCCTCAGTTTCTCCTGATTCTGGGACCTGCTCTGTATCCCATGTTGATGTGCTCCACTGGCCATGGTGCTGGCACCCAAACTGCTCCCATTGGCAAGTCTTTAGTGAAGGAGCTCTGTGGTGCTTTCTTACCTAAGAAGTAACTTCATTCTGTCCATTTTAAATAGTCCATATTTTACTTTTTCTTTCTTTTCTTTTTTTTTTCCCTAGCTTTTATGGCTACTTTTACATCTTGGATAAATTAGTGTATTTTTTTAACATGCTTGCTTTGCTCTTAGGTGGTCTTTGTGCCCAAAATCATTGACAGAACACTCTTAAGATCATTCAATGTTAGTTTCCTGCCAGAATAAAAATGAAAACCTCAAGCACCTCTCTTTCTACATTCTTTTGTTTCTTCCATTAAAAGCTAAACTGAATTGCAGCCAAAAAACTTCATTGTAACATTTTCCAAAGTACAAACCTGAAGATCTTTTTGTGATCACGCGTGAGTTTGCAATTTGTTTATTTTTCTTACAAGGAAGCACAACCGATAACAGAAGCATTTTTATTCCTTTATAGCAATTTCCCACTTGCATGTATAACCAAAGAAAAGAGAAAAATAATTACGCAACATATTTTGCAGTCTTATAATTAGAATTGTGATACAGGTTTCTGTAGACACTGTTCATGACATGTTAATGGTACAAATTTCCACTTGGGCTCCCCATGTCCCTGTTCATTTTGGGTGGCTGTTTATGGCTGTGCTGTTATCTCTGTACTGCCATGGCTACACAGCTGGAACCAAGCAAAGCAGTTACCTCAACACCACGTCTGAAATATGGTATAATACCCCTGAGAGTGGCAAAACCATAATTTTTGGAAACTAGGTGGTGAAAAGCCTGGAGTAATGCCACAGAAGAGAATGAACAGATGTGCTGTTTCCCTTGACTTTGAGGATTTTAGTGACTTGGCCATGATCAAAGCAAAGCATTGCCAGTGGTGAGCATAAAACATTAAATCTGAGTTCAGATAATTTTGGAGATGAGAAGAAGCTTTTGTGGAAGCATAAGTATAACAGGTGATGCCAGGGAATGCTGGCCCGTGAAAGGGAGATCTGCCTGGTGGGATTTGTATCAGAAACATGAAGGAGCAACTGCAAAGACAAAACCCAGAGAGGAGCAGCAGCCAGGAAGGTGCTTATGAGCTAGATGTTGATTTGAACTGAAATTAGGAACTGTGCAAGGGGTATGTTGGGGCAAATGCTGCCTTAAATTTTATTGGGATAAGTGTAATTGCTCTGAACAGACATTACATTTAGATGGATGGAAGATCACAGTACAGGCAGGAAAGAGCTTGTTATTTTTCAGGCTTCTTCATCTGAAGCCTTTTTTAGGTGAAAGCTGTATCCCTACTAAGGCGTGGGTTCTAATTTTCACATAAGTTACTGAGACTGTTGAACTTGGTTTTTTTTTTTTCACCTCATTCCCAATTTTCCTTTTTCAGTCACCTACTCCTAAGCAACGTAACTATATGAAGATAGTTTTGGGTTTTTTTCTCTTGTGTTTAATGTACATATTTTTATTTAACTACTACTAGGCTCAAAAAAGAAAAAAAGAATTTTGGATAACATGCTCATTTTCAACAACTCATATCATCACTGACTAAATTATTCCAAAACTGAAACTGAAGAGAATCCAAGTTGAGCCACTTTTATTCTCCTAACAACATCTTTGCAGTAAAAAAACCCAGTATGATAAGTGATGCAAAGGCTGACAGTTCACACATACAAATACCTGAATCTCTTTGACCAGAACATGTGTATAAGAAAGCTATTTGCACATGATATATGAGATGAATTTCCCTGACCCCAAGAAATTGAGGGATGGAAATCAGATGGTTATGATTAATGTTATGCAAACTGTTTTACAAGTAAACCTCAAGCAGTGGAAATTGCTTTCCTTGCAGATGGGCTGGGAGGATTTATGAAATATCACTTTCCTTTTTAACTTTCTGTGAAGTTTTGAATATTTCTTTATCAGAATGAAAAATAAACAAACAAAAACACAAAGAAAACTCAACTCTGTTGTCTCTTCCTAACCCCTGCCCTCAATTATTTTTTTTTTGCATAAGCAAAATTATGTGACTCATCACAGAGGGAAAGACGTTAAATTAGAATTAAATTAGATGCTTAATATAATTCCACTTTCTCCACTCTAATGGTAGAAGAAAATAATCAGAAAGGGGCTCTAAAAGTAGGAAACAAATCACTGTATGTGAATATCTTTGAAGTTTTCATGTACTCATTTTCTTGAAAATGATACTTTTCCATTGCTAGACAGAGGTCTTCAGAAGGGTGACTGAATAGAAGGCAGCATAAATGCCTTCTGAAATCTGAACCTCCAAACACTTGATTAGGGTTGATTCGTGTCATCAAAAAGTGCTACTGCTTGTATTGAGTTTGTGTGGCCAACTTTGGTAGCCATGGGGTTACAGGTGTGTGTTCTGTGAGAAGCTGCTGGAAGCTTCCCCCATGTCCATCAGAACGAATGCCAGCTGGCTCCAGGATGGACCTGCTTCTGGCCAAGGCTGGGCCAATCAGGAATGACAGCAATGCCTCTAGGATAAAATATTTAAGAAGGAAAAAAAAAAAAGTTATTGCAGTAGATGAAAATTGGAGCCGCAGAAGAGTGGAGTGAGAACATGTGAACAGCAATGCAGACACACCAAGGTCAGTGAAGGAGGGACAGGAGGTGCTCTGTGTGCCAGACCTGAGATATCCCATGGTTCAGACCGTGGAGAGGCAGCTGTGCCCCTGAGGCCCATGGAGGTGCAGAGATCCACCTGCAGCCCATGGAGGACCCCATGCCAGAGCAGGGGGATGCCTGAAAGAGGGCTGTGACACTGTGGCATGCCCATGCTGGAGAAAGGTCCTGGCAGGGACCTGCTGACCCATGGCGAGAGGAACACATGCTGGAGCAGACTTCCCTGCTAGAACTTGTGACCCTGTGGGGAACCCACACTGGAGCAGGCTGTCCTTGAAGAACTGTACCCTGTGGAAAAGTGACTCACATTGCAGCAGCTTGTGAAGAACTATTGCCTGTGGAATCGACCCACTCTGGAGAAGTTCATGAACTGTCTCCCATGGGAAGGAACCCAGAGGGAGCAGAGAAAGGACTTCTCTCCCTGAGCAGTGGCAGAAACAATTACTGACCATAATCCCTATTCCCCATGTCTCTGAACTGCTGCAAGGGGGGAGAGGTAGAACTTGGGAAGGAAGGAGGGGTGGAGAGAAGGTGTTTTTAAGATTTATTTTCCTTCTCATTATCCTGCTCTGATTTTGTTAGTACTAAATTTAATTAACATCCTTACTTTGAGCCTGTTTTGTCAAATGATGGTGGTCAGTGAGCAATCTTTCCAGGTCCTCATGAACTCTTTGTTATATTTTCTCTCCTCTGACTGCTTTTAAAGGGGGGTGAGAGAGTGGCTATGGTGGGTACCTGGTATCCAGCCACGGTGAAACCACTACACTGCTATAAAACAGGTCTCTAGCACCCAAATTTCTGAGGGAAAAAAAAAATGCCCTTCCATTTTAATTACATAGTTCTTACTTTAAGTAGAAAAGAGAGAGAGTGAAGATTATATATAAACCAGAATAGAACACCTAGTATGATGTAAGGATGAGATCATTTTAGAGTATTTCCTACTGATCTCCCAACAGATTTTTTTCTTCATAGAACATAAATGTGTGGTAGAAATATTGCTTCTGTTCAAAGCAAATACTTGTGTTTATCTCAAATTGTTATTCATTGAGAAATTATATACCTCCCTCATTGTCTGTGTTATGATTTTACAGCTGAAAAGAGCTGTGGGAAATGACTATTGATTTGTTGCACATTTTTTTCTTGCATTTCTACTTCATCACATTTATATACTACATAACCTGTGTGTGTATTACTTCTTGGAACATTATAGGACTTCTATACAAGTTCTCTCAACCCAAGAGAAAAATCCATCAGAATATTAAGTAAAAAACCCCAGAGTTTCAAGAAGATTCACTTTCAAGAGGTATCTGTTGAGAATACCAACATAAAATACAAAGGTCAGGAGTTCAGGTAGTACAAATCACTGTGGGTCTACTTAATGTTGCAGCTGTATTAATTTGCAGTATCTGGGTATCTTAGAATCGTAGAATCTTGCCTATAGACCATCAATAAAGTTCATTTGCACCAAATCAAAGCCAAACCTGACAGTTAAGACAGTTTCCAGTGGAAACTGCAACTTTCTGAATTGCTTAAGTCAAAGGATTCTATCTGCTGCACTAGCTTATTCCAGCAGGACTGTCCTCAAATAAATAAGATGAAAATTCATAATGTGGTTGAGGTGTAAAACCCCATAAAGTCTGCATAAAACTAATACAGATCAGGACAATTCCTTTGTCAATGGTCAAAGCGGAGCAATCATTGACACAGCTTACCTTCCTCTTCTTGCTGCTTGGAGATGAGCATAACACTAAGGGAAAGAGAAGCTGGAATAGTGGTATCAACAGACCAGGTGTGATATATGACCCAGAGCTGAGGAGTACCTCAGTTTTGCCATGCTGCTCTTATAAATGTGTATCCCTCAATATCCTATCTTAAGGCATAAGGAGCACTGAACATGGCAAAATCCCTCATCCAGCTTTAGGTTCTTAAGTGCAATGTTGACTCCCTGGGAATAAATGACCAGAATCTCAAACACTGACTTTGTGTCCAAGACAATTAACAAAGCTCACTTTTTCCTGAGAAATCACATTGATAAGAGCAACAGGCAGGGAACAAACTGGTTGATGCAAGGAGCTAGATACTCCAGTGCATGTGAAGAACAGCTGAGATGTACTTCATTGTTTCCTTTGTAGAGGGTGTGCAGGAGAACCCATAAATTCAGAGATCCTGAATGAGTGGGTGCTTGCAGAAAGCTGCTCAGAAATAGGATGATTTGGGTATGCATGGAAGCCCAGTGAGAGATACCCACCAAAATTGCTCAACAGGGCAATTTAGTACAATGCTACAGAGCCTGCACGGCATCCTCTGCTACATGAAAGTCAGAGAAAAAGAAAAGTTTGGGTTTATGTGCCTAAATCCTTTATGGCATTTAGCCCTAGGGGTCTTGTGAATATTCTAATGAGGGTGTAGGAATTCTCTTTGCAACATTGTCATCTTTACCTTGTTCTTAGATGCAGAAAACAGACATTGCATGGCACAAACAAGGCCTGAAACTCTGTTGAACTTTTCCCACTAAAGAATACAGTAGTGAGATCTTGGAGAAAGAAGTGCTGCTCCCTTAGTTTTCCACTACCACATTCTCCTAAAGGCTGATAGTGAAACCCCTGAGGCTCTACGTGTAGGGGTGAAAAGAGCAGCATTGTCCATTTCTAAAATACCTTTTAAGAAACATCCTCTGTTTCTACAGTATCTACCGAGGTCATCAGAATATTTTTGAATGGTATAAAATATTAATTTTAGATAGAATAAAAGAAACATTTAGGTTGCAAAAGACCTCCAAGATCATTGAGTCCAACCTTTTACTGATGGACACTAAGGTCTGTGCCAAGTCATTTCTTGAAATTCATAGGCATCTGAGAAACTGCTGAAGTTGCTGTAGAAACTCAGTAGGGATTCTGATCTTCTGCTCAGTAATTTGGGGCATTCAGTGCCTCTAATGAATTTAATTCTAATTTATTTTATCACAATCACAAATTCTATGGCAGATAACATAGCCATGGTTTTATGGTCCCTAAGATGGGTGTAGAATTCCATTTGTCCTTAGTGAAGCCTATAAGATTTTTCTTGCTCACACAATGGTAGAATTCAGATAAAGGTAAGGAAAGAAAAATAAAAATTTTAATCAAAATGTATAATAAGAGTAACAATCAAGAAACTTTTGGAAGTGATGGTCCTTAATATTTTCAATGTACTTCTAAGCACCAAATTTTTCTTTCTACCTAAGGAGTTGTAGAAAAACAAAGCAATAACTTTACTGGGTCAAATTCAAATTGAGGATTATATCTGCCTCTTCCACAGCTGCAAGTAAGTGCATCAATTATCTAAAGTGTTTTAATGGATGAATCAAAACTGAACATCGTTCAATAAACCCAAAAACCTTTTGCCTAGTTAATGTCTAGGCATATACATTAAGATACTGGAAAACAAGTGAGAGATGGAAAAACACAGACTTTAACATTTAACATTCTCAAACAATATGCTTATTGCTTATTAATTATAATGAAGTGGTATTACTGATTAGTTTATTAGGAAACATTATGAATTAAATTTTCATAAGCAGAAGCCTTAAAGTAAATCCTTCAGCTACCTAGTTTTCTATACTTGAGAAAATAAAAAGATACTCTTCAAGAGCTGAAAACTCTGGCAATCTTCTGGAAAAAGGAGTATCTGAAATCTGTTCTCTGTCTGTAATATCATTTCAATGTGTGTAGCTTCTCGTTCAGTATAAGCTGTGCTTCTGGATCATATACAAATTTCTAAAAGATTCTGTATTAAAACGATTGCTTTTTATTCAAGACAGAGTGGTATCAGTAGTGGGGTTCCTTGAGTCTATTTGATAGCAAATCAATTAATTGTTGCTATCAAGAGGCTTTGTTTGTTTCCTTACAGAATCAGTTATGAAATTAAGAATTTTTTTTTCTTTTTGCCTTCTCCTTCACTTGTACGTTTACCTCTGTGTATTTTTTGGGGAAAAGCAAATCCGGCTTTTTATGTTTGATGTCTTCTGTCCTTATCTCTACAAGTTTTATCATACTGAAACACGTTTCCATGGAAAGGTAAAAAAAACCACCAAGAGTAGATAAAGAATAAAAGATAAAAGTTTTGATTTCCTGGACTACAGAAGAATAATGTTAATGCATACATAAAAAAAAATCTCAAGAAACAATTTCTCAACTGCCCTTATTATTGATGGATCATTCTGTTTATCAGTCTTAATAAAACAGCATGAGTACTTCAACATTCAGGGGCCTTATACTATTAACCTTCCCCAGGAGATCTGATCTATAAAGGAGACTTGAGAGAATATAACCTTTTGTTAAAGGGATAAGGAACTGATACTCTGACAGTAAATACAATATGGAGACATAAACAAAAAATGAATTTAAGATTAGCTAAAGTAAGCAAGAGATCAAATATTTAGATTAAATTAGAAACTCGTAAAGAGTTTCCAAATTCAACTGCTGAAAGCGATTAGAATTTGTTATTTAATTTTCTTTGCAGTAGAATACAATCAAACTCAAGATATTTTCATATTCGTGGTTTGATTTTGGAATAATCAATGTCATGTTTATGCAAATATTGCCTGATTAATATGATCTTTCCAGATATTAATAAAGCTACTAATGTGATTTGCATCTCCTGTATTTCATTCAAACATTTATGTAAACTTCAAGCAAAACCCAGAAACAGGTTCCCAATATTTAAGAGAAGAGATTTAGGAACCTTAGAATGAGCCATAAATTGGAGACTGTTAGCAAGAGCTAGAATAAGAAGCACATGATGTGTCTGACATCTTAACCTTTTAGTGATTTTGACTTCAGGAGAGGTAGCTCTGTTCCAGCCCTTTGAAAACAGTCTTCAAAGAAGGTGTCTACAAGTGTTCCCTGGCAGAAATGAACCATGTTAACTCCTGAAAATGCAAACACTGACAAAAGGGATGCTGATGCTCATAAACAGTTAAACGGACAGGAACTCAGATTCTCCTTAAACTGGGCACTGCTGTCAACAGCTGCATATTAAAAAAATAATTGTATTTTATATTGGGCATGAGAGGAATAAGCCATTCCTAACTGCTGTTTGTTTTATTAGTAGTTGGTTCGTGGGAATAAGTCCCAAATGTGCTTGCACATCTGAAAATGGTCAGGACATTTTACACAGATGATTTTGATAAATCCTTGAGCATTTCGCTTTATTTTGTTATTTAAAGGTTATAACCCTGTGGACACACAAAAGCAAGTTCTTTTGAATAATGAGACAACTTTGTGTCTAATTGAAGAATATCAAATGCATATAGGAAGGGTTACCCTGACAGTGAAGATTTCTCCATATAAAATGAACTTTGGGGACAAGGTGCCTTCAAATGCACAAGCTTTATGCTGTCTTTTAAAATAGAAAGCTATCATTAACAAACATATAATTTTTAGTCTCTAAATTAATTTCTGGTTCTTCACTCAATATATTTTGCTAAACCTGTTCTAACAGAAAGAAAACCTCTCTTCTGTTTTCCAAACAGTCCCAGTTCACTGGAATTTCTTCCACCAGTCTGGACCAACTGCACTATTTCAGTCCATCAAAACATGTTCAGTGGAAAACCCAAATGTGCTGTATTCATGGTCCTTTAAAAAACTTAAAACATTTCAGTCCAGGAGGAGTTATTAAAAAAAACCCCACATTTTGTCTCTAAATTGCACCTTATCTGTGTTGCACACATTAGCATAAGGAAATAAATTTACAACTTGCTATATTAAGGCATATTGCTAGAATTATATTTACTCAGATTACTCTAAATTCAGTAGAAATGATTTTTGTGTTTTATTGAAAAAAAAAAAGAAAGGACTTTATCAGCTGGAGGTAGGGTGAGAAAAGAACCCAAAACAACAGGTGCTAAGAATGAAGTTACTTTTTCCTATACTTACAGAAATTATTGTGTGCCTACAACATTAAATTCTAATGAACTATTGATAATTACTGCCTAGCAATTAGAATCCTAGAATAGTTTGAGCTGGAAGGGACCTTAAGGATCACATAGTTCCAATCCCCTTCCATGGGCAGGAATGCTGTTTACTAGGTCAGGTTTCCCAGGTTTTTGGATGCAGCCCAGGACACAGATGGCTTTCTGGGCTGCAGTTTCTCATCCACCAACACCCCCAAGTCCTTCTCCTTGAAGCTGTTCTTGATCCATCCGCTGTCCAGATTGTTCTGGTGCTTGTGATTGCTCTGACCTGGGTGCAGGACATGCTCTTGGCATTGTTGAACTCCACGAGTTTCTCACAGCCCCACCTCTCAAGGTTGTCCAGGTCCCTCTGGATGCCATCCCTTCCCTCCAGTGTGTGACTGCACGACACAGCTTGTTGTCATCAGCAAAGCTGCTGACAGTGCACTCGATGCCACTGCCCACGTCACCAACAGAGATGTTAAACAGCGACGGTTGTCCCTTAATATGCCAATCTCTTACCTGTGGCATTTAATTTAAATGGTTACCTCCATAGTCATGCAACAGCCACACATATTGGATACATCATGCTTTGACAAAAAGAATAGTGGTGTAAGGCCATTTAGGTGCACAAATCCTCAGATCAAGAGCTGAGAACTCAATAGAACTCACTAAACTAAGTGACCCATACAACTTGACCCAAAATTTAGGAAGTTACAGTGGAGTTTATAAAATATAGCTCTAATGTCTTCAATATCTATGCATTCTCTTGAGTATGTCTTCTTAAGCTCCTTGTGGTCAAATTAGGGAAACAAATTCATGAGGTGGTTATTGCTACATTAAATATTTACTGGTGAATAAGGTAAATGAAGGTTGATGAAAATTTCTTGCTCTGGGTAAAGGTCTGAGGCCCAGAGGCAGGTTGTTTATCTGCAGATTCTGTCTAAGTGATCAATGTTGGATAGTTCTGTCTAACATGAATACAGAAAAGTGTTTTACTAGAAATACATGATGAAGTTCTGTCACACAGGAGTAGGAAAAGATGAATTTCATACTTTTGAATCTAAGTACTTCAGTTTTTCTAATTTGTTTGGTAGACTTTGTTGCAAATGAATTCCCTAATGTAGCAACAGGAATTTCCACCTGAATGTTTTACTTATCATGTGAATCTTAAACCCAGGTTCAGTATTTTAATAATTGCAGGATTTTTCAGTATCTTTTTGTTCTTATAGAGCACTGTACAGATTATGAAGATTCAAATAGGGATGGAGAATCTATTTAAACTTTATTTTATTTGCAATATCCATAGTTACCATAAAACCCAGATGATCTCTTTCGAGGAAATTTTGTTATTATCAACAGTATTGAATTACCTTTTTTTTTGTTTGTTTTATTTTCTTGGTTTTGACACTCTGCAGTCTCAGTCTTTCAGCATACACTGTTTACAAAATAAAGGTCTTTTGACTTTAAAATTTAGAATACTGAGCATGAAGAAAAGAAGACCTGTCCAGCAACTCTGTATTCCTCTCTGCAATGTAATTCAACAGATGTTCTTTTTCTTAAATTGAATGATTCTTCAGAATAAACATGAAACTGTCCTACTTAAGTCTTTTTATTTTGAAAATAAATTTACTGCTGATTTTTTATTTTTTTTTTCACTTAGCAATACTTCAGAACCAGGGAGCATTTCTAAAACAGACAGACAAACATGAAAATCAGAGAACACATTTTGCAGTTACAGATCTGAAAGTCCTCATTGTTTAATACAGGCATGATAATGCTACACAGGCTATCCAGTCCTGTGTTCACGAGGGGATAACACACAATCCACTCGATAGATGTAATTAATGATGGGCCTTTTAGGAAACACCTGGACTGAAATGCCACAAGTTTCAGAGTTAGTGAAATACTATCCACAAATTTCAGTCTCATTTTAAGCCAAGGTCAGGATCTCCTTTACAATTTGTTTTTTTTTCCCAAAACACTTGGATAGATCTATTATCACATCATCTTGTAAGGCTGAAATTACTAAAAGAGAACAGCTGAGTGTCCTTTGCATAACAGAGAATGTCCTTTCATTATTGCATTGCAGTAGGTTATTTTGTTTGTGTTGTAAGGGATTAAGCACCAACAGGGACTTTAAAATTATCATAAATTTTATTAACTCTTATGGTCTTGCTCTCTTTGAGATAGGCCTGAAGTGAAAATAGTCATATTAAATCAGAAATACTGATCCTGGATTTAATCAACTTTTTTTTTTTTACATTTTGTATTGTAGAACATGACTTTTTCTCTGAAGTGGTAATATCAGAAAGTCACTGTCTGTGTCAATTTTTGTAAGTAGGCTCTGTTTATATAAATAGTTTTGGATGTAGAAATAGCTACTGGCAAACACCTAGTAGAGGAGGTACATGCCAAGGAGCTGGTGTTTGGAGGTTTCCCAAGGACTGGCAGTCTTTGTGACTAGGATTCCTGTTTAATGTGCAAGAAGTGACAAAATCAGCACACCAAGAGCCTGAACAATCTGTACAAGGCCAGAGGCACCCAGTAGTGCTGCAGCTGTGTTATGGAACTTAGACTGCACCCAAGGGGAAGGCGGCTGTGGATGAAGACTACAGGGTTGCATAGATGAATCCAGAAACAAGGAACACTGTAGGACACTTCCTAGAAAATGAACTAGTAGCTGCTGGCAAGGCATCACAACCCTCCCTTTCTAGGGTCCCTGCTGCTGTCAGGTTGTGGTTGAGGTGATAGACTCTGCACTTGGGCTGTCCTTCAACTATATAACAGTAAATAAACATATGTGTGCTTGTGTGATTGAGCACCAGGAACAAATAGGTGGATGTGTTGTGTGACTAGTTAGCCTCAATTAACAGCAGTTTACCTCTATTAATACTACTTTTCTGGTTAAAAAAGTTAGACTCCCAAGTGAGAGAAAGGGAATTTACAGCAATCTCCTCACCAAAGAGAGTCAAGAGGTAGTAGAGCAATTAGACTTGACACCATGCAGAATAACAGGAAATTGGGTTCTACATGCATCTCCTTGTAGTTAATAGAAAGTTTCATAGCTTCAGAGCAGAAAAAGCTATAGCTTAAAACATAAGTCACTTTTCAGGGTGATGAAAACCTTAAAAAAAAAGGCACAACCAATCTTCTTCTGATCTGCCTTTCTCTTGGATAACAACAAGCTGGGAAGGCACAAGAATTTTTTTTTTTTTGCCTAGATCCAGAATGATATGCAGATTTGTGAATTCAGACTTAATCTGCAGCACCAAAAATATTCTCTGAATATGTAGTTACATACATATTCCTTGATCACAATATTGATTCAAGAACTTTCTTCCCTGCACAACTGTACATAGTTTCATTCTTTTTATGAATACAGTTGTAGGTGGTAAAAGAGATAACAGATTTAGGTTAATGCTAAAAAACCCAGGACTCCTCCCTCCGCAAAAGTTTAATGCTCCCAATAACAAGATTAGAATTAAATCATAGAATTGTTAAAACTGGGGAAAAAACCCTCTAAAATAGTCAATTCCATGCATTACTTGAATCTTGACTGTGATGTATTACTGATGAGTGTCAGCAATAAATCTTCACCATTTTCAAACATTTTTGTTGTCTCTTACTGCTATTTTGCATGTATTACTTATCTTAAAAAATATCAGTTGTTAAAAGACTACCCTGTTTTGGTTTTTTATTTAGTGACAAGCTGATCTGGTAGCAAACATCTGATGGAAAGCTTGTTCAAGGGTAGCATGAGATGATAAGGCAGAGCTTTTGACATTGCTCAGTGGAAACATAAGATACAATTCATAACTGGAGAAGCTGCTGTGCACAGTTTGATGCTTACATGACCAAACAATGACTCAGACTCAGTCAGTAATGAAGGCTGGCAGAGTTAAGATGGCAACAGGAATTCCGTGTAACAGAACGTGCTGATGGCAGCTTGCTGCAAAATTAAATGTGCTGGTGCCTGCACTGATGTGATCCAAGAAGCACAGTTCAAAGGCACAAACTGATCTCAACAATATCCAGGTCTGGACTGATATAGTCACTTGGTAGTGTCATTGGTATTTGGCTCAAGGCTGTTTGCTGTTTACTGGAAAGAATTCAGCATCTGTAGGAATGACCTTGCATTTAACTAGCAGAGAAATGCCTCAGCTGGTAAAAGAATGAAACTTCTCAAAACATTCTATTATGAATCAGGATCATTTCAGCACTAGCTGGGCATTTACAGTTCTCTGGTGTGTGCATTACTGGCATCATTATCCTGATTATCAGTGTCTACTTGGCTCATTTGTCTGTGGATATAAATCCATGTGCTTGTGCTGAATACTCATTGAGCACACAGGAATATTTCAGTGCATAAAACTTGGCCAGTCATTTTATGAGGTTAAAACACCAATTCAAAGTAGCTCACGTCACCAAACCGTCATAAAAAGAAAAAAAAGACAAATGGAAATTTCTTGTAATTTGAAATATCCACTGCTCAGAAGCTTCCCAAAGTATGAACTACATGCT
The DNA here is from genome assembly GCA_013396655.1 of Campylorhamphus procurvoides. Taxonomy (NCBI): domain Eukaryota; kingdom Metazoa; phylum Chordata; class Aves; order Passeriformes; family Dendrocolaptidae; genus Campylorhamphus; species Campylorhamphus procurvoides. Next base: position 2,009,112 of record WBMV01002992.1, read on the forward strand.
TTATCCAGATTTTAATACTTTGCCAACCTATCTGAGGATTGTCTATGATTTACAGGCAGGATGACTCATAGAGGTCTCACTACATGGTTTCCATCCCCAGATGCCTGTTCCACAGCAGGAACAGCTCAGTTGTTCATGTGGCAGACACTGATTCACTACACATTACAATTGCTTCCTGTGGTAAGGAAAATAAATGCCATGTTGGCTTTTGCCAGTTTGTACAATACAGAAGTGTGGAATCACAGGCCAACCCGTCACAAGCAGCTGAGAAGCTCCACAATGAACCAGAAATATGTGAGAACAGGTTCGGATGTGTGGTGAGGTGAGCCATGAGGCTTGTCTGTGATCACCATTTGTCAGCCAGGTGTATGTAGAATAGAATTTCCTATAATGGCATGACATCCAATATCCAAAGGCCAGGTATCTCTTTTCATGCTCTGTAATAAGAAAAAAAAAAAAAAAACAACCCTAAAAAAAAAACCCTGCTACCACCACCAATAAGAAAAGGACCACCCCACACCCTTCTTCAATAATAATTTATTTGCTAATTTTTCCATAGGAAGCTAATTCATAATTTCAGATTGATATCTTAAATTATACAGAGTTTTTGACAGTTGAATTTTCCAGTTCTACTGAAGTTGTTGGTTTGTAGTCCTTTTTGGTAAGAAGGCTGGGGAATGATAAGTTATTGAATGTCTCATGTAGCTATTATCCTAGGCCTTGGTCACACTTTGTAGTTTTGGGTCAAAATGTCAGTACATTGAATTCCTGCTGTGTTTCTTAGTCACTCTTGTTTGGAAGTCACCACATTTTGGGCAGAAGTTTATTTTTGCAAAGTCTCACATCTTCCCAGTCTAGAATGAATAGGTAGCTGAACTCTTTCAGGTGCAGTACTGAAGGAATTTAGGAAGAGGAAAGCAAAAATAACAAGTTCTGAATGGGTAAAGTATAGTGCTGTTGTGATCTGAAGGGTTGTCTGGTCTACAGGTGTGTAGAAATTGTGATGAGGGATTTGTAGGATTCTATAATGCACAAGAACATTTGTCCTCTAAATTTTGCTAGTTTATTACAGATTACCGCAAATAGTAAAAAAAAAAAAAAAAAAAAAAAAAAAAAAAAAAAAAAAAAAAAAAACACAAACAAAAAAAAAAAATAGCAAGTATAACTATAATTGCTAAAGTGGATATATATCTCTTTCTCAAGCTGTAAGCAATAAATAATATACTAGTATGGCAATAATCAATTACAGAAACAATCAATACTTTTTCTAACTAGGTCACCTTTATGGCTGCTTACATCTACTGTTACATAAAAAGCAAAAGCAAGCAAGTAAGGGAACCTCCAGCACTTTTAATAAAATTTTATTTTTAAAATGGAACAGAAAAAGAAAGGTTGAAGATCAAATTTTCTCTGAATGTGAGCATCCTTTATCTGCAGTTGATGTAGTCTTTCCAGAAACATAAATTGTGGATGATACAAATTAAGTGGCCTTTTTACCAAAATGCTGATGACTGACCTGTCCAGCAAAAGGACATAAACTACAAGAGCAATATTTCTGAGCATGAGCTCTGAATTGGGCAACAAGGAATACTGACAGCTCATGGGTCTTTTACAGGATCACCCCAACATTTTAACTGAATATTATGTGGAAAAGATTTCTTCACCCTCCTTTTTATTAATCTTAAATTTCTTTTGGCATTTTGCTGTTCATAACCCTGAGGAGAGCATACCAATGTTCAAATGACCAGCACTAATGCAATGTCTGAAAACAGAGTCAAGTTTGGTGGGGAAAAAGATAAATAATAAAATTTACATAATTATTCATCAGACTATCAAACTTTAACAGTGTTCATCTTTCTGATTTTTACAAGTGTTTCTGTGTGCAAAAGACATATCATAGATTCTGAAAACTATCCAGTCTCCTACGTTAGGAAAAATAATCATTCTGGACTATCTGCTCTTGTTGCCTTTTCAAAGCCAAATAAGAAAATGGAGGACCTGAGAACAATGTTACACCCAAAACTGTGCCCTCAGAGACTTAGTGGCAAAAGAAAAAAGACAGGGAGAGTGAGAGAAAGCAAATAAATTTTTTGATCCTTCGAAAACAAAGAAAGTTTTATCATTCAACTGACTGCACCTAAATCCAGAAATTCGGTTTCTAAAATTCTATATTTCAATGCAAACACAAAACCAGAACCATTTATCTGTTTCCCTTACTACAGACCAGGAATTGGTAGTACGTTCAGATTGAACACATCATTTTCCATCTGCTGTATTTCCTCTACTAAGCTTTTATTTTGGTATTCTTTATACATGAGATATCTGAACATGAAAACCACAGAATAAAAAAAGGTTAAAAAATGTAGACAAATAAAAAGATGAGACAGGAAAATAGAGCAGGAACTGATATACCAGTTCCTGATTGTGACTACAGGATTTCAGTAACAGATAACACAGTGACCTACAGTGATGTAAGGTGTGACAGGCCAATGTGATGTCTAGAGGATACACTGTCCAAGAGCATTAGAATACAAAACCCTGACAATCCCACGATATGTTTCTTCAAGGCCATTTGCACTACCCTTTGAGCTTCCTCTGATTAACTAGTTAAATACACTCATTTCACATATTGTGCTCTCCCCAACAGATGTGTGCCTGCCTGCAGTTATGTATTTTTATACAACAAAACAACCTGAAAATATCTTTATTTCTGTGAAACAATATAGTTAATCTAGTTGCTATCAAGAAGGGAGCTAAACTGTAATAAAAAGTAAGTTCAGGAGAGGTTAAAATGGTGCTGTGATTTTGGTCAAGAAAAGCATTATTGGTATTATCTGATGAAAGGCTCTTCATTCAAAGAAAGATATTTTATACATGAAATTTTTAAAAGTAGCATCTAACTTTAGCCCTATCACCGAACTGACAAATTTAAGATGCTGTAAGTCTTACTCATTTGTTTTTTAGATGAGATATCTGCCTTCTCTTAGACACTAAATTTTCCTTACTAGAATAGATGTGTTTTTGTGTCTGAGAAGTTGACATTTCTTTTCTTAAACTTCCTGTATCTCTGTAAAAACAAGAGATCCTCTTTGGATCCATACTGTCAGTGCAGTTACATCATTTCTAAATTGACTGATAATCCTTTGTAACTCCTCAAGTCTGTATGACAGCAAAACTTTGTCCACAGAAACCTAGTAGTATTCCCACTGTACATATTTGCCAACTGGATAAATCCCTAAGCAACTACCTGGAATCCTCTAGCTCAGCCTTCTTTGAACAGGAGATTGGACTAGAAAGTACCTGAGATCTTTTCAGCTGAGACTGCTTCATAGTCACAAGTGTTCCTGTGTCCATATTCAGACCACTCTAAATGATTTAAATAAAGTATAAGAAGGAGGAAAAAAAAAGGTGTCCACAGATAACAGATTAAATATTTGTTTGTATTATGGAAACTCAGATTCGGATTGTGTAACTATTACAGGAGGGTGTGTATAACCTACTTGAAATAAAATCTGCCTGTGTTTACCTGGGACACACAACATAAAGACCTGTTCTGGGAACAGGAATTTACCCATTTTTTCAAGGAACAATAACTTACAATTGACAGCACCCATATTCTATATGAAAAACTTTTTGTACTTGCAATAGAAGTGGCATTTGCAACACAAATCAAAACTTTTCTTTGTGAGAATAAGCCTCTTCTTAAACTCCACCCGTAATGGCAAAACTCTTTCTGGATATGATGTGGTGATGCTTATTTAGTCTGCTGCCTAAACTGTAGGCCTCCATAGGAAGTCTACTTATTCTACAATATTTGCATTGAAAAACAAGGGTATTACTTAGCTAACCTGTTTTTAAAGCAAACACATCTTTTCAGTCTCCTTTGCAGACACATCAAGTATTAATGTTTATTTTTAACATAACACAAATGGGACTTGGTCTTTGTTGTATCCTTTTCTTAAACTGATATGACTGAAGAGGAAGAAAGTAAACCTGAACTTCCTGACAGACTTTCTCTCCTGTAGAAGGCTTTTTCTTCTAGTGTACTCAGTAACACAGTGGCTGTTGAGACCAAATTCATTAAGTACTTTTCTTTCAAAAAATAACCAAATGAAAAGATCAAAAGCCCGAGATCATTATGCATCCTATGTTGCCTTGGTTCCATCCCAGAATGTGTGTATGTAATGGACATCAGAATCCTTGAAAATGGTTATTTGCCATGAGTGATTGACACTTTGACCTTTCACTTCAAAATTGCTTGTCACTTCTTGCCATACGTCCATGAATGTCACTCTCTCTCTCACTTCAGTCTCGCATTATGAATGGTGGGTGGCATACCTGTTAACAGCTTTCTGTACTCTGGATTTCTGTTTGATCACTCTAAGGAGTACAATATGTCTAATACATTTCTGAACCAGTCGTGGAGTTAATGTGCTTTAAAAATAAAGACTTGTAGACTTTCCCCCCCTTAGAGTCTTATTTTAATCTGAGTTTTGATAGCTCAAACCCTTGGTTCAAAATATTTCAGAGAACTGTGACCTCTGCCCCTTCATTTAAACACAAACTTTCTTGGTAGTGATTGAAACTTGAATTGCTTTTTGTGAGAAAATTCTTTCCAAGAACAAAATTATAAAGAGATGTGAGCATTATTTCCCATCTTGTCACTGTGTTCTGAGGCATTTGCTGTAAAAGTCTTCTGTGCTTTCCTGTTGTAAATGAATCAAATTCTTGTCTATACACTGAAGCAAGAACAGAAATATTCAAATCTGACCACTAGGATTAAGCACCATTTTTGTTCTCCTTTTGAATACTTTGTGTAACATAAAAAATCAAGTGGTATCATGGCTTCATCCCACCACAGCAGTCCCTAATTGCTCAATGGCTGGTAAATCTGATTATGAATTATTATTATTATTAATTATTTTCATTATTAAAAATCCACTGGATTTTTAACTGGGGGGAAAAAACCAACAAGACTAAGCAAAACCAAACTCAACAAAAGAACATGTAGCATAACATAATGTAATTTGTTCCAAACCCTAAGTAAGACCTTGCTGAACAGCACAGGACAGCCAGTGCATCGATCTTTCTGATTTCCATTAAAATAGGGGACTATTCCAGAGTTATTGACTTTAAATTACTTGCAGCTGCACAGACTCTATGTTCCATATAGTAAGTGCTGAGGTTAACACGTAAACAACAGTTGATATTCAAGGTGATGGTTTTTAAGAGGCATTTGGATTGTGCAGAATAACCTCATTTACACTGATATCCTTGAAAAAGTACTCACAAAATATTTGTTCAACCAAGTGACTTAACTCAGATGCATGGGTATCCCGACTGTGATATCTGACTATCAAAGAAACAAGAAAAACAAAGATCAATGTGCTTCATGAAGATATCCATTGAGGATAAAATGTTCCATGAAATCATAATTTTTCAGATTTTTTTTTTAATTCAAGCAGAAAACAGTGAATTTGCTATAAAAACAGAACTCCTTTTAACAAATGCATTAAACTACCCATGGAAAAAAATACATTCAGTTTTCATTTATTTTTATATCGATAAATACAATAAGTCATTGGGAATTAAAGAGTTTTGGATTCATTCTACAATAGACATGTAGTCAATGGAGATTTTCCTGGGACCTGAATCTTTCCATGGAACCAGTGCTATAAGTCTAATGTGATGAGCAGACTTAAAAGGGTTAGTTCTGTAATGGGTACATTTGGTACTAATTTTCTTGCTGGAAACATCAAAGATGTCCAAGTACTTTACTCAAGCATGAGGGAATGATTCAGAAATGAGCTTAAAATCATTTCAATATCTACTCACATCTACTTCCCCATGTAATAGCCTTATAGTCATTAGAAAGATAACAGAATGTTTTAAATAATATTTTGTCACACAGTGTGGTGCTATAAGATTTTATAACTTAGTACATGATCACATGATCATTTCTATTACATACATCATGAAGTACACAGCATGTTAAGGACCAAGCCACAGTTTTGTAGTAAATCTTGTAAATGCTGCATTCAAAATGAGTTCATTTAAGGTTTTATCTGTAGTCAGGACAATTTTATATATATACATATAAATTTGATGAGGAATGAACATACAGTTTTGGATGTAAAAAAGACCCCTAGAAAATAATAGAAGGCAAGGGGAGAATATTTGTTGAGTAAAAGTAACCATGTCCTCAGGGCTGGTCTGTGATGGGAAGTGCTGGTTAGAGGAGAAATAGGATGACTTCACTTTGAGGGCAATGTTTCTGAGGCACACCGGCAACAAGGGTGGAATCCATGCTAGGACAGCTTCTGACAGAGGAGAACCATCTGTTAATCTGTGTTCTGGTTTCTACAGTGGCCCAAGATCAAGCTGACACACATGAAATGGTAAATTCATGAAAAGAAGTAAAGGTCACAATTAATGGACTCCAAGAGGCGACACAGCTATGGCAAGGCTGATTCTGGATCAAAGCGCAAGTTGTTTTCTCTCCATATGGAGAACAGGATCATGATCTGGTCTCTGGCCCTGAGAGGCAATTGCAAAGTATAGGTCAAAACAAGACAAACTCTGCTTTCCATCTGCCTCTTGTGAGCAGTTTCTGTGCCCAGGCATCGTCTGGGAGAATACAAGAATCCAGCCTGGATGCCTGAGGGACTAAGAGAGCAAGGCTAATCAGAGAGCATCCTTTCCCATGGAGCTGTATCTGCTTTGTCTGCTCTGTGCTGTTGTCGGGGTACAAAGTAACCACACTGCCTATTTTTCCCGTGTGAGTGAATTGCCCAGCTTCTCATTCCTAAAGGTAATGTAAATCTGACGTGATATTACTACAGCCTCCAATCAGGCAGCTGAGAAAACTGAGTTCCTTATGCATGTGGAAATTGGTATTCCCAGAACAGGTCACACGGACCTGCATTGCTTTGCAACTTCTTTGATGCTTTGCAGTTAAAAAAAACAGAAAAGAAAGGGTAGGACAGAAATATCTAGCTGTTTGCAGTGATTTGGTAGTGATGTAGAAAGTTTTCTTTAATAACAGATCACATAACAGATTGCCAAGGAAGTTATTCACTTATATGTGTTGAAAGCATATTTTTTAGATTATACAAACTCAAAATATTACCGTATTATTCAGGACCTTCTCTTTGTTATATATTTTTTTCATATAATTTTGCCTCTATTCTACTTCTTTCTTATTACTTTTCGTGTGTTCCAGAATAATTTTGTCTGTCTTTGTCCTCTCTCAGTTTCCATTCTCAGTCTTGCATACATGGGTCACAAAACTCAGAGACATAATCCTCTGCTATCTGAGCAAGGTCAAAATTAAGCAACATAAATTTCCTGTGATTAGAATTAGTCTCCTTTGCTTCCAACCAGACCTCTTGTGGGCAATCAAAACTGTTAACATGAATTGCTGAAAAATTAATATCCTGTAAAAGGATTTTTTTTAAAATCACCAAAACCTTTATTTGAAACTCCCCACTGCCTTCTATCAACCTTTGCATCCTTCTCCTGAATTTAGAGCATCTGTAAAGAATCAGCTATGATTCTTTAATTCACTAATACACAGGGGGTTGACTTAGTTCTCTTCATCTTAAATAGTTATTTTCTCTACCTAAGGAAATGAATGAGACTCATTTCACTGTTGGAGTGAAAATTGTGCACAAGGGTATCACAATGAGAACCCCCTAGAAGTGCTTAACCCTGGATTGTTCCCCTAAATCAAGAAGAACAACTTGAAAGCATTCCCCAGTGTCTACCATTTTCCTGACACAAATCTTCTGATTCCTTTCGACTGAATAACATGCAGAGCTCTAAACAAGCAGAAGGCTTGGTGGTAAGAGGGACACTGCTGTGAGGTGCTGTATCACCACCGTGTTTGCTGCCTTCTTTTAGCCCCTGTATTTTCTCTGGTTGCTGTCTCCCACTGGGTCATATTTTGTCTTTAAATGTTATTACACTAATCCCGCTATTTACATGCTGGTACAGGCATGTCGAGTCCTGTTGAATCCAGTGCGACCACATACCTCATGTTTACTAATGGGGATTTTGATTAAAAACTATATGGGTCAACCACAACGGAGTTATCCTGGCCCCACTAATGGTGAGCAAAAAAAGTGTCTGTAATTTAACCACTGAATTTTGTGGAGCCTCAGTCTTTCTTACCAGTTAAACACATAGGATGTTCTCAGGACTGCATACAGGCATGCATATGCACCAATATATGCTAGAGGGCACCCAGCTGGAAAGCTTCTTGGTAGAAAAGAACCAGGGGGTTTTGGTAGACACCAAGCTGAACATGAGCCAGCAATGTGCCCTTGCTGCAAAGGTGAATGGAATCCTCTACTGCATCAAGCAAAGTACTGTCAGCTGTACAGGCTGAAAGAGGTGATCTTTCCCCTTAATTCAGCACTGGTGAGGCCACATCTGGACTGCTCACACATGAGGCTTAAAAAGACCAGGTGCAAGGTGCTGCACGTGGGTCAGGACAACCCCTGGCATCAATCCAAGCTGGGGGATGAACAGATCAAGAGCCTAAAGCAGTGTGGGCAGCAGGTTGAGGGAGATGATTCTGCCCTTCTTCTCCGCTCTGATGAGACCCCACCTGCATTGCTGGGGTTCCCAGCACAGGAAGGACATGGGCATGTTGGAGCAAGTCCTGAGGAGGCCACCAAGATTATTAGAGAGATGGAGCACCTCTCTTGTGAGGAAAGGTTAAGAAAACTGGGATTGTTCACCATGGAAAAGAGAAGACCTAGGGGTAACCTAATTGCAGCTTTCTAGTACCTGAAGGGATCGTCCAAGAAAGATGGGAAGAGACTTTTGACAAGAACATGAGAAGACCGTGACAAGACAAGACAAGGGGGAATGGTTTTAAACTGAGAGTAGGTTGGGATTAGATATTAGGAATAAATTCTTGACTGTGAGGGTGGTGAGGCACTGGAATGGGTTGTCCAGAGAACTTTTGCAACTAACCCCATCCTTGTAAGTGTTCAAGGCCAGGCTAATGGGGCTCTGAGCAACGTGATCTAGTGAAAATATTTCTGTCCATGGCAGATGGGTTAGAACTAGATGATCTTGAAGATCTCTTCCAACCCAAACCATTCTGTGATTCTATGATATAAATAACTGAAAAGAGGATGCCTGATGTCAGGGAATGCCCGAGTAACTACACTGACTGGAAGAAACAGAAAAGAGAAATAAAGAGAAAAAGGCAAAAGGAGACTGGTGTGTGATGAGATACAGAAGGACTATCGAAATCATCCATGGCTCAGAGATTTTTAAATGTTTTTTAGTGTTGAAATATCTTAGATTAATATTTCTATGTTAGAATAGTCATAATTACAATTGTATTGTATGGTTGTCCCCTATTGGTCAGTTTATCCCTGTTCTCCAATTGGCCAGCCTTTGGTGCACTGCACCACTTCCTTATATGGTTGGCCCATCCCAAGCTTTCTCTTGTATGTCTGTGATACCACCCCTTTTTCCCTTATGTGTCGCGCTCCGCTCTAACCCCACCCTTAACTCCTCCCTCATTCATGAACTGTCCACCCTCACTCTATAAAAGTCCAATGCTCCCCTCAATAAACGGCCGTTCCTGCTTCACCCCTAATCGGAGTGGCTTGTCATTCCACTCCTGGCAGAACGCGGCAGCCTAAAGGGTGTAGGCAGTCTCTTTTCAGTGGTGCCCCCATGCCATGACCAGAGCCAATGGGCAGAAGCCGAAGCTTAGGAGATTCTGTTTGAATATCAGGAAATGCTTTTCTACTGTAAGGGTAGCTCGGCACTGGCACAGATTTTTCAGAGAATATGGGTCTCTCATTTGATATATTTAAAAGCCATCCAGACATGGTTCTGAGCAAGCAGCTTTGGGTGGCCCTTCTTGAGCAGGGCAGTTGGACAAGTGGGGCTTCAGAGGCTGCTGCCAACTTCAACCATTCTGTGATTCTGTGAAATCTTGGCAGATCCTTACTGTGTAGAAGAGATTTGGTGGATGGAAGTTGTTTATATTCAGCCAGTAAGTGGCACACTACAAAGAAACAGGACTGGCAGCCCAGTTTCTGACTGCAGGAAGACTGAACATAAAAGGATGCTTGTGAGATACACATCACAGAAATACCAGGACAGTTAAGGCTTTAAATCTTGCATTATTTGTTTAATTTCCGCTAAAAAAATATGTTCATCATTGTAATGCAAGAGCTTCTTCAGCACTGCCATTTGAGAGGTTTGTTAGTATTTCTGAGTTGTCTTCCACCCTGAATTCTCCTGAAGGAAATTTGTTTTGATGTTCCCCTTATGGAAGGAAGGAACGGAGGAAGGAAGGGAGGGAGGAAGGAAGGTAAATGCACAAAGATATATTCATTTCACCACAGGATAAAAAACTAAAATGAAAAGACAAAAATAATTGTTAAAAGTCTTGATGAAATGGAAATTCTTTTCTTGAAAATCGTCCATGTCTTTAGCATCTCTAAACTCAGTAGTGCATTTTATTTTACCCTTCCTTTGCAAATCCTTCAGGCTGGAAGCTGGAGTAACCCATTTGTGGTCTAAAGCAAGTTCTGGATAAATTGCAGGTTCCTTGGGCAGCAACTTCCCTTTCTCACTGGAAATGCTATGACATAAAGGATTTGACTTCTGCTTCCAATTAGTCTGAAGGGAAATGTTTGATATATTTCACAAAATGTGGGAGTATTTTTAGATCAGAGACCTCCATCGTGGCGGCTGCCAGCGCCTTTTGACAAAAAAAAATTGATAACATTTTGACATTTGACATCTAGACAGACAGAGAGGCAGCTGCAGTATCCAAACACAATTTTGAACTGATGTGACACTTGCAGATAAGGGCATCAACTAAGATCTGTGAGTTGATTCATATTCACTGAAACTATGAGTGTGCCAGAGGTCTGATGACACAAAGGGTTCTTTTCCTCCAGTTTCAAAGCACTCTGTTTTCTTTCCAGATTTTGCCAGCTAAAACCAAAAGGTTAGTGCATTATCCTAAACTTCTTTAGGCAGCACGACCAGGACATTCAGTAGATATGCTTAATGCTAAAAGAGAATATATTTTGCCAGAGTGATGGCCGAAGAGAGGCAAGGCTGATGCAGTTCCATGTCCCCACATCCAAGCATCAGGAAGGCTGAGTGTGCATTCCCAAGGACACAGGTACATCCCCTCATGTACATGAGGACATGTCCAATACACAGATCATAGACACACAAAGCACCCACATGAACACACCCAGCACGCAACCCTTCATCCTGCTCTCCTCTCTGGATGAGCAGAATGGAGGTCCACTAATGAGAATTTAGAGATCTACATCCGTACAAGGTGGATCACTCCAGCAGTGGACCCCAGACACTCAACTTTCCCAGTAGCTGCCCCTGGGTCCCAGTCTTTCCAGTTGCTGGCATCCAGATGCACAAAAACCATCACAGAGAGGGGCTGAATGGGATGTCCCTTCCTCTGAAGCCCTAAATTGTGTTCCTACCTGACACTGTGCTCCTCCAGGCCGGTGCAGATGGGACTCAGGAGCTGATGGGTCTGTGATGGGTCTGGGGGAAGACACGCCAAGGTCTGATTTGCAGCCCTGCTCCTGCCCTTGTGCTGCTGTGTTCCTTTGTGGGTGTGCACACAGGCTTTCATCACATGACCCCACACTTAACACATTCAAAGTCATGAAATACAACTGTAAATTAGCACATGTGAGTATGGATTAATTCCTGTCAATTTACGTTTCCAAGAAGGTTAATATTTTGCCACTTACAGAAATAACATTGTACCAGACATTGGCAGTGGGGCTGCAGGGGAGGGAGCCCAGTGAGAAGCCATGTAATTGGAGAACATAATCAAGGCATCTTAAGGTCAGCGTGATATCATCAAGTATTTTTGCCTAAACTCTTCCTCTTTTTCACCACCTCTTATTGTCCTTCCTTCCTAACAAGGCCATCTACAAAATTCTCATTGTATCAACTAAAGACAGATTTTTTGTGTGTTTTCTTTATTTTTAACATTAGAAGTATTCAAAAGCTGATAAAAATAAATCTTCTTGTGCAATATATGTGCTCATTTCAGAAGTTTTGCTATGAATAATATGTATATTTAGAAAAAAGGAGCCTGAGGGGAGACCTTACTACTCTCTACAATTGCCCGAGAGAAGATTGTAGCCAGGTGGAGGTCACATTTCCCCTAGCTAACAAGTGACAAAACAAGGGAAAATGGTTTCACATTATGTCAGGTGAGGCTTAGATTAGATATTAGGAATTTTTCTCTCATGGAAAGGGTAGTAAAGCATTGAAACAGGCTACCCAGGGAAGTGATGGAGTCACCATTTATGGAAGTGTTCAAAAAACCTGTGTATGTGGCATTTGAGGACATGGTTTAATGGTGAACATGGTGATGATGCTGGGTTGATGATTAGACTTGATGATTTCAAAGGTCTTTTATAACCTTAATAATTCTATGATATTATAATTCTGTGATATTGAGTCTGTGTTCTTTATATCCTGGATCTCATCAAGGCTGAGGTGATCTCGTTATTTATACCATATGTATAAGACTATCATATGACATATATATATGATATGTATGACATATATATATGATATGTATATCATATTTCATGCAGACATGATTTTTAGAGTGAGCATGAGGAGCATGCAGGAAGACAGGTTTTTAAAGGGCAGTGACATCTCAATATTAAAGGGGTCACAGAAAGTTTTCTTCTATAGCTGTAATTCAAGATTTTTTGGGGTCTTTTTTTCCCCTTGCTATTTGTGGCATATTTTTTTTCCTTGCAAACAGACTTAGACAGGCTTTTCTTAAGGACATTTGACAGTCTAAGATATGCCAGAGGCAGGCGTCACTATTAGAAAGAGCATCATCTTGGAAATTTGAATATATTAGACAAGCCAAAGTAGACAAAAAAGCAAATACACAGATATGGAGTGAGGGGACAGGGTCAGGATGCAGCATGGGAGATGGCCTTTGAAACATTAGGAAAAGGGAAGAGCAGGACACTCTCACAGCTGTGTGTTGGCTCATTCCTTCTTCCATTAGTCACTAACACTTTGGAAAAAGTCTTACAATTAGATTGCTGTTGTGTTTAGATCTCCTGCAGTCTCCTGTCTTTCTATTACTACTCACCTCTTTTTCAGCTCACTTTCCTTCCAGCATGTTTTGTGAGTCACAGATCTGACTGCAATATGTAACTGCATATGAGGAGTGAGAGCTGGGCAGAGGAGCTATAAAAATCACGTGTTCATCTCCAGAAACTAGTTTGACTCAAGATTTTGAGGGCACACAAGATGACTGTAAACAAAATGTAGGACTTGGCAGATGTCACAGCTGCATTCATTCAGTTTGCTGCCTGTTGCATCAGAGGACAGTTCAGAAACAATAAGAAATTGTGATAGTCCAGTTCTCCTTAAGGAAGAGCACTTCTTCAGTTACTTCATTTGCATTCCCAATTCATGTGCCTGTATCTTTCAGCACATCCCATTCTTCCAGCCCCATTTTCTGATGTTAACCTTTTCCACAGCCAGAACTGTGAAAAATACAGCACTATAAGTAATTTCATAATCTGTGGTTGAGGGTTTTTGGTTTGTTTGTTTTGGTTCTTTTTCATCTTTTCACTCCCTAAAACCCAATTGTCTGTGTATATATAGAAATAAAGTAAAATAAAAAGCAATGTTCTTCAGAAAGTATTCTCCAAGCCAGCCAGATGATTTGTTTTGACTGTGCTCTACATTCTTGATATAATATATATAAAAAAAAGGAAATAAAAATAAAGGGCATGAAGTAGTTAACCCTGTATCCCTTTTCAATTTTCTAAGGCTAGAGTGAGATTAACTGTAACACAATAGCTTTTTTGGGTATTTTTGGAGGGGGTGGTTTCAAATAGATGTGGAGGATGCCCTGCCCACGGCAGAAAGGTTGAAACTAGTTGACCTTTAAGGTCCCTTCCAATGCACAACATTATATGATTCTATTATTTCTTGTATTCCTTGTAAGTATTTCTTATGTATCTTATGATGTCACCAAACACCACCCTTCAGTATACAAATAACCACTGTGGGTATTTACTGCTATTTTGTGTTTGTGTATGTTCCAGATAAACTAAAAACTATTTTGGCAGTCACTTCATGACTTCTAGCAGTCATATACTCTTGATTAATCACATGTAATGGCCAAAGAGGATGTCAGATGAAGTAATTTCATACCAATCACTACCCATTATTTAAGAACATTTTGACATGCTGCCTTATCTGTCCCATTAGAGACTGCAGGGTGAGAGAAAGAAAGTTCATTCTGATATTTGTTGTGAGGTCTGGTGGAAATCACTGACACATAGAACAGGACCATAGAAATGCAACATTAGCAGAGAATCTTACATTTTCTCTTCATTACAAGTAATGGGGATTGATTAGGCTGCAGCAGCAAAAACATCTGTTTTTTTTAACTAATTATTATTCCTTCTTTCATGGCAGTGTGAAATGTTCCCCTTCTGTGACAACCAGGTGCAGGATTTAGGTTTATCTGTTGGTTTCACTGCTGGAAGGATGCTTATCCTTAACACCTGAAGTCCACTGCAATTTGCACAAGGCCCTGATCTCCAGTAACAGCCCCACAATGTGCAGCCCCCACAATCACCTGTCCCACAGTGTTGCCTCAGTATCATGCAAATGCAAAAACCTTGGGTTCCCATAATGACCCTCTCATCCAACAGGGAGGGATTTTTAAGCCTCCCAATATTCTGGTCAAACACCTTTCCTACCATTCCTCTCCCACCATCTCACAATCCTCCTCTTTGCTGGGCATGTTAAATACTACTGGGTCAAATACTACAGGATCTCTCCATTTCACCCCCAAGCTGATTATGGCTTCATTTCCTCCTTGAGTAGGTCCTATTTCATGATGAAAAAAATTACAGAGTCACCAAACTGGTAAGGTTGGAACAGACCACAGTGGTGTCATCTACTTTCAGCATGCTTGGAACCACACATTTCATCAGGGAAGTGATTTGGTACAGAGAAAAAACCGATAGAATAAGATGAAACAAGCACACATGCAAAGAAGTGGTAACAGGGGGATGCAAGAGAAAAGAATGCAAGAAAAAAGTGGTCATATGGTTGGGCTGGCATGCAGGACAGCTCTCAGAAAAATTTACGTGTGCCTATTTCCAGCCATTTCAGGCCTGGATGCTATTTAGTAATCAATAAATGCCCACTGCCACTGAGGTGGTTCTTCAGAAAAAAGTTGACAGCAATCTGTGATGTGAGTGAGGTTTAATTTGTCAGCATGAGTTGGATTTGGAAAAGCTAACAAAGCAGGCACCATGTGTCCTGGCAGGACCAAAGGAGATGGCCAGGTAGGCATTCGTTCAACTTCCCATAAGGATAAAGAGAGATAGGAGAAAGGGAGTAATAATTAGGTCTGATCTAACCAACTAATAACTTTTACTTGGTGTTAAGTATATAAAGGCAACTGGGAAAGTATTGACTTCCTGTAGTGTCCCTTCTTTTGATCAGTGATGAAGATTGTGGTACCTTTCAGTTCTAAGTGATCAACTAATCCATCTGAGTGGACAGTGTTTGTATCTATATGTATTTAGGAGTATATATATATATAATACATAGGATATCACATATGAGTATATATATCTTTTTCCACTGTGCCTTTTGCAATTGGACTTGCCTATCTCACACTGGCCATTTTAGCCACCAGCATGCTTGTAGCAAGCATGGGTAGAGCCCTTGTAAATCTTTGTTTGCGAAGCCTAGCCATGATGATATATAATATATAGTATATCATATATACATATATATATATACACACATACAGATAGATTTTTTTTCAGTTATAGTTGGAGAAGGCAGGAATAATTTTCCCAGGAAGTATTTGTTCACTTCCTGTGTATATTGCATGAAATTAATTTGTTCACTTTCTGTGTGTGTCCCAAATATTAAGCATGGGACTATATGTTTCTTATTTTCACCACTGCAAACTTTGAACAAAAGGTTTGCTTGATTGCTAGCTTGATTTTTGGGTCAAATCCTAAAGGAACTATTAACCTCTCAGCTTTTGCAGGAGTTGCTGGAATTTATGGGATCTGGTTTGCCACCCACAGATCATGAGTAATTTGTGTCAAAAAGGAACATATTCAAGGAGAGCTTGAGTGGAATCAGCAGTGATGTGTCTGGCATTTTGTAATCCTGCTATTGGCTAAACCCTCTGACAACGTATCACAAGTTTAATCATATCAAAGCAGAAAATGTCAGGAAATACTGAGACGGCTTAGCTGATGAATGGCGGACTGATGGGGAAAAGGAGAGGGGATTTCACTTTCTAGTGGATTTTCACGATTGTATGAACTAGAAATTGTCACAAAATTTGCCCTTATCACCTGAAATAAATCCACTGTATGGAATACTAGTTCTGCAGATAAAACAAATGTCAGGATGCAGAATCTGTCATTCAGTTTCCTGCTTAGAATCAAAAATGGCTTGGGTTGCAAGAAGCCTTAAAGATCATCTAATTCCAAGTCCCTGTGACGGGCAAGGACACCTTTTACTAGACCAGGTTGCTCAGAGCTCCTTCTAGCCTAGCCTGGAACATTTCCAAGCTTGGGGAATCCACAACTTCTCTGGGCAGCCTGTGCCATTCTCTCACCATTCTCATAGTCAACAATTTCTTCCTAATATCTAAACTAAACCTACTCTCTTTCAGTTTGAAGCCATTTCCCCTTGTCCTGAGAGGATGTTTGTTCTTCCAAGGGTCTTTCACTTCTGCTAGGTAAAGGAACATCACTGGTAATCCAATATGCAAATACTGTTCCAGGACTGTGCCCTTGAGGCAAGGTTTGCTGATGCAGTGACACAGGAACAAAAAACACTGCCAAGCCTGAGGTTTGAGCGCTGGCACTTGGTACAGTGAGTCAACCACCAGTATTTCCTTTTCATCTTGGAAGGAAAACTACTTCATCTGCTCAGGAATCAATACAGAATTGCTGCGTGCCGGAGGGAAGGAAGGAAGACATCCTCAGCCGATGGTAGGGTGAAGACTGGAACTGATTTATTCAGAGAGCATGGGACAGATATAGGTTTCAGGGAGAAGCTTGGAAAGTGGGAGGAGTTTGGGGGCGGAGCACAACAAGTAGGGGTAAGGGCTAAGAGGGAAGGAGGGGAATACAGACAGGGCGTGGCCAGCTTCACATGATGACGCTGGGTTTGGCATCACAAGCCAGCCAGTAAAAGAATAGGGAATACACGACCAATAAGAGACTGGTAACTGGGTAGCCAGTACCAATCAAAATAAAGCATACAAATACAGAGGGAAAAGCTATCTATCTTATACAATAAGTCACTATCTATGCTACAAAACATCTTTTAAAACATAAACTTCTGAGTTTTGAGGTAGCTGTCCATTTCTGGTGTTATCACTGGCTAGAAACTCTTCTTCCTGGTTGTCTTGGCAGCCTTTGAGACAGTGTTCTCCGACACAGAATGACACGTTCCTGCCTTAATTTCTGGACCATTTTTTGTACCTCGTGATGCAAAACAAGGAGGATCAGAAAGTAAAAGGTCTGTGGAACCCACTGGTGTCACTGGTCCCCTTGATGGACACATATTTGAGTTTCCTTCCCAGTGGAAACCCAGGCACAGAGGATTTTGTGGATGTTGTGATTGAAGAAAAAAAAATTGTCTGGAGCATTCACTCAGATCTGGGATTAGGATGCTCACATGGTCATGGGGACCAAATAGAGCATAAGGATAGCAATTAATAATTACCACAAGTAAATTTACAAATTGTGGGAAGCTCTTCAGTCTCATCTGACAGCATTCAAAAAAACATTAAAAAGCTTTCCTTGCTGTGGAGGTTTGGGTTGGCACCCTGCCAAGCCCAAGGCCTGGCCACATGGATTTCCCGCCCCTCCAGGAGAGAAGGGAAAAAAAAAGTACCCAAAAAGACAATTGTAGTAAAAGTATATATATATATATATATATTCACATATATTACAATAATATACAATCAAACACTATGCATCTACAGGACAAATCCCAGAACAACCCCCCAAAAGGGAAAAGGGGAAAAGGGAAAGGGGAATGGGATAAAAATGGGTAAAACCAAACAAAACAAATACACACACTCGTAAACTCAGGGAAAAGCTCAATAAGAACTAATACAATCAATTCTCACCAAACTCCCCTTAAGAGAAGCAGGTCTTTCCCATCCGTCCGGCTGGGACAGCAGCTGCTCCGAGAGGCCTCAGCTCACAGAGATAAGGGCTGGGCCGGCACAGAGAGCTGATGTCCTCCACCACACACAAGGAAGAGCGAGCAGGAGAGAGGGAGGAAATCTTCCTCCTGTCTTATATACACCTGATTACGTGTAGGAATGGTGTGGAATACTTCCTTAGTTACAACCTTGCTACCGAGGAAGGCCTAAACCAAACCCAAGAAAACTAAACCACCACACTTGCACCCATACTGCTGTTTGAAGCACAGTTCTCATGAGTGACAGAAATGAGGAATTGTTGGGAACCCCAGTTTCAGAGGGTGAGTCAGTGCAAATAGCTCACTAGTGAGCAGCAAGTCTGAGCCACTGGCAGAATGAGTGAACAGAATTTCATCAGCTGGGCAAAGCCCAGCCCCTGACTGGCCCCTATTTTCATACAGGTCTATATATTAAGAATGAACTGTTGTGACCCTCTATTTTCATCTTTCTATAACACAGATGTTAATGAAATAGCAATTTTTTTTCACTGAGTCTAAAATACCTAGTTAAAATAAAATAAATATGTAAAATGGGAAAAAAAAAATCCAATCTTGATTTAAAGACTTCAAGTCAGGGAAATCCTCCTTGCCCTAACATGATCTTTTCCCTGTTAGCTCTTGTAATTTCAGCTTCCAGCTCACCCACCCACCCATTTATTTCACTTTGTAAATGTTCACTTAGTAGTAGACTGCTCATGGATGAAGTGTAGTGTTCAGGCTTTTGAAATATTTGCCTATAATTCAAGTTTCCTAAACATCAATGAAATTTCAGTTATTTTTAAGCCTTTTGTGATTGGCTATTTTTCTCATACATAGACACTAAATCAATTCCAGAATGATCTCACTACTATTTCTCTACTCCTACTTGATGTTTTTCAGTTAATGTATTTTGGGTTCAACTCAGTTCCATTTGCTAACACAATAATTTGAAATCTTGATTCAGCTATCTACTTCCATAATTTATAAGTTGTTTCTAATACTTCATTCCAAGACCTTGTTCATCAGCTTGCAAATTTGCAAGTGTTCTGCAACATATTATGCAGCTTCACTCTCACTCCAAGTGGTCCATCTTGGTTTTACAAATTTGTCAAATGTTGCATCATTGACATTTTTTACCTAAAATAATAGGATGTCACCACTAAGTCCCCATAGAGTCTCAACATTACTAATTATTCCCTGAAATTGCTATACCTTTTAAACAGACATAGCACTTCAAATACTATCACAGAATCACAGAATGGCACCAACAACAAAAATGCCCACTTAATATTTTCATATTGTTTGAATTAAGAAATTATAAATTTTGCTACAAACCTCCCTGAAATCAGTAAAGGAATGCAAGGAGGCAGAAGCTGAACAACACAAGAAGAGGTCTCAAAAATTTGGCACAGAGATCCAGTATGCTGGGAATCTTCAAGGTCACAAAGTGTTAAAAGCACCATGAAAAGGTGTAGTTCATTACCTGACTGTTTCACAAATTCAGCCACCTGAATAAGGTTTCATCTGGCAGCTGCTGCTCTCAGCAGAAGTAGGAATTAATATGGAAAGCACCTGTTACAACACTGTTGCCTTATGGAGCATCAATTGAGAATCTAAATCTAAAGACTTAAATCTCTCCACTCTAATTCAGGACCTAAATGTTTTACCTTTTCTTTAATGTGATTGCTGTTGGGTTTTATTCTAGGGAAACACAGTGGAAAAAAAGACAGTTATTAAATATGGCAAAATTCACCCTGTACAAAGTAATAATGATAGAAATTTATAGGTGACAAAAGAAAAAGTGCTTTGTTTCATTTAAAGCTATGACTGCAGTTATATGGCAAGGAGTAAATCTCTGCCTCGAAAGTCTTGGCCTCATGCTTCGACCACATGATGCTCTGAGGTGAAAGTCTAAAGCCAAAATGAATAATATGAGGTTCATAAAAGTGTTCAAATAATGAAGCAATGTGAACCACCCTGCAAATTTCCTTATGGAAAATGATCAGTAATGCGAGTTCCTTTTGAAAAGACACTTCATTATTAGGTGGAGAACAAGGTACACCTAGGGATTTATGGAACTGTCACTCTTCATTTTCCATACGCTGCCTGAAAATTAGGATGATGAACACATTATGCAGGAAGATAAAAATATATACAGAAAAACAATGAACCACAGACTTATCTGGTTTCATTTGTTTGTTTTTGTGTGTGTGTGTGTGTTTGTGTGTGTGTGGGGGGGGCTGTTTGTTTGTTTTTGTTTGGTTGGTTAGTTGTTTTTGTTTGTTTTGGGGGGATTTTTTGCAATCTTCTCTTAAGGGATTCACAATCCGTCCTGATTTTCATTTGGTTACATAGACATTGCATTTATTATCTCACCAATAAAATGTGAGATGATTCTTTATTACTGGCCATGAATAAATTTGGAATGGGAATTGCATATTTTCTAACTACCACAGCTGTGAGGTCCTATAAAAAGCTTTTCAGCAGGACAGGTGAGGATAAAAAGCTCTCTTGCATCTTAAAATGGATATTTATCAGTGCAATGAAGGGATTAGATATTGTGGCTGTCTGTGATAGCATTTAGATTGGTTTTGGTAATCCAGGAGGTTTCTTTTTTGTTTCTGTTCTGTTAGAGTCATCTAAAACATTTGTAAATGTTTTACATTTCTACAAGTCATAGAAACTATTTTCCTTACATATATTTTCAATTATAACTGACAAAATGAAAAAAGAAAGTCTCTATATTAAATGGAACATTTATATTTTAATATTGTTATGTAATGTTATTTTTTAATCTTTTCCAAAAGCATTCAATAACTAATTTAACCATATTTTCTTAATTTATGGAGGTGATTTAGTTACTCTTCTTCCCTTGAATATGAGTTCTAGCAATTCTGGACTTATTTGTATCTCTATTTTACTATTCCTTCAGTACAATTTACTGGGGAAGCAAAATGTGTTCCAATGAAGCCATAACAGTCCATAAAATCAAAAGTACAAAACTCTTAGGAAAATACTTCTATATATTTTTTCTAGATTTATTTCCCATTGGCCTGAATTACAAGGGTGATTAGAATTTCTGTCTCTTGAACAAACATGAAGCAAAACCTCTTCAGGCTGCGTAGATATTTTACAAGTGATTAAGATGTCATTGAACAGACTTTTAAAGACCTTTTATTCCACTCTCTTACACAGTTAAAAATTGCTGAACTTGGTGAAATCTATTCAATCAGGCTCAGTATATTATTGTACTGGACTAGAATTAAGCATTTTTTCACCTCTAGGTTCTACATAACAAATAGACTGTTTAAAGTGGTACTTAAACTCATTAGGAGATCATAGAAAATAGGCAGATTTTTGCTAAACTATAAAGAGACTTACTGTCCCTACAGTATTCTGTATGCAGTTATGTTCAGCTCTTAATTAAAAACTCCCAGCCACAGAAAAAGCCCACAACCATTATAGGCAATACTTTCCTGTGTTCCCACTGACAGAGTATTTTGATTAATGTCCACCATTAATGTCTCTTATATTTTATTCCATTGTTTCTTCTCCTGTCTGTGGTAGATACAAGAACTGACTTATTCCCCCTCTACTTTTCAGTGATGTCTTCAATCACTGAAGATTTTTTCCCATTTACTTTGACTTAATTCTTTCCTTACAGTGGATTCTTCAAAATACCACATTTGCTTATAGACCTCAACACACTTTTGCTTTTCTCTTATGATAAAGTTCACCTCTTCTGTATTCAAGAATACAGTAGTCACAACTAAATGTAGTCTTAACTATTTTAAAATAAAATAAGACAATCTGAATAAAAATAATATATCTGACAAATCACTATTTTAATATTTCACTGTATTGCTATTTCAAAATGTAATTTCTTCGAAAGCAAATTTTTTTGGAGGGAAATTGATTTTGAACCTATTCCTGAGTCCAAATTTTCATTCATTTCTCTATGCTCACATATATTTGGAGATGAAGTTCAGAAAATAATCTGAAACTCTGATGAGTTTAAACACATCTCTCAACATTTCAGACACTAGGAAGCAAGCGCCTTCCACCTTGTCAGTCTGTACAGTCACAAAGAGCTGAAAAAGTATTTAAAGGACCTAAAGATATGAAAACACATGCAACAAGTTTATTGTGAAGTTATCATGAATATGTTCATAAATTCAACTGAATATTTTAGGGGTATTTTTAGACTGTGATCAGAGATCTGTCATTCAGAGTCTGACTCCTGTTTTGAGACACAGTCCTAGCATTGTCACTGCCACCCACATGTCCCTGACTCTGTTTTTGTATCAAATTGTCAGTTTTTCACCAGGGTAACTACTGCATGACATGGCACTACAGGACATGGCAGCACAGTTTAAGTCAGACTTGGGAACTTCTTGGCAGGAAAGCAAGCCACTTATAGTTCAAGAGGAAATAATTCCAGATTTTACATGTATGGCAGATATAACTTTTTATAACAAATCTGATATGTATACCAGAACATTTATATTTAATTATATTAAAATATTTTCCTTTAAAAGAGTGTAAGAGTTTTTTCTCCTGACTCTGAGTAGGTGCTTAAGATGATACATTTAAATATGAATTTGACCTCTTCCACTGAGGAGCACCATTAAGCAATAATGTCAAGATCTCATTCTCTGGCCACTGATTTGTCCCAGAAATATGTCAAATATTTCAGCATGCAACAAAAGGCAATCAAAACCTTTACAGAGGTGACATTGATTTACACCCTTACCTCTCTCACTATATAAATACACATAGATCTTCTTATAGGTATATATATATATATAGGTATTATATGTTTAAATATTAAATATATTCTTTAGTACAAGTGTAAATGATCTAATGAAATTATTTACACCGAAAATATTTGTGGCAATGAGCTCTGGGATAGACGTTGCATTCATATAACTTATGCAAATAGTGAAAGATAATTTTAATGGGGTTTTTTAGGTTCCACAAAAAAATGTCAAAACTTGAACCCTCCTATTCCTTAAATCATTCATCTCTCAAAATTCACATCTTTAAACAAACAGTAGAGATTAAGAACTTGCAATTTAGCTAGCAGTGTTGGTAATGATTTCAGAGATAAGAGTCCGGCACTCATCAGTAGTTGGTTTGAAGAAATAACTAGATAAAATCTTTTATTGAATGAGTAAGACAGTAAAAAACTGTCTTGTTGATCATAAGTTGCACTATGAAAAACAATTAACAAAAATGAACTGGATACATCTGGTCAAAGAAGCTTCTGAAGTCAGGACTACGGTGATGCTCCCCTCTCCCAGGTATGGAAACACTTGACCTGATGGTGAACATGTTTGGTATGTTAACACACTTGGATATGGCTCTGTCCGAAATGGGGGCAGCTCCTGGTCTCTTTTCACAGAAACCATCCCTGCAGCTGCTCCTCTAGCAACACTTTGCCATGTAAACCCAATACATGGAAATAAAAAAGATGTGACCTTTGACAAACAGATTTGTGAGTCAGCTCTGAGAGCAGTGTTATGACTGAGTGACACTGTATCTAAAGTAATGAGACCCAAGAAGTCATTTAAAGTCCTACTATCCCAAGTCAGCAAACACCTCTGCCATGTTCTTCAGTCCACTGGAGACATCCCCATTAGAGGCCCTGGGTAGATGTCAGAGTGAAAAGGGTAACCATCCAGAGCATCTCTACCTAGGATAATGCTTTATTTACTAGAAATAGATAGTAAAAAGAAAATAGCTATGGATGAGAAACTGGGATATAGCTCCCTGGTAACATGACTAGGCTATAGGAATAGTTTGAGTAGCTCTGTACTAATGAGCTGTGCAGAGGGGACTTCTGGGATATTCTTACATCAGGGAAAGTAAATAGGACACAAAGTCACTTTTTCCCATCCTCCAGAACCACCTTCCACGAGCAAGGATCTTTATCAGTCCCACAGTGATGGCAGAGGTTTAGTCAGCCTTTGATGTCATAAGAAGTGTGAGCTGATACCTTCCCCATTCCTAATCCCTCTCAGTAAGATTATACAGCAAGAGGTCTTTTTACTGCAGGGTCCTGTCTTCAAAAACAGCCACAAGAGTGATTAGGAAAAATGCTAGGAAATACCGAAACCAAACATGACAAACATTTATTGACTTGGCTGTCTTTACAAAGAAGTTTTATTTCCTCTCCTTGGGCATGATGTACTGTCATTTGCTATTTTTGTTCACACTGTCTGCACCAAAAAGGTAAGCAGGATCTGTAATGTATATGAAACTTTAATTTATTAAGCAACCTCACAAGTCAGCCTCTGATTATATTGGGGTTGCTCCTTTCACATCCTAGGATTTATACTCTATTCAGTCAGCTGCAGAATATGGTCCTCAATTTGAATTTTTTTCAGTCTTTCAAATGCTTTGTCTTTCAACATTTATGATTCATTTATGCCTCTTTTTTTTTTTTACTCCACAGTTGATAAAAAAGAAGCCCAGTGTCCACCATCAGGTAAATGCATTCAATATTCCTTCAATCTCATACGCATTTGAAATATGTATAGGTGTGTATGGATAGTAACAAGTTTACATGTCGGAGACACTGTACCAGAAGTTGATAAACAGAGCAAGAACAATGTAATCCCTTAAATTTTTGTCATAAATCAAACCTTAGATGCAGGATTGCTTCCCCTGACTTCAATAATATGATTATGTTTTCAATCCTCACACATGGGCTCAGAGTGAAGAAAAATGATATTTCATTTTACCAGATGTTTCGTTTATACCATGTAGACTCTTGTTCCCATATTTTCACTTGACTGGAATCTCCTTATCTCCCAACTCAGTATTGCCAAGTGCCACAGTTCTCATATGAAGGATTGGAAACCAGGGCACATAAGACAACCAATGAAATGGAAGATAACAAATGTGCTTTGCGTACACATTTGCCACCAGGTCAAGGGAGGTGATCCTGCCCCTTTACTCCGCCTTAGTGAGGCACATCTGGAGTGCTATGTTCAGTTCTGGGCTCCTCAGTACAAGAGGGGCATGGAGAGTGTCCAGTGGAGGCTACAAGGATGGTTAAGGAACTGGAGCATCTCTCTTACGAGGAAAGGCTGAGGGACTTGGGCCTGTTCAGCCTCAAGAAGAGGCTCATCCATGTCTGTCAATATCTGTAGTGAGACTGCCAAGGGGATGGACCAGGCTCTGTTCGATGTGCTGAGCAAAAGGACAAGAGACAACGAGCAGAAACTGAGCTGCAGGAAGTTTCACCTGAATATAATGAAGAACTTCTTTATGGGTGACCAAGCACAGGAACAGGTTGCCCAGAGAGGGTGGGAAGTCCCCCACATTGGCAATATTGCAGAACCACCTGGACACAATCCTGTACAATGTGCTCTGGGATGACCCTGCCTGAACAGAGAGATTGGACCAGATGACCCTCTGTGGTCCTTTCTAACCTGACCCATTCTGTGATTTTGTGAAAAAGAAAGGGTTAAATTATCTCACGGAGTAATTACATGGCAGTCAATGAAACCACAAGAGAAGGAAGAAATCTTATCCTCATGGGGCAGAAGTGCTACAGCCTTTAATGAATGTGTAAGCCAGGCTTACGAAACAATTGCATTTATCACTGGGTGAATTTCACCTAGAGAAAAAAAACTGCATTTAATTTACTATTCATCCTGTGCATGACACTGCTTTGCATGTTTAATTTTTGCATTGCTAATTCTTTAAAATGTCGAACTTCCTTAAATGCAGGTTATCGATTAGAAAATCTGCTTTGTGGGTGATTCAGCACAGAGAACAGATACACTAACATCCTATTCCACTTAACATGGGAATGGTGTATGGTTGGGATTTATGTTACAAAGATGACTTCTGCTGATTTTCTGCTTAAAAGGTAAATCTGGTCTAATAATACCAAATGAAAGGTAATTCATGCAGAGAAAAATAGGAACACACAATTTGGGGAAAGGGAGAGGAAAGCTCTTGTTATATAAATGGAAAGTGGAAACCATCCAAAAACTTCATGAGGCTGCACACAGCAGAGGACTTATCTATGCTAACTTTATCCATCTAAAAGTTCAGTGTCTGCTTGGAGAAAACTACACCCAGTTGAAGAGAGCTCTACACAATGATAGATCCCATGCTGAGATATACTTCTGATATGGCTGGAATATATATGATTACCTAGAAGTTCCCTTTATTTTGTTCATTATAGAAATACTGAAACGATCAGGTTAATAATATATATAAACAAAATATTTTTTTTCCTCTATATGTGTTGCTAAATAGGAATTATTCTCTACCTTTGAGGTATATTTACTCTGACAAGCCATCTCAATACTGCTTAGCGTTTGGCACCATGCTTCCTCTGGACCCCATGATTACCTCTTTGGAGTAAAAAAGAAACATAATTGTTTTTCTGACTTTCCCCTTCACCCGGTTCAAAGTATCATAAATAATGTGATAGCTGTATAGCAACCCCTCGCAGTGGTGTTTTCACACCACAAAGCTAACTGTGTTACAGTCCCTTGGGCATAGCAGATGGTAGTGTTTGAGAGTGCACATCCAGGGGGAGCAGTCTCAGATCCTGTGTAGCATGTAAAGAGCCAAACCTGGTACATTATTGTCCCAGTGACCTTTTGGGAATTGTCTCTGTTCCTGATACACTCTAAACCAACTGAGCAGTCTTTCAGAAAGTATTAGCTGGCACAAGATATTATTTCAGGATAAACACAACTCAGAGCCTAAGCCTACATCCTGGTCCTGTTTTGCTTACCAATATACAGGCAGCCCCAGATGGCTGAAGTTAAGTAGAGCCATTCAGACTCATAACAACAACACTGAAGGCTGTAATTGCTCAGCAGACATACCCAAAAATGAAAAGCAAAAACTCACAGTTATTCCCTTGTGTTTATTCCTGGAGAAATGCAGGAAAAAGTACACAAAAAGTAACTCTAGATTTTCAAATGTAATTTCCAAGTTTAAAATCTTCTAAAATTAGTTATTTTAGTTCTAACTTTGGGTGGTTTTTGTGTGGTTATTTTTGTGGGGCTTTTTTTTGTGTGTTTGTTTGTTTTGTGTTTTTTGTTTGTGTTTTTTTAAAGCAACAGGTCATGGGGATTTTTATTGTTGTTTCTTTTATGTCTTCAAACTATTCCTTATGGTTTAATCAAACTCAAACTCAAGTATTTGTATATAGAATTCTATTAGACATTAAAAGTTTGATTCCATTTCCTGGGCATATGTCTCTTGTACCAGACCCACAGTTTTTCTGACCAAACATCCCCATCTACTTTAGGTGTCACACCCTAAGCTGTGCTGACTTCGTTGAACTAGCTCTCCAACGAGTATGGTGGGATGCCAGGCAACCACTTCATCTATAGACATAAAGATTCAATTAGACAGTCAAGATATGTTTTACAATATATATCTAACATCAGTATTCAATTTGCAGAGTAGAACAGAAAAAAAAATGTAACAAATATAACAAACACAGTATTTTTGATCAATGTTCTTTTTTACTTCTGAGGATGCTTCTGGTTTTGTTCAGTTCCTTCAGGGCTGGGCTAAAACATGTTCCTCCATGACGATAAAATCATCTCATTGGGAAAGGCACCTGCTGACGACAGTGCTGTGGGAGAGGAAAGTCAATGGTGTACCTGAGTTATCCAGCTTATACTGATCAATGTGCCTTTATGTTTAATTTACAAAAGGGAATTACACAGAGATGACCTGCATCAGATGGAAACTTCCCCCGACTCCTGGCCTTGTGAGACATACTTGACTGAGAAGTTCAAGCTTAGGGTGACAAACTCATTGCATTTATTTTATTGAGAAATATTGTGAAGGTATTTGAAATCAGTGTTTGATACCTGGGATCTCAGCTGCCAGAAGGCCTTAAAATTGATTCTGGTTTTATTCAGAGACTTTGCACCTAATCCCAACACTTGGGTAAGACAGACGGAAAGTAATGACAAATCTCAGGAAAGCAGTTCAGCGGCTGCTGGTTGGGGTTTCTTGCCTTTAAAGTGTTTCTGGTTGGCTTGATTTTCAACAGGCCACTCAGGACCTCAAGTAATTAAGAAATACTCAGCCACTAATGTTTCAGTTCTGTTGAACTTCCTCAGAGCTGTGATTTCCTGGCTCAGTAAGTAGCTACACTCTTAAATACAGGAAAATGTCAATCTCAAAATATGTCCTTACTGTTTTCCCATGGTTTTAGCAGAAAAACTTTTACAGTTTCAGATGACACTGATGCAGATGATCGAGTGGTTATCACTGCTTCTGTTTTCACAGCTCCATGTTTTTTAATAGCAGTAGCGGGTTTCTTTTCCCAAATTGCTCCAGCTCTGAGCAGCAATAAAAATGAGGTCTGTTTACTAACACAAAGCATTTCATTTCTTCACGGTGTCATGAATACCAACTAAACATAGAACATTACACAACTGGTGATACTTAAATGCAAGTCAACTATGCAGGTTTAATGTATTATACACATAGCATCTGTACATGCAACAGCATGAGAGTGAAAAACACTTAAATAATTAAGTTAATGTGAAAGCACTGCGTAATCAAAGGGCACTGAGGAGAATAAATGGAATTTCTTTAGTGAGAAGGTTTATAGATTTGTGAAACAGGGGAGGATGGCATTTTGTAGCAAAGCTGTGGTCTGCATCTCTGCTCACAAGTAGTCAGTTCATGAGAACTTTCTCATCCTGATCTTTCAGTCTGAAATTGCTTTCAAGTCTTTTTGTGGACTTGATTATGGTTTTCCTCTACAGTAGAAATGTCCCTGGTTTGTACTAGAACCAAAGACAAAAAGAGATACAGAACCAATTTGGGATGGAAGAGAAAATGGTCTAAAGTTCTTTACAGATTGGCAAGAATGTAAATGGAAAAGAAATTTTCTGGAAATTGGTAGTTCTCTGCTGCAGTTATGACCATAAAACTGTGAGTATTTATGTTTCTTTAATGTAATCATGAATAAAATAGTTGATAATGATGCTATAAAAATGTATGGATCTGCTTTTCAAAGTAAGTATAAGAACATATGGCCTTTTTGTAGTAGTAGACTGCTCCCTTCTGTGAAAACAAAATCCTATCTGCTAATTGAGTGTTAAACATATCTGTACCTGGCATACAGCACTCCACCCAACTCACACTGCTTTACAAACATCAAGGCAAAATTTGCATGTGGTCAGACAGCTGCTGTAAGTCCTGTATACCATTTAGATCCTGCTTATATTTTCATGGCACTCGTCCTGAGTGCAGTTTAAAATATTCTATACAAAGACGTTATACGACTTGCTTATATTTTAGTCCAGAGAATAAACAGCGTGTCTAAGTTTGCCTAGGGGTTATTTTCATAAGTAAATGAAAGAGAAATAGTCCTTATTCCAAGATCTTTCACGAAATTGGTGGAAATTTGACAAGGAGAAAGAGAAGCTCACTTTTTCTCTCCTCCTTTTTCTTTTCTTTTCTTTTTTTTTTTTTCTTATATAGTATATAATAAGACAGATCTCTACATTAATAGAGTACTGTAATTTCTCCTTCTATCTTTCTCATAATCCTAGAATGGATTTCACTTAGTCTAAATTGAGTCCATTTAAGCACTTTACTACTAGCTCCATATTAATCTGATCTCCCGAGATACTCAAAAAGTGACTGTCTTCTAAGGACATTGTATCATTCTTTAATGAGAAAAGAAATTAAGTATATCGCAGCTGTGTCAGGAACCTTTGTTATTTGACTTACAACCTTTCTCCAATTTAGATTACTTTAGATAAAGAAACCTGCTTTCACAGTAACCACTGCCATAACCTTGCTCAAATATGTGGTTACTTTTCCTTCTATGCTAACTCAAATTCAACTAAAATAAATATGCAATTTTTCCACTAGTCTAAAAAGAATTATTATCATTTATCTAACAGGATAGAATAATATACATGCAAGGCTGATAAAACACAGTATATGGTTTGAGGATTTTTTTTTCTCCTCTGCTGAAATATCATCAGTTTCCATGAAACTCTGTGAAACAAAAATATGTGCTAGAATATAAAGACACAATATTCCATATAGTACCATTTAGATATAAAAAGTAATAAAGATAGGGGCAACTGCAGTTCATGTCCATTCACGTTGACAGAAAAACTGTGTTAACTTTTATTTTCCTTTACAAGGCTCATTTCATTCAACACTGCCTTCTTTGGCCACAAAAAGTGCAGAGAAAACTAATCAGAGAAGCAGAGATTGTTTAGAAGAAGATGCTACTAAAGTATCCAAAATTAAAAGTTATTAAGTGTTGAGCACTATGTTCAGCACTGTGGTTTAACTGTGTCCCTCATGAAATCAGGACCAGCTTCAGTGGAATAATGTGGAAAATGTTAGAAACTGTTTTTCTTGCATGTTTATTGAAAGAAAAAAAAGTGGAAAAAAAAGCAACAATAAAACAAAAAAACTAAAATCCCAAAACAAATCCACAGAAAATATGATAGGGTACTATAATTATTTCATTTATCTGAATTCGAGTCACTCAGGAGAAGTTGTTGAAATCATTGCAGAGAGAACAAGAAAGCCTTTGTTTCAGACTACATAGATGCCATTATATATATATTACAGAGTCTGCAGTGTTCTTCTTCACTCACAGCTTGTCTCCACATCCTCTGGAAACAGTGGAATGACTTTAAAGGACTTTAGGAAATTAAACACCCTTAATTCATACTTATACAGCAGAATGAACTGTCATGGACAACCTGTGTCCCTCCTGTTGTTAACACCTTAAACCCTACTACTGTCTAGAATCATGTACTTTCATTTTATTGAGAATAGTTTCTAGACTGAGCTAAACCCAAAGTGCTGGTTGGTATTTGATTGGGACACTTGTTATTGGATAAAGTCAAGCTCTGAATAGGGCAACTCTGTCAACAGCTATGACTGTGTTTCAGTGCCAAAGAACATTTCCTGTGCTTGCCCTAAGTTCAGCTGTAGCCTGGGCTTTTATGTGTTAAGAAACTTGAACTGTCTTTGAGAGTGGGCTAGCAGTTGTACCTGAAATCTGAAGTATCCTGATGAAAGGAATTCCTACTGTAAACAATTTTGGATAACACACATACACAGTTATATTTATGAGTTGCGCATGACTATAGTTTCAGGAAAAAAAAATTCAAGGCATTTACTAATGGACAGGGAGCAGATCTTGTTTACTCTGTCAGTCTTTTTGAATGTCAGTAGAGTAAGGGCACTGAACAATATCATTTGAATATGAATCCTGCTTGTTACTGAGCTTCAGCTGTTCCTGAATATATGACAGATGGACATAGTGAGTGGTTCATTCAACACCATTGTGTCCCTCAAAGTTATCCAGAAGAATAAGAATTGCTTTGTTCGCTCTCATGATACTCATCTGGGCAGTAATTTCAAGAATTCAGAGACTGAATCTGTACTATTTATTATTCCTTTGATGGAGTCTGGAGAACAACAGACTCATTTGTAGTTAAGAGCAGATATTTTTTTTTCCTCTGCCAGCACCGATGGATGACAACTTCAAAACCTTTTCTTTCATTTAGTATATAAGACGATCTTAAATTTTTAAATTCTTGTCCTTTGCTTTCCACTACTCCCTAAGTATTTCCTCAAATACTAGATCCCATGCTCCCAAGCATTCACTTTTCTCTTTCTCTTTGGAATGATGTGCATGGAGAAGTGCCCTTGACGACTTTAATGACAATACCATTAAAAATCTACCTCAAATACAAACTGAGCCCTGACAAATCAAATATACCTCAAATGAAGAAAAAACTTCGGTTTTTAACAACATCTAATTCAGAATATAAAACCAAGCCTGGATTCAAAAATATGTGCGAATCAAAGACAATTACTCATAACCTTCCATGAGTAGATCAAATCCCAGTCAATTTCTGAACAGAAGATGGTTAACTTCCCTAAACTGCCTTCTCTCCCTTTTTACTCACAAGGATCATGTCAGGAGCTGGACTTTGATGATTCTTTTAGATCCTTTCTAACTCAAGATATTATATGATTCCAGGATCATAGAATTATAGCATGACTTCGGTCAGAGAAGACCTTCAAGATCATCTAGTTCCAAGTCCCCTGCCATGGGCAGAAACACCTTCCAGTAAGCCACCTTGCTCAGAGATCCAAATAGCCTGGTCTGGAACACTTAGAGGGATAGAGAATCCACAGTTTCTCTGGGCAGACTGTTCCAATGCCTCACAACAGTCACAGTCAAGAATTTCTTGCTAATATCTAGTCTAGACCTACCCTCTTTCCATTTGAAGCCATTCCCCCTTGTCCTATCACTACATGTACTTTTAAAAAGTCTCTCTCCATCTTTCCTGTAGGTTTGCTTTAGGTGCTGTAAGGCCACAATTAGGTCACAGTGAAGTCTTCTATTTTCCAGGCTGAACCAACCCTAATCTCATAAGAGAGGTGGTCAATCCCTTTAATCATCTTGGTGTTCTCCTCTGGACTGGTTCCAACAGGCCCATGTCCTTCCTGTGCTGGGGACCCCAGAGCTGGATGCAGCACTACAGGTGGGGTCTCACCACAGCAGAGTAGAGGGGCAGAATCACCTCCCTTGACCTCTTTAGTTAGTTCAGGTTTTCTGCCTGGTTGTATCCTCCCCCAGCCTGTCCTCTCCCAGCCTCTTGTATACTCCCAGTCAATCCACTGGGGGCAAAGTGAGAAACAGATAAGGCCTTACTTACCAGTTTTTTGGTCATGAGTGTAACACACAGCTCTGTACCAGCTGCTGCCTCAGCCATATGCAGGTCAAGGATACCTGAAAGGCCAAGACATCATCTGAATAACTCGTATTCAAAGATGCATCATGCAAAATTAAACACTATGTAATACAGTGAAATAAATGTTTCCCCTTAAAATAAACCTTTTTCTTGATCCTCTAGATCTCTCTTTTTATTTTTGAATGGACCAAGTATTCCTATCCATAGCATAGAGTGAATGAGAAAACTTGCACTGCAGCAGCACAGCTAGATTCATGTGGAAGCAGTGTGAATGCTAAGATGGTAATTCAATCAGCAAAGAAGCTTTAAGAAAAAAGATAACAGGAACAAAAAACCCCAAAAGGTATCTGCATCTGCGAAATGCAATTTTGCTGAAGTAGTTACAAATAAGATGGTCCTGCTTGGTGTGACACCATCTGTTAAATTTCCCTTGATTATGTATTAGTAAAAAGTAAGTGGCAACTTTACATAATTTAAGATAAAACACTCAAGTGGCAAAATAACTTCTCAATTACAGTCATGAACAGGATCAGGTGGGCTCTTACTCATTCTGTGGACCATTGCCTAGCTGATTTCACATATGGGAAGAGGCTTAATTAACCTTTGATATAGCCAGTGTTTACACAGGCTTTAACACATGAGGAAAACAGTTTTCCAATCACCTTTTCTTTAGCTGCTGATTAGTGAAAATGCTGATTTTTTTATGTCTGTTGGGGGTTTCTGTTTGTCATGGAGCAAGGAAGATCAGTTAAGTGTAATTTCAAGAAATAATGTGTTTCACAGTATTTGGGAATATTGGGATTTTCCTTACTTCTAATGTTTTATATGCCCAGATGAGAAAAAAAATTCCTTGTTTCTCCTGCTACTCTGAACTGATTTTTTTCTCCCACTTATTTATGAATTTCAAATGATGGTAATTCTCATGGACCTACATTTTCAAAAGACTTAGCTGAAAGGTAATTTATGAAAGAAAGCACAATGTAAAGATTTCATGTTGGGTAGAAGAAGAAACAGGGAGAGACTGATGGATGGGGTCTGAAACATCTTTCCCAAGGAATATGATCCACATTCATGTTTGTGCTGGAAACTTAGAAATAGAGGATTTGGTGACCAGAAAACAGGAGACTGGCAGGCATTGGATAGGGAACTCTGAAGATCCCTCAGTTATTTGCCATGAGCTGAAATATTATCACTTCAAGAAGTAAGAGCACAGCTCTAACAGGGCACTTCTGCTGATACATCTTTCAGCTTCAATAAGGATCAGGTCACGCATAAGTTATCACCTTTCCAAGGAAGGAGAAATTGTATTTGATGAAGCTTTCCCTGAGCACATCTCTCCATCTGAGCTTATTCCTCAGTGCAAAAAGCTCTGAACACGCAATGAGTTTAACCCACGGAGCTGCAGTTGTGAGTACCACGATGTAACCACATGGGTTACAAAGCAAATTTGCAGAGATAAGTAGTGCCATGTTGCATATCCTGACACAGAACCAAAAGATTCACACCCAGTATCCTATAACATGAAACTGAATCATCAGGAATAAGCCTGCTCAAATCAGACAGTGTCTCTTCCAGGACTTCTTGAGCACCAGCTGCATCTTGCAGAAGAATATTTATCTCAATTAACACAAGTGCACCCTGAAGAAGCGTCACGTGGCTGTGCCATCAATCTAGAGAGAGGAATAGCACTTTAATGCTCCAACATGCAGTGATGAGGCAAGATAAACAGGAGGCTACCCCACACACTACACGACTGCAGCTCTCCTGAATCCTTAAGTCCTTACAGCCCCTTCAGGACTCAAGAGCTGATTACAAAGTTTAAAAAGAAATTAAGGTATTGAAGCCAGACATTTAGGCTGACATCATGCAGGAGCTGGTGCCTTCCCACAGAAATCAAGCAGTAGAAATGGTGTATCAAGCTCCAGTCCTGCTTCTGGGGGTCTCATTAGCAGACAGACATTTTCATGTTTATTATTTCTTCTTTTTGAGCTACTAGTGGACTTACCACATGGGAGAAATCTGCTCGCATCAGAGAGTTAAATTTATTTTGAAAAACAGGTTTTTAAAAAACTATTTTAATGGACGGCCCTAAATACTCAGAGCTCCTGCCTTATTGTGGAGATTAGAACTTTCCCAAAGTATTCTAGCCATGGAAGTGTTGATTCCTGTCCCAAGAGAACAAGCATATTTTGAATGTCTGATTTCAAGACATATTCTCAGCAGTGATTTCCCTTCTGGGTCAAATTGGCTTATAGCGAAGAAAGTCAGGAGGATACATCTTTATTTTTATTATATAAATAAAATATAGATACATGTATACCTATATATGTATAGACACACACACATGCTGCCCCTTTACTCCATGAGCACAGAATGTGCAGCATCCAGCTCTGGGATCTCCAGAAAACGCATATTGACCTGTTGGAACCAGCCCAGAGGAAGCCACCAAGATGATGAGAGGGATTGAGCATACCTTCCATGAGGAAAGGCTGAGAGAACTGGTGACCTAGTTGCAGCCTTCCAGTACCTGAAGGGAGCCTACAAGAAAGGTGAAGAAGGACTTTAGACAAGAGCATCTAGTGACAGGACAGGGGGGAATGGTTTCAAAACAAAGGAAAGTAGGTTTAGATTAGGTATTATGAATAAATTTTTCACTATGAGAGTGGTGAGACACTGGCACAAGTTGCCCAGAAAAGGTGTGGCTGCCCTATTACTGGAAGTGTTTAAGGCCAGGCTGGATGGGGCTCTGGGCAACCTTTTCTGTTGGAAGGTCCCCCTGCTGGAATGAGATAATATTAAAGGTCTTTTCCAACCCAAAATATTCTGTGATTTTGTGATTTTATGATTCTATGATTCATACATCACACAACCATATATATATATGTGTGTGCGTGTGTGTGAGAGTGTGTGTCCTTATTTTAATACAGATTATGTGTGCCAGGAGACAATAGCGCTATTTATTTCCTATTCTAATGCAAATTAGGGTATCATGTTGTCACATAGAAATTATGGCACTAAGGTTCCTGTAACTCTGGGTTGATACTTTTCCAATTACCAACAGGAAGGATTGATTTCTAATTTGTACCTTGCTCCAGTCATTTCCAGAGGGTTTATGTTATCAGACAAAAGAGTAGAAGCTTCAGGTCAATTATTGATAACCTTCTGGAGGAGCTTTGGCTCACTGGATCCAGCCTAAATCATAATTCAACCTTTGGGATAGAAAATACAGTTTGAGAACACTTGTCAGAGGAAAGGGGTTTGAAAGTGGATAAGCTTGAAAAGGAGCCTTGAACTATAGTTAAGCCAGTGTTACTTGGGAATTACCAAAGGTCCAAATGAGCTATGACTTTTTTAACTGTAAAACTACAGTGAAAAGTGAATTTTTAAAGTTGCTGTTTAACTAAATCTAGAAATTCTTTTTTTCCCCATTTTGAAGTTTCTTTCAGTCTGTATATTTTCCCAGTACTAATTGTGCATGGATATTAAAGAAAACCAAAAGATATTAAATATATAGTTGTTTGCCTGTATGATGCCCGATCTGCCTAATAAATGTAACTTTTAGAGACGATGACTGTGTACAAGACATTGCTAGAATACATATATGGATTAAAAATAAACAGAGTGTCTGTCTATCTATCGCAAGAATGAACGACCAAGGGAAAAAACAAACCATAGATTTAACAAGTGGTAATCAATTCCGTTAAGCATTTTTCTCAGCCACATGACATCATGTATTGAATACAAAAATAAATTTTCTGGGAAGAACTGTCTGATAGCAAGGTTGCTGAAATATTCTAATGGAGAAAGAATGAAAAAAGAGTTAGAGAGGGATCAGCCTTGCACAGATCAAAGCCACAGCTTTGGAGAAGCTACCAAAAATCCTAATATTTCACTGACACCTCGTTTCACTTTTAGTATATCTTACTGTATCCTTTGTATCACACGTCTCTCTCCTTCAGCTGCCCTTGAAACTTCCATTCAAAATGTGGCTTAACACTTATCTGCCTCTGTTGCTTTTAAACAGCATGTTCAAAATTACCTGTTGCATCTTACAGTGACCTGCAGATTTCAGTCTTGATATTGTGATGGTTTGCAGAGGTGGACAGATGTGTGATCAGCTCAATATACCTTCTCTAAAGCTTGCCCCCAAAGTTTTCCCCTTTTGAACAAATGAAATTATCATTCCAACTTACCACTTTGTTTTCCCTCTCTGCATCAGAGAACAGGCAGATCCACTTCTTTGGGTTTAGTCTTAACAGCCCTGGGACCATTATTCCATCTCAGAGCTTCAATGCTCTGTATCTTTCCTACTACCTCTTGCAGTAGAAACATTTAAAACCTGGTATCTACATAGAGAGACTCACAGAATGTCCTTTGATCTGAAATTTTATCCTTCTGTTTCTTATGACAATGATAAAGAAGTAGAAAGTACTGACTTTTTAAAAAATATTGCATGAGTCTAACTGAGCAGTTTCTACTTGAAAATGTTTTTTCTTACTTGCAGATTCCCTGACAAGCTGTGAGAAAAGAGAGTGGCATAACTCCCTGGGAAGAAACCGATTTTCTTTCGCTCAGTTTATTTTAGTAGTGTCCCTCAGTGCAGTGGTCTCACAAGATAAAGAGCAGAAAGTTTAAAGACTGTTTGGATCTCTGGAGCCTCAATTTAGTTTTCTACATAAAGGTGTCTGGTTCTGGCTGAGACACTTAAGGCATCTGCCATATTCATGTTGTCTGTGTGATATCACCAAGGACAAAAGATGAGTGGCATTCCTTAGGGTTTCGTGTTGGGACTTGCACTGTTTATAAGTTTGGTTGGAGACATGGACATGTCATTGAGTGCACTCTCAGTAAATGAGACAAGTTTGCTGATGACACCAAACTTGTGTGGTGCAGTAAACACAGTGGAGAGAAAGGATGCCATTCAGAGGGTCCTGGATGAGAGATGGTCTCCTGTGGACCTTATGAAGTTCAATAAGGCAAAGGACAAGGTCCTGCACTGGGTCTGAGGCAATGCCAGGCACAAGTACAGGCTAGTCAGAATATGAATTGAGAGCAGCCCTGCCTAGATGGACTCAAGGATGCTGGTGGATAAGAAGCTGCACATGAGATAGGAATGTGTGCTTGCAGTCCAGAAAAGCAACTGCATCCTGGCCTTCATTGAAAGCTGCTTGGGCAGCAGCTCAAGGGAAGTAATTCTTCCCCTCTGCTCCTCCCTTGTGAAATCCCAACATAAGAAGGATGTGGAACTGTTGGAGCAAGTCCAGAGGAGGCTACAAAGATGATCCAAGGGCTGGAGAACCTCCCCTATGTACACAAGCTGAGAAAATTAGGGTTTTTCAGTCTGGAGAAGAGGAGGCTCTGGGGATACCTTATAGCAACTTCCAGTACCTAAAGGGGCTACAGGAGTGTTGGAGAGGGACTTTTGACAAGAGCATGCAGTGATAAGACAAAGGGAATGGATTTAAACTAATAGAGAGTAGGTATAAATTAGTTATTAGGAAGAAATTCTTTCCTGTGAGGGTGGTGAGGCAAAGAAACAAACTACCGAGAGAAGCTGTGGATGTCCCATCCCTGGAAGTGTTCAAGGCCAGGTTGGATGGGACTTTGAGCAAACTGGTCTAGTGGAAGGTGTGCCTGCCCATGGCAGGTGGGCTGAAACATGTTGGTCTTTAAGGTTCCTTCCAACCCAAAACATTCTAATATTCATAAATCTCAGAGAGCAGATGGCCAAATAATGTGTTGCAATTACTGTAATATTCTTGTGTCAAAGTCTGTATTTCTAAACCTTTACCTGTACCTCTAACATTTCACTCTGTACTTCTTGGAAAGGATGCCTTCTTGCCTGTGTTTGTCCAATACCTAGAACAAATGGAAGCTTTCTAAAGCATTTAAAAAGTAAACATAAAACCAGGTAAATAAGGAAGTGCCCATTTGCATAAATCAAAAATCAGTTAAATTTTGCAGAATAACTGCAATTTTTATAGGAAATATTTGATTGGAACTTAGAGGTTAAGGATGTTATTTTGTCTTAGCAAAAACATATTAACCTAAAGAAAGCCCACAGACTTTCGAGAAACTGATGACCTAGCCACCTTTCCCTTCTTTTCTCCTTCCCTCCTCTTCTCTCTCCTTCTTCCGATCTGTCATTATCCATAACAACACTTTAAAACAGTGTAAGTTGTTTTTCAGATGTTGAAATGTGAGAGCTTTTAACTGAATATTATGCTATATAGAGAAGTATGCTACTATTTTGCTGGTTGGAACATGCACTGCAATTGGTTTCATGGATCTACTTATCTCCAGCATCTGGAGATTTTAACTGAAGTGCAAATGAGAGTATAACATAAGCATATTAATTAAGTACTAACCACAGGCTCTGGCTCTGTTACAGCATATACTAAACAAAACACATGGAATATAGGTCAAGGAAGCAAGATATTGGATTACTTCTCAGTGCAAAAATAATGCATTTGATTTTAGTAAGGTATTGCATATGCAACTCATTAAACTGTACTCTGAGAAGTTTTGTTTCTAAACAGATGAGCAGTACTTGTCACTCCAAAGAACAAGTATGTAAAGAAAGAGCTACAGACTATGATTAATGTGAAACATTTTGGATTTACCTACCTGATGTAGCAGTAAACATTATTCTAATAATCTATGCATAAGCTGAAAACTTTGTGCTACCGAGTTCAAAATAGGCAGTGCTGATATGCTGGTCCCCAATTAGATGTGGAGTTTACCTTTTCAACTCATGCTCATCTGTCTAATAAGCTGAATTCCTGGAAGGTTTAATGTGGTTCATTAAACGCTGCAGGAAACCCACAAGGAAGAAATGTCTTAGTAACCTCCTCAATACCATTTTAGTGTGGTTACAGGCAAAGTATCAACATAACTCAGTGAACAGTGAAGCATTTTGTGGTTGAGATTGCAAATGCAGAAAAACATAGAATCACAGCAGGTTTGGGTTGGAAGCAGCCACTAAAGATCATCCACTCCAACTCCCTTGCCATGGGCAGGGACACCTTTCACTAGATCAGCATGGACACTTGCCACTGGGCAACCTCTCCTGTAAAAAACTTATTTCTTATGTTCAGCCTAAATGTATCCTCTATTAGTGTAAACCCATTACCCCTTACTGTATTATTAGACACCTTGGTAAAAAAAATCTTCCTCTTTCTATGCTATCAATCCTTTATAAAAATTGAAAAGCTGCAGAAACATCTCCCAGAAGACTTTTCTTCTCCAGGCATAACAACCCCAACTCTCTCAGCCTGTCTTCACAGGTGGATGTTTTGTGGTCATTCTCTGGAGCTGCTCTTACAGGTCAATGTCATTCCTGTGCTGAGGACACCAGAACTGGATGCAGCACTGCAGGTGGGGTCTCACCAGAGCAGAGCAGAGCAGATCAGAGGAGCAGAATCACCTCCCTCATCCAACTACCCACCCTGCTTTGAATACAGCCCAGGACATGTTTGGCTTTCTGGGCTGTGAGGTCACATTGCTGGGTCATGTCCACTTTTTTATTCACTAGTATCTCCAAATCCCTCATATAGGGCTGCTCTAAATCCTTTCCTTTTTCAGTCTGTATTGATGCTAGGAATTTCTGCAACACAGGTACAGGACCTTCAACTTGGTCCTGTTGAACTTGAAGTTGATGATGTAAAATAACACCTCCTGGAACACCAGTATCCATTTGAGAAGTCAGTTCTTGAAGGATCTGAACCAACAAGTTTCAGAGTTCCAAAACATCAGCTACAATATGATTAGTGCCTGGGTCACTGTTATGCAGTATGATTATACAGTATAGAACAATCTCAGTTTTCAATGTACTGATTAGGAAAGGTGGGAAGAAGACTTTTAAGGAGGATATGAATAACCTTCTCCAGTATGCATTTCTGAAAAGGAAGAATAGTGTTCTGTAGTGTGACTACAGTGTTAAAGATAAGTGAGAGGTTTCCATTTATGGCCAAATGCCTGCTAAAGGTTATTCTTTCACAGTAAAATACTGTAGGAATTCATAGGAGTCTTAGTTCATGGAGATATAGAAAAGCAGGGTCATCCAGAGGAAAGCAAGGGGGGGGAAAGAAGTGTCATCTACGTTCTGATGGATGATATGAAGTGAAGTGCTAAAAGGATGCAGTGAGAGATTCAGAGTGAGGAGAAAAATTGTTGAAGGTGTCTTAAAAGATGTAAGAAAAGTGCTGGTTCTGGAATTACATTACTGCATTCCTTTTCCTGTCAGTGAACTTCTTAGATTCCAGTGATAATTAATGTCCCCTCCAGGTCACAAAGCTCTATGACCAATTTCCATTTCCAAGCCCCAACAGAGAAGATCAGTGCTATTTATCTATTCACTGTGAAAAACTACAGATAGTAATAGAAAATACTGAAATACTCACAGGTGGGGTTTTTTGTCCAATTTTGGCATATCTTTACTAAATGATTGTGTTATTTAATCTGTGATGAATATGCACTTATTGATTGAAAAGAAAAACAATGTCTCTGTTCAATTTTAAAGAATATTTTGAGAGTGATAATCATTTTAGTTATTTGGAGATGACAGGAATAGGCTCATGTAGGCCATTTTGTCCTCTACCTGGCTATTTACCCTTCTACCTTGAATTCTGTAGTATTCACAACTGTAGCACCTAAACACAGTTGGCAGCCAGAAAACTGATACTACTACTTAGAATTTTCTAAACTATTCTCCATCAGAAATGCTGTAATATAAAAAGAAAAATCTGATGGGCCATATTAACACTTGTTTTTTTTTCTATTAACATGAGTCAAACACCCCTTTAGTCCCCTAGCTCCTGGCTTTGAGCAACACAGCAGGATCTGGAGTGCTCAGACAGGATGGGAGCAGACTTTAATGTGTTGCATATTGTACAAACTAGTGGGGAAAGACAGCCTGTATGAAAAGTCTCAGTGTGTAAAGCTGAAAGAAAGGATGTCTTGTTTCTTCTTTACAGATGGCTTTATGAAATGTTGAAAGCTTCTGCACTGGCATCACACTTGAGGGAAAAGGCCTCTTTGTTCCAGTCAACACTTCAATAAAACTTCATCTCTTTCATCACTGGCTGTCTTGATGTCTTGCTTCACTCTAGATTTTTCCAATATGACTTTTATCTTGAGATGGGCATTTGGAAAATACACACTCTTGCACAGTTACTAGCAAATTATTGTGTGCATCAGCCTCCAACAGAAAAAATGTAGTTTTCCCACTGAGCTTGGCTAAAAATAATAAGTTTAGATGAAGGAATTAATTTGTCCTCATGCAACAGAGTCAGAGGCAATAAAAAGAACTTTGAGGTTAGTCCTTTGATTTTACTGACCCTCATTTGTAGGATCACAGGATGTTTCAGCTTGGATGAGACCACAGGAAAATATCAAGTCCATCTCCTGCTCAAAGTATGGTCAGCTATGAGGACAGACCAAGTTTTCAGAACTTTGTCCACTCTAGTATTGAAAATCTCCAAAGGTGTTCAACAACACAACTTGCCTGAGCAGCCTTTTCTGATATTTGATGGCCCTTAAGATGAAATGCCTTTTTCTTATACCCTGTCTAAATCTTTTCTTAATTTTTATTTTTTTTTATGTATCCTTCTGAGGACAGGATCTTTTGAGAGATTCCAAGTGTAAGGTGGCATGGAAACAGCCTTGCTGTTAGTGAACAACTTAATGATTGTCAATCATTAGATGTCATGAAGATGCTAAATAAAGTTGAAAGACAACGCATTTGGTGGCATCTAGAATCTAGTGTAGAAAATAAGAAGTAAGAGTGGAAAAGGCTAAAGCATGTTCTTAGATGGCCAGAAGGTGAAGATAAAGTAGAAAAAAAAAGGACATGCACAAGATATATTTAACCAAGGTTTATTAATTTTTTTTTCTCTTTGCAAATAATGTTCCAAAACCAATACTGTCAGAGAGAGCTCAGAAGATTTCTAGCTCTTTAAGCAAACTCTGGTAAGACTAACCCTGATATTTCTGTGAGACACTCTAAGATGGTATAAGTGGGTCAAATACTGCATCAGAGTCAGTATGTGTCAGCCTCTAAGGATGTGATTGTTGTAGTTTGCCCTTTAACAAAGAATAAATCAGGTCTAATTGGGTGGAAGTGATTGGATGGTTTAGTTTACCACTGCACTGTTGGTGCTCTGCCTGAGATTTTAAAAGCCAGCTTGGGAACTCAGAGTGAAAGACAGAGACAATTAGTAGGAGGTTTGGACTAAAGAAGCAGCTACTTCTCTCTTCTTTTACCTGTCACAGAACTTTTCTTTGTAAGTGTTTATTCCCAGGAGTCTAATTTTCCCTTGACAATGAGTGAGCCATTTATTTACAAGATAAAATTCATCATAAACATAAAAATCGTATTCTATTTCTGTATAATTTTTGAGGCTTTGTGTGTGTTTGTGTGCGTGTGTGAGGTGAATAGATTAGCAAATTCATATGGGATGGCCATAACATTGAGAAATCTTATTTCATTGTATAGCAGTCAAGTGAAAGATTCTTTCTCTTCTAAATCATTTTTCTAAGGACAAAAGATGAGACCAGTAGCTAAACTGCTAGTCAAGGGATCAGGAAACGTGTTTTGGGGGGTTTTTTTGCTTGTTTGGTTTTTTTTTTTGTTTTCTTTTGTTTATTTTTTTTAAATTTCTAACCTTTTTCACTGTTTTTATTTTTCCATGTAAACCTAGGTGAGTCACAAAGGGATGATTTTATTATTTTGTTTAAGTACCTGGGACACGTTTCAAATAGAGATAAAGCCATTGTCATATCTTAGATATTTTCATAAGGACATTTATATTAAAGGTTACATACTAAGCTCATAAAAAACCCCAAACTTTTTCTTTAAAAATGCCTTGAATAAATAAAAAACTAATGTTTTCTGCTGAAAAATTCCAGACATTTAAAAAAAAATAGACTTCCTACAGTTATTTTCCTGTTGGATAAAAATTGTACTGTAATTTGGTTTATCTCTAACTTCTAAGAAGATCCCTCCACATTGAGAGTCAAATATACAAGGATATCACTTTGGTGCTGGCCAAATTTCTGGTCTTATTAGTCCAGTGCGTTCTGATGACACCAGATTGTTTACATTGCATTTTAACTTCCTCACACACAACTGGACTGTACTTGACTTTTTCCTCTGCTTCTTTCTTTTTTCTTTTTTTCTTTTTTTTTCTTTTTTTCTTTTTTTTTCTTTTTTTCTTTTTTTTTCTTTTTTTTTTCTTTTTTTTTTTTTTTTTTTTTTTTTATTTTTTTTTCTNAATTCATTACCAAGAAGGAGAAGGTTTGAGTTGAAGTTGGCTTTGTGCTGTGTGGTATCCGTGATGATGACTTCTTTGCTGGTTCCCCTCTGGTAGAATTGAAATATGTGTAGACATATACAGATTGTTCTGGGTGAGATCCTTTGGAGGAATTTTGTGAGGGTTCAGACATTTTTTAACACTCTGCTATGGTATCATATAGCTAATTAAACACATTGTGATAAACATTTTAATAGGAATCTGAAGAGAAGCAAGCTGGCTGTCACATGGCTAAACTCTGGAGAACAAGTGTCCTTGAGACGTGTTGGCTTAGGATTGTATTTGTTTAAAGCCAGTTTCACAACATATAAAGAACACATCATTTGTCATGTAGACAGCCAAGGTATGGTGATG
The DNA here is from genome assembly GCA_013396655.1 of Campylorhamphus procurvoides. NCBI lineage: Eukaryota > Metazoa > Chordata > Aves > Passeriformes > Dendrocolaptidae > Campylorhamphus > Campylorhamphus procurvoides. Next base: position 2,053,786 of record WBMV01002992.1, read on the forward strand.
AGGAGGAAAGAAAGCTGTCCAAACCCTAACATCAGAAAAAGAAGGTCCCCAGGGGAGTAGTCACAGCTCCAAGGCCGCTAGACCTCAAGAAGTGTTTGGACAATGCCTTTGGGCACCTTGTGGTATTCTTTGGATTGTCCTGTGCAGGGACAGAAGGTGGGCTCCATGATCCTCGTGGGTCTTTTACAACTCAGGATATCCTATGATTTTAGGAAAACCAGATACAGAACTCATGACTGAATGATGATTCAACATAGCAAAAAGAAAACAAAGCATCAGAGCGTTTGTACAATAGGGTTGTTGGCAGGATCAGCTGGACAGGTTATTAATGTCTTACAGAAAGAGCATGACAAGACACTGATGAAATAGAACTCTGATAAAAGGCTAGACCTGACTGTGTGTTCATTGCACAAAATGCTGGTATCTGTAAAGCAGTCATGCAAACAAGTCCTTAAGCCTCCGGTAACAAATTATTCTCTTCTTGAAATACTCTATGCATCTAACTAAACAACTTAAAGCACAGACAAAATTATTTTTTAATTACTGCCTCCTTCACAGTAGAAACAGTGCTAGCAGGAAACAGCAATGTTGTATTGAATAATGTTATGTTACAATGAAACTGCAAAAGCTGAGATCACTGTGGTTTTCTGAATTTAAAAGTGGCCTAGTTATTGACTAAGGATACGTGAGATCATAGTGAATAGGGCTAATCAAGAATTATTTAAATGAATACTTACAATTCAGAAAACTTTGATTCACTGTAATGAAAATCCTTCAACACAATATACATATGAAAATATTTCCCAAGAGTATCTCCCAGTTATTTTGTATAAAATATATGAATATCGATTGTCACAAGTACTTGAAATTTTATTACTATCCATAAATCTCCCTGTCACATGCAGACAATATCCCAAGTAATGTGAGAAAATATGAGTTAACAAAATCCCACCTCAAAACCATCCAGAGCTGATAAACAAGTTGTAAGGTTGTTAGTTTGTAACCTTCTAGCTGCAAAACACACACCAAGAAAAGTGTGCATCAACAGCTCACACAGAGGAACAGCTATCTCAGGCTTACTGTACTACTGCAAAATAAATATGAAAAGACTCTTTTTCTGTTTTCTAGTACTTGGGGTTGCTGTATGACTTGCCGTATGGGTCATAGGTAAAAGTAGGTTTCCATATTTGGCATTTTAAATAAAGAACACTGCTTTGCCTCTTTCTTTTCAAAATGGAAGTCTGACAGGCCTAGGGAACATGTTGACTTTCCCTTCACAATTGGTCAAGGGACTGGTATCTGCACAGCCAGGGTTTTTTTTTGCATGCATCAGTGTTTCATAAAACACACCCTTTCTTCCTTCCTCTCTAAAACCTGAAAAATAGTTTCCTTGAGCAAAACTATTTACCTTCTGCATAGTTGAAATACAGGAAATATCTGCAAGGTGTTTTCTCTTACACCTCCCCATGTGAATTCTGATATTTCCCTGGAAATGTTCAAGGCCACGTTGAATGGGACCCTGGAAAACCTCTAGAGGAAGGTATCCCTGCCTGTGAATGATCTTTAAGGTCCCAAACACAATACATATTATGAGTCTGTGATGATCAACTGCAATGTCATTACACTCAGGTGGCCACTACCACATTGTCCCTTACAGATTTCAGTGTCTTTTTAGTTCCCATAGAAGGTTACACTGTTGCTTCTGAGAAAAAAGAAGTCTAACTGCCTTCTATTTGTCACACCAAACTCTAATATTTTTGACTTTGATAACCTGAAAACAAAGACCAAGTCTGTGTTTAGGCATTTTGCATATCTTCCCTTATATCTGACCTATCTGATGTGTCTTATATCAACTGAATTTCAGCAATGTAGAAATTCTGGGTTTTTTGCTGTTCTAGTGGATTCTTTTCTATAATGATATCTTACACTGTTGTTTCTAGATCTGCTGTGATTAGTTCTAACATATTTTTTTAATTTTATTTTTTATTTGACACCTGAGAATCAATATAATATTGACAGCCAGTAATATGAACATCTTTCCATTTTATTATCTGGTTCAAATATAGTCAGTTTATTTATAGTCAAGTCAGTCAACCCAACAAGTTTTCTAGTTCAATTTATCTATTTTGATATAGTTGATTTTAATATCCTGGAAATCATAAGCCTGTATGTCTTTTTTTCCACAGCTTTCCTCTTCAGGCTTGGTACATTGAGAATATCTACTTAATTTTCTTCTATTATTCCAACATTTAAAACTACACTTTTTCTTCTGCTCTCACATCCTGCCTGAAACAACCTTAGTTGAGTCTCTACTTCACTCTGTTCCACTCTATTATGAAACAACCTGTTTGTCTGCCTCTTTGATGGGTGATACTTGACACGAATTGCACATCCTGTGGTCTCTATTTTAGGTCACTTAAGGCCTGTGCCAAGTTAAAAATTAATTAAAAGTAAGTTGCATAGACACAGCAAAAGAACTAATGTATATCTCTCAGAAACTTAATCCATAATGAGATGTGGTTGTGGTCTATCATGAGATTCTGGCAGTGTCTGAACTATCTTATCATATGGCTGGAAAGAATCCATGAGATCTTGACTCCTCAGAATAAGTTCACAACCTGTTTAAGGTCATTTTTTTTTTCTGGCTGTGTGACTTGAATGCAAAGATATGGGCATATGGGACAGGAAAGAGGCCACATTGCCACAGGCTATTAATGTGTGAGCTACAGGTAGAGCAGTAAGGGTTGTGAAAAAAAGGCAACTGGGTTCTTAGTACATGAGGTTTGACAGGTCTGAAGGGTGGGATCTGACACTGAGAAGTTCGTATATCCCACTGCACAGCTCAGGAGAAGGAAGGGGTTTGGTGCCACACAGAATCGCTCTGAGTGATGGAGAAAAGTACAAGGTTACTCACAACTGACAGTAGAGGTTTTCTCTGACACCTGAACACTCCTCAGAGGTCTGCTATCTAGGGAGGAACCTCCTATCAAGGCTCAGATCTCACAAGTTAAGGAGACAGAGGATTAAAAAGTGCCAGAAAAAGTCAGAATCCTGGCAGAGTGTGAAGGACTCCTGTGGGGTGATACAGTAATGTACAAGGGCACTGTAACTACCTTAATGGTTGAAACATAGCAGCAGGCCACAGAATTGCAACAGATCAGACATGTAGAGGAATTTTATACCTTGGAAAAAACTCTACATTTCTTCCTCTTCAAATGTTTTCTTTTGCATTAAAGGGAGAAAACTCTTGAGGAAGTAAAATAGATTAGCATAGACTATGTACAAGGATTCAAAATAGAACATGATCACAGTGCAAATGATCTACTCCAAAGGGGAGAGAATTAGAGTGATGAAACGTTATATGCATTTAATAATGATTTGGGTGCAGTGACTAAATCCATCAAAATCCACTTTATTTCTTTGCAATAACATGCAAGCTAAACTAAATATCCTAGAGTCAGGACATATCACTGCTCTGTATTTAAGCCTTTTGATGATTTTCACTCTGAATATGTTCTGTTTGGCAGTTAATGATCCTCATTCACTTATTTTGTTCTGTGGGTTTCTTTTATTTGGTTTAGTTGTTATTGTTGTTGTTTTCCCCTGAGATACTCTTTTAATTCCTTTTAAGTGCAATTCTAACACGAATCATTCAATCATAGAATGGTTTGGATTGGAAGGGATATTAAAGGTCCTTTAGTTCCAACCCTGCTGTCATGGGCAGTGACACCTTCCACTGGACCAGGTTGCTCAAAGCCCCATCCAGCCTGACCTTGAACTCTTACAGAAGTGGGGCAGTCACAGTTTCTCTAGGCAACCCGTTCCAGTGTCTCATCACCCTCATTGGAAAGAATTTCTTCCTAATATCTAATGAACATGGATCTGATCTCTTTAAATACCACTGCTCAGACTGTGGATTAAATTGTGCTACATTCACCTGTAATATAAAATTAGATGTCCCGGTCTGATGTGGTCACAGTGCTCATTATAAGACAACTGAAAATAAGGAAATTGGATTTTTTTGCTTCAAAAATATCAGTGGAAAATTACTGTTCAACATTGATTGCATGAAGATCTACATAGCTGGTAAGCAGTGTTGAGTATGTGAGGTTGAGAATGTAGCATTCTGCTACCAATACTGTAAACGCCTTTAAACTAAATATGTGGTCAGTTGGATCATGCACTAATATTGTAGAGCGTGGATCTTCCTAAGAAGCATGGAATCATTAACTTTGGGAACCCTAAGATTATCGAGTCCAACTGTTAATACCACTGTGTTCACCACTAAACCATGTTCCCAGATGCCACATCCACACACCTTTGGGACTGTTCCAGGGATGGTGATTCCAACCTTTCCCTGCGCAGCATATTCTAGCCTGTCCAGATTTGTCTGTAGATCCTTCCCACATTCAAGAAGAGCAACACTCCCACCCAAAAGAAACCTGGAACAGAAGGAATGTGGAAGCTGTACATATCAGGGTTTCTTTGGTCATGCACATGCTCTGCAGGCAACACTATAGCTTAGAAGATGCTTGCAGAAGACAAAAATAATTCTGGAAGAGCAGAGGGAACTCTGCACACTTTGTGTCTGACTCAGCTGCTGATGTAGGGGCACCAAGTGCTGTCTGAGGTCTCCTGGGGTATTTGAGACATTTATACTGGGTCAGTAGCAGGAACCATGGGAGATGTATAATCTCTGGGAGCAGCAGCTGGTGATCAGGCATGGTGTACTAGAACCTTACAAGGCATTTAAATGTCAGCAACTGAACTGAACTCCTTGAGTTTTCTTAGTTTTTGTTTCTGTGGCAGGTCTAAGTCCTGAGTGCCATAGTCATTGCCCTCTTCCCATGGAACATGCTCCAGGCTCATTCTCCCATTTGTTTCCCTTCCTCATTACTTGTTTTTGTTGAACATCAGCACAGTAATCTTACAGAAAGATAGTGGTTTGGTTTGGTTTGTTTTGGTTTTTGTTTTGTTTGTTTCATTTTGTTTTAATTCTTAACTATAAAACTGTAAGGCCTTTACAGAAAGTCTTGTAAGGAAGAAGGTGGAAATGTACAACCGGCAAGGGAAATACAGTGACCAGTAGTGTGGCTGCCATGGAAACATAGCCTAAAGCTAACAAAAGACAAATTCTACCAGTACATATTTAATGAAATTTTGATAAAAAGCAGGCAAATCTGCTATTAGAAACATAATTCTTATTGGTCAACATTGCAGCTAAGAATCTGCTACTTGTTTGTTTACAGTGGTTGTCACCCTGTCAGTGCAAGTGTCAGTGTATTTTTAATGTAGTTCAATATCACTGATGTAAGTGGCATCCAAATTGAAGTGTTAACTTAGAAGACTTTTCAAACGAAAATATCAGGACATAGCCACATAATTTAAGCCCCTGTATTTACCTGTATTTATTATGTGAATGGGAATTCTTGCTTTATTAACATCAGGTAACACTTTTTTTTTTTTTTAAATAAAAAATACCTTTCACCTTTCCAGCAAAGTGTGTAATGTTCTGACATTTCAGCATAGATTGTACAAATAATCAAAACTATTTAAATGAAGACTTATTTGGACAGCCACACAACGTCTTCAGTCTCTTCAATCTGGGACTTCTTTTTTTCTTTTTTTTTTAAACAATGGTATATTTTGCAAATATCATTTTTGAAAAGGATCTCACTCATTCACTCATTTAATTTACAAATCACATTGTGCTGATGTGTTTGACTTTTTTGATTGAGATGGTACAATCACATGGTCTATAACTTCTTTCTGAATGGGAAGTGATGCTTTAAAATATTTGGGACATGCTGCTTTTAGTCAGTCACCCAGTAGCATAAGATGTTAAAGCTAGCTACTGAATTCTGGGAGTTGAGTTGATCAAATAATACAAAGAGCTTAAGATCTAATCATATATACCCAGTCAAACCCCAAAAAAGAAATTGAATGCTAATTTCCTCAGTACATAACATGCACTTTATCCTCACCAGTGACCTTGAGATCAAGAATGGATATACTGATTCTGACAGAAGACTAAAATTATGTTCTTATGACACTATAGAAAAAGTTTCATTCCTTAGAAATCTGAGATTCAGAGCAACTGTCTTTGAGAAGAAACTTGAAGAGACAGCTTTAGATTTCAGAAAGACAAATTTTTTCCAGAACTTGAAATCCCAAGATCCAGAATATGAGATACTGCCAGTAGGTTGTTTTGGCTTAATGTGCTCTTGGAGTTATCAGAGTCATGAAATGTGAATGACTCTGGGCAAATAGTGACACATGGAGCAGAACTACTTCTGGGTGAAAAAGCTCTGAGAGATGTGGCTCCCTCACTACAAAGACAGGAGTCACACAATGGGTATGAGGGTGCACATATGGTGTTGTTTGATGTAGACTTGCATCCTCTACCTCTGCATGGTCATTTTCCATGATCACTTTGCTTAGAGAGACGTCTACCTTATGGAAAAGGAGGATAGATTGATTTACCTCAGGTTTATAATATCAGGGACAAGAAGAAAATAATTGGTGTGCTGAACATCCTCGGTGTTGGTATGCTCACATGAGAAGTATGACGATAAACAAAAGGGTTTGAAAGCTTTAATACATAAACACAGCTACAATTTGTGTGCTGCAGCAGAGCTGTGAAGTAATTACATATGATTGCACTATGAAAAAGAAATGACTGAGGATCATTCAGAAAGAGAAAAAATAAAGGAAAAAGGAAAAGAGTAAGAAACATAGCCCTGTGCACCAAGACTGTTTGCCATTAGTAGTGTTAGATAACTTACAACTATAATTCCAGAAAAGGTGAATTGAAGGGAGGTGACTGAAGGAAGCTTGAAGCTTTATCTTTGAAAAAAGATAAAACAGTTACATAAGCAAACAATTCCATTGCACATAAAGGGCAGTATTTTAATGAAACAACAAAGTGGTTAAAGCTTAGACACACAAAAAGAAACAAGAAAGAGAAACTGAGATTAATAAAAATGAACATAAATATAAAATAAAATAACATGAACATGTATACAAAGTTAGAAAGATCAAAAAGCAATATGGAGTGCAATGCATAAGAGACATCTAGGGTAACAAGAAATCATACTTTGAGCAGTAAGTGAAACATCAGGGAAAATCTTGATCTGATACTCAAGTTAATGTCGTTCTTAAGTTTCCCTGTAAAAGGTCAATGACTAGCAGATGTCTGGAAATACATGATAAAGGGAGAAGATTTCTCAGTTTTTTGCTTTGAATAGGAAAACAGAAATGAAAAAGTTGTTACAAAAACCTGATAAATTTTCAGTTAAAATAATTGTACATTTTTAGTAACTGTTTCTACCTTAACAATGGAAGATATAAACTGGTAGGAATCAACAAGACCAAATGATATGATTACATGAAACCAGTGCAGTTTTCTTCTAAGACAGAGTTACAGGCTTTCTGGATAAAGATGGTAAAAATAAACAGTGAAAAACAAAGCTTAATTTTAGAAAGGTTTATTTCATGCTCTCAGATAAACAACAAACAAGGAATGGCAACATGAAAGCATGGAATCACCACCATACGAGTCTTATTACCATTCACATAAAGAAGTTATCAGTTTCAAAAGAGAATGAATATATTTGTGGAGTCTTGGAGAAATCTAGGTTGTAACTGGTCAGTGCATTAATTAACTGTGTAAGCAATTAAAAAAAAGAGTCTCTTTTTTCAGTTTGATGATGGTATGAATCTGAGAGAGGAAATAGATACATGAAATGAAATTAATAGAACTGAATATAAACTTGAAAATTGGCAAAACAGTCTTGCAAAAAGAAATAATTGAATGAGATTAAGTGGGCAGAGACAAGTTTGAGGTGTTAAATTTGAAAAAAAAATAGTAAAGTACACAATTATATCTTACTGTAGCAGATCAATGGAAAGAATATCTGGGAGACAGAGAACAACATGAGTTCAAATATGAGCCAAAAGACTGTAAGGTGAAAATAAAAAACTTTATTTTGTGTAGCAGAAAACCCAAAAGCCTCTAGAAGGTGTGAATTCCTTCACTCCCTTTCAAGCCTAGCAATGTGTAAGGAGTAATGGAACTTCATATTTTGCACTGAGTAGTGTGCAGTTATTGAATATTAACCAAGAATAAACATGAGCCTCGAAGGCAAGAAGGAAAGACTGAACAGCATTTTTAATTAACAAAATTAAAATCATCTGATGCTGTACTGACTGCAGTGGATGCTTCAATATCTTACTCAAAAGAAGCCATGCCTGCACTGTGGACACCAAAATATAGGCATGGGAAGTTTTTATGTGAGTTGCAGCATGGCAAAATCTTCCCAGTATAGGACTGGGATTGATTGCCTGGTAACTGTGAAGATCTCTATCACTAGAGGTCCTTAAACAGGACTGGATTATTTTGGGAATGAAGTTGGTGTGTAACTAATAACTTTTTTCAGGGTAAAAAGGTAAAATAACTGGTCTTTTAAATCCCTCTGGTAAATCAGGACTCAGAGCCTGAACCCGTTCATGCACTTAGATATCTAGATCAAATGTTCCTGTACTTCATCGCAGACAGTTATTGGATTAAAACCAGACATAATCCTGGGATCTCTGAATGACTCCCACCTCAGACTTTCTCACCTCTGTTGACTCAATAGAGGGAGCACTGGGAAATCAGCCAGTACGTTCAGCAGGCCAAAGCCAGTGCCTGAAGGTAGATGGATTGCATGGCACCTGATCTCCCTTGGATTTTTTCTCAGCAATATTAACACTTCAGTGGGTGTATGTATGGAAGGGGGTGATGGCTTCCCCCCTGATTTAGTGCTCTGTATAATTTTGTTGCCTTGTGTCTGACTTTCTGCTACACTGACCCAGTCTGACTCTTGATAACTATGCAAATGCACTTTTATTTCTACTCAGAAGTTAACAATCTGCTAAAAGAGAGCTCTTGAAGTAGGACTCCCAGCTACTGCTTCTTTCCACAATGTTAATTGTAAAATGCATTTAAAACTACTCTGCATCCAAAGTTTTATCTCTGCAGAATGGACTTATTATGCCACTAATTTCATGGGTGTTGTGAAGCAAATAAGTGTGAAGCACTATTCCTGGAAGGAATAGACCCATGAAAATCAATTTAGCATGAAGGCTCTCTCTTTATCAGTGCCACTGATACCAACTACTTTTTTAAATGTATATGTATGTACAGGGAGAGGTAGTTCTATCACTTGAGACAAGTGGGATTTCCAGTTAAGTTGCACCATGAACAAGTCAAGCACTCCTACCAGCAGCACAAGGAATTGAAAGTTTCTCTTTCACCAAAATGTTGTTCAGATCAGTCAGTATCTAGTGTATGTGCCTTGCATCATTCCAGTATGAAGGAGATCATCTCACCAAAAGAGGTGGAGCAGGAGTCACCTGTAGATCTGTTTGCTACCAAAGTGGAAACATCTACAGACACGCTGGTGCATGGAGACAGCAGTTATTGCACTGACCCGATGAAGAGAAGATGTGTGAAGAGTGCAAGCAATAGAAAGGCTCATCGCTTCCTTTCTATGCTGTTTGGGTTTTATAATTCCTACAAATATGCAATCAAGGTCCAAGGTTATAATGTTTGTTTTTTTCAGTACAGGACTGATAGTTTTCTTTAGACTTCACTACTTTAATTGTTTTGTACATTGTTTCTTAAATCAACAACATTTTCTATCTTTCCTTTTATCGTAGTTAAATCTGGATTTAGGCATTGATGAATTTTAGCAATTATGGATTATAGACCAAGTTTTCTGCAGAAAGAGTGATTCTTCTATTAGTGTTCTTAACATAAAAGATCTGGTGAGAGTGGCTGAGTTCACAAGTTATTTAGAAAATAACTTTATTTAGAAAGGAAGGGAATTAGCATTGTTTTAGGAGAAGCAAAATCTTATCCAAAGACTAATTTCCTAAATTGACTTTTGCTAATGTGCCGGAATAGAATATCATGGGCTATCCAGAAAACTTGTGGTAACCCTTACAACGACCTGCTTAGCTGTGATTTCAGAAGCATGTCCTCAAAATTCTTCTCATGTTCTTAGTTTGGAGGTTTTGTTTTGTTTTTAGTAATAAGTATGTGTAATCATGGTCAAAGTCCATCCTACTTTTGTCACCTTTGCATTTTAATGGTGTCACGAAGACAGACACAAAATTAATGATATATTAAAGGATGAAGAGACCTTAGTTCTCTTGCATTGCCACAAAGTGTCACCCTTTTCCCATGCATTGCCTATTTTGATTGCTTTATGTAGCTCAGGAAAAACAATGTCTCCTTTAAAGGAGACAATCCCAAAGTCCAAGGACAGAATCCAGGGCTGTATCTGTTAAGTGAGAAATGTCCATGAAGATCTCTGGTAAGGCAATGGAAATTGAAAAAAAAAACAAACCAACAATCACAGAAGAAGACAATATGTGGTATTTTCATTAATATACTGTAGATAGTAAGTGCCTTTGAAGATCACTTAAAGCCCACCTTTAGTCTGTTTACAGGGAAGCTTATTTGTCTGTATATAATCAATTGTCTTATTTGCATAAAGAAAACAAAACCAAAAGGCTGTCCTTGTGCTGTGCCTGCACACACTTTTTAGATCTTCCTTTCCAGCTGTTCACAGTCAGCTGGGGAGATCAATGAACTGATTTGTGAGATCTTTGACACCACTGTGTTTGGAATTTGCCATCATTTCCCAAGCCAGATAAAAAACATGTGGAATTAGGTTTTACCAAATGTGGAACTGTGGAAGGGAAACTCCTCTATGGATAAATAAAGAGCAAGGCAGAGTTCTTCATGTTAGCAAGAGTGCAGGAGAAAGGCTCTACAGGTTCGCAGCCCTGTCCAAGCACCTTACTTTCTACAGGATAAAAACAGAAAGAAAAACAACTTGGTGTCCACTGGGTGGTGAAGTTATGAACTAGTCCTAGCTGTTGGCTCAGCTTTGAACTTGACTGCCCATGACAACCTGCTGTGGTGTAAGATGATTGAGGGTACAACGAAATATTTGTGGGTCCGGACTCCAAGCTCTTTTCTCCTCTCATGAGAGGAAGGACACAAGTACTTCTTTAGGAACTTCAAGATAAAATAATCAAAGTCACCATAACTGGTACATAATAAAAAGAGTTTGACCCCATAAAATTTAAAGGATTTAAGGAAACAAACCACCAAATTTTGTTCAGTTGTGGAAAAACAGGCTTACTGATGTATTCTCTCATTTAAAATTTGCACAGGAAATGGATACATGACCTAAGACCTCCTGAAGGAATAGACGGGAGGAAATGATGACTGTCAGCATTTATTTATAAGAAATGACAGCATTTACTTAGATCTTGATTGCTGTAAGTGCAGTTTGTGGCTGATCCATGTTATTTGTGGTGAAACCTTTCCATTGGCAGAACAACAAAAGCTAAGTAAGAAAACCTCAGCTTGTAACAGAGGACAAAAAGACACCGCACTTGAGCAGAGAGAGTGGGTGATCCAGTTGAAAATTCTGAATTATGTACAGAAAATGGTAGACATATATAGGCAATGTCCACAGTGAACTACAGTCAGGAAGAGTGGAATGAGGGAATTAGACTCCTGGCAAGAGTCCAGAGATAGACAGTGTCAAGCTCTGGGAGCGCAACCCAGCACTTCACATTCAAGTTGCAATGAATAATTACTGTGCACGTAGTGGTTAGACATGTAGGTCATGGCTGGATCTGAGCAGACAAAGGTGCTTGCATGATTTCAGTGACTTCCTATACATTGTTACTGTATTTAGCAATAATTTAATCAATGCAGTCATTGATTGTGAAGGGTTTCATCAGCCACAATAATGGTACAGCACCTCCTATAGATCTATTTCTTTCGATCAACTGATGTACTTTGCTAAGAAGACAACGTTGTTACTGAGGCTAGGGGATTTTATTGTTGTTGATACAGATTTTTTTTCTCAATAAAACTCTACAAATCTAATTTTGATCTGAGAACTGCAGCCCAATGGTAAATTGTGTTGAAAGCAACTAATGTTTTCTGAAGTGATATTTAAAACAGAGAAATAGAGGAATATACAAAGATCCAGAAGCTTGTTTTCTGTGAGAAAAGGGCCAGAAGAGAGAAAGCATATTAAAAATATGTCAATAAAAAACAAAACAAAACAAAAAAACCCCCACACCCAGCATTTAATTAATTACACTTAGTTTTGGTTTTGTTTTGTTTTTGGGTTTTTTTGCTGTAATAAGATGTTTTATTGCAGTTAAAGGAAATGGAATCTTGCAGCTTTAAGCAAAAAAATTGAGCTTTGTTGGATTTTTAGAAACATACTACATTTTTTGGTAATGCAAGGGAGGTGCCAAAAAAAATCAGTTTATCATCTCTTTAGGACTGAGAAAATAGAAGATGTGGGAGAATGTCAAAAAACAACATTATCTCTCTCCTATACTTTGACAACTCTGAAAAAAAAAAGTTCTTGACTATTTAGAGAGCAATATATTTGAAGATAATGCAGCTAGCAGAATGCTAGCTGGGTTTACCTACAGATAACAAAATCATTTTTACACTTATACCTCTAATAAATATAATTGAAAAAAAGGTTATGGTGAATACAATGGTTAAAATGATCTCTGCTGGAAATTTCATGGTAAAAGACTACAGTGTTTTCAGAATTTCTTTTTTAAAAACAACAATTTCCTACTTCAGTTAAATCGACCAAGTAATGGGAATTCTGACATTTGTCTTGAATTACTGAGGACAAACAAAAAATTCTGTTGGTAGAAATTAGACATCTGATTCTAAGAGACAGTATTGGTATGGGAGAGCTAATTTAGGCATGTAGGCATTTACCTCAAGTCTTCAGACAAATTCCTAATTCTGGCAGTATGTTGGCATCAGACATGTTCTTCCTAAATGTGTTTTTGATTTTCTGTTTATTAATCCCCCCATTCCCTGTGACTATTCCTGTGGCTCTCATTCTGAAATACCAAACTTCTTCCTTCTGAAGACTGAGCTTCACTTTCTGATTCTGACTTGTGAAATTTCCATGGGCTTTGAGCACATAAAACTCAAACCCCATAAACAAGAAATAGAACTGCAAGGAAGGCAAAGCAACAAACAAAGTGGTAGAGAGTTTTTCTTTTTTGCTACCTAATTTTTCTACTATCCTGATCCAAGATCAACTTCTTTGTAGGAACAATTCGCTAAGAGTCCTTGGCGAAAGTCCTAGTAGGTATTCATTTTCAACCATTCACTTGAGAAACTCACCTTGCCTTGTGCTGAGCTGGCTTGTCCTTGTCATTTCAGCTCATGTTCTGTCATTCGGCTTAATGTCTTTGGAAGGAGTACAACGCTTTGATTGAAAAAGTAATTTTTATAGTGGGGATGAACTAAATGAACACGGAGGAGGATTCATTATGCTGAGAAGAGCAGGCAGAAGACTTTGACTGTATCTTCTCCTCCCTTCCCATTTTAGGGAGGTTAAAAGGTAAGGAGAAGTTCACTATAGAGTGACGGAGCAGACCTGCAAAACTATTTTGCTGCCTACACTCAGTTGCAGATTTGATTATGAATTCTTATAAAAAAAATGCCTCTGAGTTGATGGGGTGTAATGTTGATATGAATTTTAACTGCAGAAATTGAGGATTGTTTTCCTGGAATACAGATAGGTGTGGATGTGGGATATTTTAATTTTTATTACTTTTTAAATGTCAGCTCATTCTAGATGACAGAGTTGTCTTTTCAGCAAACTATATTATAAATACCCATGAATCATATGCAAAAAGACAACAGATAACTTTTTTATCTCTTACCCTCCCAAGCCATCCTTTGATACAGAAAGAGAAGGTTATAACTAGACTCACGGGAAATTATTTCATTGGCATGCTCAGGAAAAAACAAGACATTGCATAGATACCGAAGAGAAACTTCTGGGAAAGTTTAAATTGGTAGACACTGAAACCTCATCCTTTAAGGAGTGTTTTGTGAAAGCATGTATAGTCATAAACATACGGATGGGGCCCTGCACAACTTGATCTAGTGGAAGGTGTCCCTGCTCATAGCAGGGAAGTTGGAACTAGATGATCTTTAAGGTCCCTTCCAACCCAAACCATTCTATGATTTTATGCAAGCTCTGGCAGGTAGGATGCAAGATCCAACACGAAGCTACATGATTCCACTTTCCTGAAGGTTAGACTAGACTTCATTAAATTCCAATGAATTTAGGATCCGTACCAGAATAAGTTTGAAATGGGTCAGAACTTTATTTCACATAATGTGTAGGTGTTCCTGAAAAGCATAAGAATCTCCAAGATCATTTGATAAGCTCAGAAGATTGTGCGTTCTCCCTTTAGATATGTTATACTTACCATATTTATAATTTTTTTTTAAATCTGCTTCTAACACTGATGATGCATTTTAATATTACACCTACTAATAGCAGAGAAACAAGAAACAAACAAAATAAAAGAAGTGAAGAAGTGGGAACAGTGGTTTTATTTAAAGTGTACATTTTGCAGAGTTGTTCCCAAAACCAGTATGATGGCATGGAACAAACTGTGATAGAAAATTAGGGTCATTGCAAAGCTTGCCATTCTCTCTCCCTTTCACAAGAGTTTTGGCTCCTCTCTTCCCACTGTATGCACAGCAACCATCACACATGGATCAAGAGGTCAAAAGGTCTTATGACCTTTCAGCAAACTGCTAATTAATGGCATATTAGTGTTCTCAGTCAGGCAAACAGAAAAAAACATTGTGAGTAGTAAAACACTTTTGACTAGGGTACATGGGAAGTCACAAATGGCTAAGCAGAAGGTCAGCTTTTTGTGAAGGTTCAAAATAGAGTAAAAATTCAGAGCTCTGAAGTCACAGCAGGAGACCTTCATCTTACAGCCACTCTGTTCCAGCATCCTTTATGTGTAAACAGCAAGCACAAATTCTTAACTAAACCAAAATGCTACACTGCATGCATAATGCCTCCCTTGGGGAGTGAAAAAGAGAGGACAAATTACGTGTGACAGATGTTAGCTACATCACTTAACACACTACTGAAAGGCATTCAGGGTATATCAGAAAGGTATAGTGTAATGTGAGATGCACCTGAGCAAGCTCTGAATGAGAAACTTGACATACAAACCCTGGAAGAGCATGATACTATTATGGTTGTCCTACTACTGGATCCCAGAGGAGATTATTCAGAACTGACATATGCTTGCATTCTGGTCACTGCACTGGGTCATGAAGAAAGGGTTTTGGGTAGTGTGTATGTAGACTACGCTTCATCTACAAAATGATCATGTTCCCAGACCCCATTTGGTAGAAAAAGCAGATTCAGTAAGAGATTAAGAACCTAAGGTGAGATATCTCCTTCTGTACCAGATGTGCAAGTTCCAGCTTTACTCAAAGGAGCTCTAATCAGTCACTGGAGACTGGATAATGATTTATACCAGTGTAGAGGTTTATTTTAGGGATGCTTGGATTGTACACTAGGCTTTACTAATTAGGTGTGCTACTCAGTTTCCTAAAAATTATCAAGTGTTGCCATCTGAGCTGCTGTGAAATAACCTGCCTGCTGTATAGACACTGCTTCAGACTCATATGGGTCTCCTGTAAACCCTTCGTCAACCTACCTGTCCCAGGTGGATATTTAGGGAACTGAATGAAACCCTGGCTGTCCACTGGTTATGACAGAAACTGAGATTCCTTGCTCATGTGTTGATATTCTTGTACAGACATTTATGTATAAAGACCTTGAGGTAGCAATTAATTTTATCTCTTCTCAGAGCCAAGACAGACACAACTTTGTCCTGTTGCTTTTCTTTTTTTTTTCATTTCAGACTTCAACCAAGTAAAATATGGTTCCACACAAAAGGAAAGGAGCACTTCTGAGGACAGAAGGTGTCTGATCTGCCTGACAGTGAAGACCAGAATGAGTGGTCACTGAAGCAGATTACACAGGGTGGATGAGAAAAAACAAGCAAATATAATGAGGAAAGAGTCCAAGAGTATCGAGAAAAAGTCGCCACCATCAAATGGTCAAAGAAAGAAGTGAATTTTATAACATATGTAGTCTATAGACTATTTTACCCAGTATGTCCTCATGTTTCAGATGTGTATACACTACAAAATATTATTTTCCTATAGTTTATATATATCTCATTTAGTGAGTTAAATTCATTAATACATATGTCACATGCTTTTCTTATAGTAACTAGGAAACATATGGATTAAATGCATTAATTTTCACTATGACTGATTGAAGAAGTAATGTTGAATAACTTCTTCACATTAGTTTAGTACTGGGGTCACCATTGTAATGTCTATAAACTGATTAAAACCTTCTTGGGTAATTTGGACCTGTTGTGGCCTGCTGTGGAAGTGTAGAAGATATGGGAGCTCATGCACATGTCCTAAACACTGATAGATGGATAACTGCAGAGCCAATCAAGTATGGTTGTTAATAACATGCCATGAGAAAGGACAAGATGTGACTGGAGGAGGGGCCATATGGAGGTAGGGCAACACTTTTCCAGGAGAAATGTCCTCATGCTGGCTCCTGGAGATAACTACAACACGGCACAGCACAGGTGCAGGAAGGAGACCAAAGACTTCAAAGACCTCTGACACACTTCTAGAAAGGTCTAGAGGAATGTGCGTGATAACTGATTTTCATAGAAAGCAGGAAATGGGGAAGACTTATCTATAAAAGGTACCCAGGACCTTGGACATTCAATCAGGTGGATCAATGCTGGAGTCAGGACTGGTGATCCCCCTGTTTCTTCCTTTCTTTCTTCTTATGTCTTTCCCTTCCCCTAATTAATCAATATGTCCCTCTCTCTTTCTTTTCACCCTACCCCTTTAACCAGAACCCCCTGCTGTGTGCTTATACTAGGAGATAGGGAGTACTCATACTAATTTCCATTCTAAGTGTGTAATTTACTACTAAAACTTTATAAGCTTTTGTGAACCCCCTGACTTTTGTCATTCCTTTTGACACTGAGTATCTACAAATCTTGAGTGCTCCCTTAAGGGTGAGACACCATACCTTCTCTGTTCTCAGCAGCTGATGGATGAAAAAAAAGCTGTATTGGAATGAATTTCATGAACCACACTGGTTGTGGCAGTTTGGTTGTATTGTATTTGCATTTCCTTGGTACCTGTGCAACAGGACTAATTCTTCCCAGAATTTTCCAAACTACATTTTGTGAGCAGCACTGTTTAACTGATTACATCTTGTGCAGAAGGGTAGCATTAGACCTACTGCACACATGTGAGTGTAAGTGTATGGTCATTTGGCACAGGAATTGCTGATATTGTGCTTCTCTCTTGCACTGGAGAATGGTGAATGATTTCTTGTCCAGGAAAGATGAAGATATATCTTGGGTGATTAGAACACAACTGTAATTTCTGTCTATAAATTTCTCAAAAAGTAAGTGACTGTTGCTGGACTTCGAGTCTCTGCAGTGTGATGTTCTTCTCTGAAAAACTAAAATAATAATATCACTCCACTATGTCTCAGAGCTGTCAGCATCATTTCGAAGTCCAATTTAGAAGGAAAAGGGTCCTAAGCCTCATCTGGCTCTTCTCAAGCATTTCTATATTTTAGCCATCATATTTGTCTACTTAAATTGACTTCCCCTTTTTTCTCTTTCTAGATGGGCAATAGGAGAAAATAACTGTTTGTGTGTCTTGAGAATCAGCAAAAGTATCTGTCTACAAAATGCTACCTCCATTGTAGAGAATATTTTTTCGCATTGCAACACTGGCTGCCTATGGAAGAGTTAGATTTAAACTGCCCTTTTAGTATGACTAAATCCTGCTACTGAGTTAAGACACCAACTTTTGAGAGAAGAAAGCAACATATTTGGAGTATTATCATCCTGTTGTAAGTGTGGGAGCAACTAATACCTCCACTGGAGTTTCCTGTGTATTTTTTGGGGTTTTCACAGAAGACTTCTATGAAAATAATTTTTCAGTCTCTTAACTGAGCCTGCTTTGCTTTCTTCAGATGAGTTGTAAGTGGAATGACAATAGTGGGGGAGTATCTGCTGGCAGTTCATAAACCAGATTACATTTGAAGCCTGCTTCTTTCTGTTGTATGCCTTCTTGTAAGCTCAAGGAGGATGAACGTATTCCACCATGCCAAGGCATGGCTTTAATGATATCAGCAGCTAAGAAAGTGATCAGGAAAAAATATGGGAAAATAAGAAGTCACTGATCAGAGAATAAAGGGGTGAAGGGCTTAGAAATGCTTGAATCATTTCCAGTAATAAAGTTCCTAACTACTTCTCCTTAATACAGCTGATTCACTGTCACTCGACTTTTGAGCACCATTAATGCCCAGTTTAAAATATCTACGAGATGGATTACTGCACTAAATACTTTACAGTACTGGGTTTATGGTCAGGATTTAGTGGAAAGCTTCTTTCTCCTATAAATCATGCTATGAATATTGATTGTGGTACCTTCTACTTATCTAAAAGTTTTATGAGGCTTTAAAAAAAAAATCCACTGACTCTGTTTTGGTGGGAAAGATCCTTTCCCAGAAACTAATCTGAGGAACATCTCTAAAATATGCCAATTCAGTGTTTATATAGTTAAGAATGACTTTATAACAAAGTGCTGCTAGTCCAGACCAATTTATTATATACTATACAAATATTAAACTGCCTTAAATCAATAGTTAAGAAGACAGGAGAGTGCTAGGGTGTTATAAGTCATCATTTTAATGAAATATAGATTATTCCAAGACTATTAAAGAAGTGGTTGATGTCAGGAAAATTGTTCACTTTTTCAATGCTAAACAAAACCATCTATTTTAATGGAGTAAAATCAATAAGCAGCTGAGACCTGCCATGTAGCTTGAATGCCCAAGTAAATGTATAGTTAGAACTCTCCATTGATAAGTAGATGCTTAGTACTGCTTGCATGCCCTGGTTACTAAATCTTATTAAAGAAAATGTTTTAAAGTAAGATTGAAAAAAAGGAAGAAACAGGGAAAAGCATTTTGAGTTAACCACTTATTTTGCTTAACAGACAGTTACGGACAATTTTATTTTTTTTTAAATACTTTCCAAACTACATACGAGCTGCATAGATATTGGGGGTTCAGGATAATTCAGCAGGAGGGGAAGTATTTCAATTTAGCAATTGAATTGAGGAAGAGTTGGAGAGTTCAAAAAAAATTAGAAAGTTGCCTAGGGTTGCAAATAATTGGTTTTCAATAATGAGAGCACAGTTTTGCTTAGTGCTTTCAGGATTATCTTAAAAGAAAATAGAAAAAAAGAGTATAAACCTAGAGCAGGGTTGCAAACTCACCTTTCATCCTTCAAAGCAGTAAAAAAACAAATTCTACCTCAGGATGAAACCAAAGCCCTTATTTTGTGAAACTGCCTCTTCTTTGGACAAGATTTTGGATTGCCAGAATGCTAAAGCCAGCTGGAAAAACCATGGTGAAGTCTCTTTTTTTTAAAAGACTAGGCCTTATATTTGGGGATGTTTGCGGTGAAAGCTCTAAGCTCTTTAGTATTTTATTTTTGCAGTTGAATTTCTCTGATTTTCAGTCTTTATAGAATAATCAAAAATTCACTTAGGTAAAGGGAGAATTACTTTATAATATGGAATTTAGGGCATTCAGTTAGAATGAAGTAGACTTTGATCTGAATCATATTAAGTAGAAATTTGAAATGAGGTCTCTCATGGCTCTCATACACTGGCACTTGGGTAGTTAGCTAATCACAGGACTTCTTTGCTTTGATCATTTCTATCGTGAGGCTGAGAACATTCCCAGTGCTTTCCAGTGTTGGCTGTACTTCATAAAATTTTCGCTTGGAAAATTCAGGATTTTTCAGTGAAAGCCTTGCTTCAGGTTCTCCTCAGTCTAGGTGTGGTTCACTAAATCACACCCCATCCTCTTTCCTCCACCATCAGCTTCCTGACTCTGCTAGTAAAACATGGCTTGTGAATATATCAGAAGGCGACTGTCACTTGGCAAACTGCAACTCCTGAAGGCACACAGCTGAAAAACTCCAAAAGAGAAGGCATTACACAAATATCTCCTATTGTGGCTCATTAATTTATATTCATATTTCAACAGGGCATTAATTAATGCATTGTTTAAGGTTGTATTTGCAGCTGGTTGTCTCTGAACAGAGTTCAAGAGAAGTTCCTTACCTTAAGGAAAACTGAGAGTTTTCTAAAATATTCTTGAAGGCAAGCACCCTGAGTTTTGAGCCAATTGTCAATGTTGGTAACTAAAGGTAACTTGCAACTCATTGCTTAAATATAGACATCGATCGTTATTTTATATATCTTGAAATATTCCACCTCACCACCCAGTGACTGGTCATAGAGGAAGGAACAATAATTGTTAATATGAAGAATATTCCTTACCTGTAGCAGCCAGTGAACAGACATTGTGACATTGTTCTTGTAAGAAAACTTGACAAAGTCTCTCCACATAGCCCATTTAGCATGTTTAAGAGATCATTTTAAAAGAATAGTTCCAGGAATGTTGAGAAGACATGACCTTCCATAATATTTTTTTCTGCTATTTCAGTTATTGGTGAAATGAATATAAAGCAGTACAAAACCACATAGCCAAACAGCTCTTTTCTTTCTTTGTTCTACTTTTTAACCTACCATAATATATCTCTATATTTTTAAATTAAGCCCAGCAGGTAGGAAGATCCTATGCCCCTTTTCAAATAAGATAATTTGTCCCTGCATTACAGCAGCTTTCTTTGATAAGATATCTTTCAGGGTTTAGCCCTGCTGCTTCCTGAAAGATGAGTTAAAGATCCTTTGGAATAAATCCTAATGACTGCCTAAGTAAATGCTTTTTGCAGAGATGTGTGAAGTTAGATCTCACTTTTCCCTGACATCTAGTTCTGAGACATCCTTATCCTGAAAAACGGATTTTTTCCTCTTCTTTTCTTCTGATATGCTTTTTTTCCCATTAAAGGCATTTTACTTAAAGCTGATTGCCTTCAGTGATAAGGCATCTTGAAAACATAAAGATGACAAAAATACAGTGCTCAAATTTCTAATGCCAGTAAGATTGAATTCAAGAGACAAAGTTGTGCCAGGTGTTCATGCAGGAAATAAAGATAAAACTTCGTGTTCTTCCATCATTTACCATTCTCAAGGACTGGGCAAAAAAATTCTTAGAGGACAAAGCTGATAGTAAGGGAATAGCACAGCTGGCTCTGGTGCTGGGAGAGGGAACTGAAGAGCCCCAGTGCCTTTTTAGCAGTGAGAAGCTAATCTGCTGCAGGGTGTGCAAGTAGAAATCTGTTCTTTGAAAATGACATCTTCTGCCTGTGTGTTTTCTTGCAGGCACTCTGTGCTCTGAACCAAACACGATCAGATGATTTGAATGAGACAGGGCTGATTAGAGTAGTCAGTTTTACCTTATTTCTCTGCTTGACTGAAGAAAATGATGGTAAATTCCTGTCTCACAGTTCTCATTCATTACTAGTTTCATTACAGAAAGAGTTCTAAGAATAATATTCCTTTGTCCAATGGGACATAATTTTGGCAGCTCTCTATTCTTTCCTTTTACGTATTTTACACACGTTTTACTTAAGTTAACTGAGGTGAAACATGAAATTAACACTGTTTAGGACACAATTTTTCTCGTTTTCCATTGTCTTTTCATCTCTGAAATAAAATACAAACACAAAACTGTTTTTGTTTGGTTTTGTTATTTTTGTTTGGTTTTGGGTTTGGTGGCTTTTTTTCATTTCTCTATGGCTTTTGTTTTTTAACGCTAAAATGCAATCTTGCAATGTTGATAGAACAGATTAGAACAAAAAGTCTGTGGACAGTACAGACTGAGAGAAATTCTTGCTAAGTAAAATCTTTGGGAACTGCTGCACTGAATTAACACTGGGGAAATCTTTAAGACTCCCAGAAAAAACAAGGTTTATTAATATCTTTAGATAGACATATCTGGCTTCATATGGTCTCTCTACTTATTTTATTTATTGCCTTCTTGCCTCATTCCTCTTAGCTACTCAGCTGAAGATGTGAGATTGTTTTTCACCCCTTTGCTATTAACAGTGTTTGAGGGTGGATTAAATTCTTCAGTTCACGTGAGATCCAGCTTGAAGTTCCAAATTAAGCTGGAATCAAACCTGAAGTCCTCAGAGTTGGGATAGTTTTGATCTTCCATTATTTTTTTATCCTTGACTGTTTCTGCTGCTTTGTAACCTAAAGAACAAGCAGAGAAGTAGCCATTTTTTCACTGAGTGCTCTTTCCCATTGAGCTAAATGCAACTCCTTACTCAATAAACTAAGTCTTTCTGTATCCAAGGTTGCTACATTAATTTAAAAGAATTCCTCAAGGCAAAGATAATAAAAGTAAGACACACAAAACTGATGAGAAAAGCCTTCTCTGGTTCATAGTGTCATAGAGTAGTTTTGATTTGAAGCGACCTTTAGAAGTCACCTAGTCCAATGCCCCTGCAATGAGCAGGGAATTCTTCAACAAAATCAGGTTGCTCAGAGCCCCATCCAAGCTGACCTTGAATGTTTACAGGAATGGGGCAGCCACCACCTCTCTGGGTGACATGTTCTAGGGTTTCGACATAAACAATTTCTTCCTTATGCCTGATCTAAATCTATCCTCTTTTATTTTAAAGCCATTACCTTACTGATACTGGGGGTTGCCCCAGCTCTGGTGCAGCACCTTGCACTCGGTCTTATTAAGCCTGCTGATATTCCAATGGGACCACTCCTCAAGGTTTTCCAGGCCCCTCTGGATGGCATCCTGTCCTTCAGATGTGTCAGCTGCACCATTCAGCTTGGTGTTATCTGCAAATTTTCTGAGGGTGCACTCAATCCCTTTGTCTGTGTCTTTGCTGAGGACCATAAACAGTACTGGTCCTGATTCCAACTGCTGAGTGACATCCCTTGTCACTCATCTCCATCTGGACATCAGATTGTTGACCACTATTCTTTGGATGTGATTGTCCAACCAGTTCCTCATCCACTGAATAGTCTGCTCATCAAATTCTAATTTAGAGAGAAGGATGTTGTGGGGGCACATGCCTTACTGTACTCTGGATAAAAGACCTCTGCTGCCTTTCACTTGTCCACTGATGCAGTCACTCCATCACAGACCACTCAGCTGCCCTTGGTGAAGCCATGCTGGCTGTCCTAAACCACTTCCCTGTCCCCCACATGCCTTAGTGTAGGAGAATCTGTTCCATGATCTTCCCAGAGGAGAGGCTGACAGGTCAGTGGTTCTCAGAGCCCTTTATATCCATGCAATGTTTTCCCTTTTCCAGTCTCCTGGGGCTTCACCTGACTGCCACAACTTTTGAAATATGATGGAGAATGGCTTGGCAACTACATTATGCAATTCCCTCAGGACTCTGGGACACATCTCACTGGCTCCCAGAGACCTATATGTGTTTAGGCTCTTCAGGTGGTCATGAACCTGATCTTCACTTACAGTGGGAGGGTCTCTGTTCCTCTGGTCTGTGCTTTGTTGTTCATCCACTTGAAAGATGTGGGAAGAGAGGCTGCTGGTAAAGACTGAGGCAAAAATTTTTTGAGCACCTCAGCCTTTTGCTCGTCTGCTGTTACCAGTCTGCCAATCATGTTCATTAGGGGAGCACAATTTCCTTGATCTTCCTCTTCTGGTTGGCTGGAGTATTTTGTTGGGATTTTGTTTGTTTGTGTTATGGAGTGATTTTTTTGTTTTTTGGGTTTTTTTTTGAAGGGGGGAGTAATTTGTATTTGTTTAGGCAGGGGGGTTTTCTATGTTTTTTCTTGTTATGATTTTGTGGTTTTTTGGTGGTTTTTTTTTGGTTTTTTTTGTTTTGTTTTGGGGTTTTTGTTTTCTTTTTTTAAATTTTTTTTGTTTGTTTTTGGGTTTGGTGTTTTTTTTTGTTTGATTTGGGTTTTTTTTGTTTGGTTGGTTGGTTTGGGTTTTTTATAACAGCTTTTAATATCAGTGCAAAGCATGCAGGTGATACTGAGAAAATGGATCTTCTCAGAAATGTTTTCCTCTTTCCTTATCTTTTCCTTATGCTCGGTGTTTGTGTGAATGTGTCATTGAATCCTTGTCAATATTCAAAAACAAGTTGCAGACATGAGGTAGTTCAGCTTCCTGGGTCAAATGTCCAAGTGTCATACAGAACTGGCACAAAAACCGTAATTTATATTTAAGGGACTGACTGCCATAGGAAAACATTGTCAAATGGATGTTTTCATTTAGGGAAAAAATGACATGTCCTGGGCAGGGATATTGAGTTTCCATTCTTGAATATTTCCTTTTCATGATGTTCTTAAGTTTTCTATGGAATCTACAAAAAATTTGAAAAAATGAATAATATTTTCAATAGTCAACTATATGATTAATTTTAAGGACATAAAACAACCTCTATATGTGCTTCTGTCTCCAAAAGTTATGATTCACTATGAAAGCAGGATAAAGACTACTACTGATCCACACTCATAGGATAATGATAAATAGTGACTCTTGAACAGAGTGCAGCATTTATTTGTTTTACATTTACCATATCTTAACTGTTGCTTTGGGACACTGTAAGTATGAAACTTTGATTTCTACAAGTCTGACTCCTCATTCTATCCAAAAATGAAGAAATAAAACAAATAGCTGAAAATAAACAAGAAAACAAACAGGTAGCCATACCTTTTATTTACAAGAAAGAAGAAAGTTTTCACCTAGACTTTCGTGAAAATGGTTCTCTTGAGAAAGTTTAGTTCAGACCAGAAAACCTTAAGTAAGTAACCTTCTTTGTGGGATTAAAGGCTATAAAATAATTTGTGACAACTCCAAGCAGCTAGAAATATAAGAAAGTTGAACTCTGAAGGCTGTGTGGACCTGACCCCTCAGAACAATTTTAAATAGCAGCTTAACCTTACAGATAGATTTTACTAGACGTTCACCCTTAGTGATGCAAAACAAGGCAATGTGTATGAAATACCATGTAAATTAATTTCCTTGTGTTGAGTAAGAGTGAAGAGTGGCCCAACATGCCCATCGGAAAGGTCCATCTATCTAGGATCCACATGTCCAACAAACAAAAAACAAATGCCTTTGTGAAGAAAAGAATAAAAAGATGTTGTCCCTGTAATCCTGTGAAGCAGCCCTCCAACTTCCTAAACTCTGTGCCTCAAGAACTCCTTGAATCCAAGGCTGTATCTTTATAAGGATAAATACAGATGCCATTTCTTCTTACTCCAGGCACATTGTTCTGCTCTGATCAGAAAGCTCATCAGTAACAGATCTGACTTCTCTTTCCATCGACACTGTCTCCAGACGTCTTTCACAGCTCAATGAGACTCTCAGGATCTCATGAGAGTTTTGTATCTGTGTAAGCAAGCCCCCTCAGCTTTTAGCAGGTTTTGGAACACAGTTCTAAAACTTCAGGTTTTATCACAGCCTTTGCTGCCAGAACAATGCTTCAATTAAATTCTCTGAAGTAGCAGAACGTGAGTCCAATGTATCCCTCTTATAGGTATATTTTTCAGAAGCACATTGGTATACATGATGAATGAGTATGTTAAGAAGAAATAGATTTTCAGGTAAGACTACATTTTAGCTCCCAGTACAAGGGAAGATAATTTAAATTCTATGATGCATGAATCAGTGCACTAGAGGCATACAAATGAAGAGAAAATTGGGTCAATCTCCCACTATAAAACCAAGTTAGCAGCTAGACAAAGATGTATGTGAAAAAATTGTTTAGCAACATTCATCCTTTTGAAGGGCCTGCTTCATCATTTCATTGAGCCATCTTTGTCTTGGGACATCTGCTGAAGCTGCAGTTTCAAAGACATTCCTGCTGCAAAATCTTACATGGAACAACATGAGAGAGAAAAAAAAATGAAAAAGGGGAAGGGAGACGTGAGAGGGAATTGTGCAGGTTAGAAGTGTCATATAAAATATTAAGAACCACAGAGGTCAGTGGGTGCAAAGTCCTCACAACGCATTTGGAAAACAAAAAGAATCTCCATCAAATAGATGAATGATGTTTTTGACACACTGGTTTGCAAATTCTGGAGGGAAATATGCTCCAGACTGTTCCTGTTTAAGGAAGAAATAGCCTATGTGTACCTCTGTCTGGAGTACCACTGTATGGTAGAAATAAACCCAGACAAGAATAATAAATTTCAATAAATATATCTAAAGACAATATAATTTTTCAGGCATGATCAATGTTGATTAAAGTATTTCAGAGAAGAGAGGAGACAAGATGACACAAGACGAGACAAGATGAGAGGAGAAGGCAGAGGAAAAGATAGAGAAAGGTTCAAATTCAAAAAGGCCTATTCATAGGGATTCAAAATACCAGGGTATTTTATCTTGCACATATACAGGCAGTAAATCTACTTTTCTTTTTATAATATTCTCTTGGTGGCACATAAATACACATCTGTATTAGTATCACTCTTTACTGAAGTAACTTCTAAGATATTAATGACTAGTCCCACAGGTATTTTCTTACCTTATATGGGTATCAGTACGTTAATTAATTGATTTTGAATAATATGCACCAGATTTTGAGAAGCTTCAGAACTTGGTTCCACCTCACTGACATTACCTGTGGCCTTGAAGAGAAAAAATAATTCCTCTAGATTTGGATGAAGACACATAAGATAATGTACATTTGCCTCAAAAATCTCATTCAATCAGTTTTAAAAATATATTTTTAATGTTATCTCTTTATCAGGATTTGATTTTCAGCAGTAAGAAAGTATCTATTTATAAAATCAAAACACTATTATTTTTAATTTAAACACTCAAACTTTTTTTTTTTTGGTTTTTGCCTAAGAGTATTGATCACTGTAATAAGAAAGTAACTGATAATTAATGACATTACCTGAAAGCACAACACCAATAGAAAAATAACATGGAAACAGGTATTTATTATTGTAAGGATTGACTCCAGTTTACATGTCACTCAATAAAGATGCTTTTGTACAGAGTCTTGCACACAAAGATTTTTGTCTTGTTCACAATTACTATTTAATCGATAGTGGATGGATATAATAATGTTCTGCAGCTCAGTTTAACCTTTTGCAAATCCAATTTGTGAAATATTTAGAAGAACTAAAATTAATTGAACTACTCATTATTAATGTTATCTATAATTTCTTTCCCTGTCTTTTTAGCAATTTGTAAGTGAACCTGTCTTATTTTCTTTCAGTAAATTATTAAAATACAGGAATAATTTATCCAAATCATTTTCATCTTAATTTGCACATCAAAGTATTTACTCTTCATGTTGCACTTTCAGTTGTCAGATACATGAAATTTTCTCTGCTTTTTGACTACATAACTGAAATTTATGAAAGAAAATAATAACAAATAAGTGGATAATGGATAATGTGTGTTGAATGAACATTTTGGCACAATAATACGTGCAAAAATGCATAAAGCTTTTGAAATCTGTGGACTTGTTCATAATAAATCACTTGCCTTGATAATCGTAAAAAGCTAATCACCAATAACAGGCAAATTTAATACAATACCTAAAATAAGAAGTGCTTTAATTTCTTAAAATGCATGTTAATTTTTATTTTTATATTTTGAAATGTTTTCTCATTTTCATAGCTTCAGAGAAATGCAATCCATGAGTAATATTTGTGAACAGTTGGAGTTCTGCTGCTGAAGGAGTCTACACAATTATTTCCCCTTTCAGCAGTGCACGTTAACATTAACACAGCGAATATGTTATGACAAAGTCTGTCTTCTCAAGAGTGGCACAGAACACAGCTCTGTCATTAAGTATGTCATAGGCAGATTTCTTGATAAGACTTGCCTTGTCTGAGTTTGGACCTGTCTGTATGACCTACCTGTCAAAGCTTATTTGTTTGTTTGTTAGGTTTTAATAGAAAGAAATAGACATTTCCAGAAACAACTTCCTTAGGAGATGGGAATCTCATCCTGCGAAAGCCCATTTTTCTACTGACTGCAATGAAGGACGGAGTTACCCACTTCAGGTACAGATGTCTGCAGTCAGGTCCATGTCTAAATGTAGGAAATATGAATCTTATTCTTTTTGTTCTAAAAAATCATTTCACATGACTGATATTTGTCCTGCTATGAGTCATGGTATGCAGATACAGACTTTGATGACTCTAAAGGATCATTATGTGAATGAGGCAGGAACAGGACTCCACAGTCCTTAGAATGTGAAGGAGAAACTGGCAAGTTTGCCGAGTTGTTGATTTAACCCTGAGTGTTAAGAGAATCCTCAAGGAGAGTCTTCACATGTGAGTGGAATAAGCAATGAGGATTTGCAAGAAATATTGAATGTAAGGTAACAATAATAATTAAAAAGTTAAATGGCAGCATAAAAAGTGTCTTGTGAATAACCTCATTGATTTGAGTACCCTATTTCACCTTAGGGATATAGTGTTGGTGGGAAGCCAGCCCTATATGTATGAGGCAAGTTATTCCCTTTCTATGCTCCTATCAACCTTCTGTCTGACTCATAGATAGTTTACAGGTATCTATCTTCTGTGCCAGTGCTGGTGAGCACAGGAAATTATATCTGCAAAATTGACAGACGGAAAATCTTTAGAAAAAAGCAGGAAAGCTCCTTAATTTCCATGGATAAATTTTCTTTAGGGAGCCTTTGTAACTTATGTTTGCCTTACGCTTTGAAAAAAGTCAATGATGAGATTTCTCTCTGATATTTGTCTGTTTGTGAAATGTGATTTTCAGGTAACACCAACTCTCTGAAGGTATTCTCTCTCCTTTAAAGGGCAGCAAACCTCTATGTAAAATAAGTGGTTTTGCTTTTAAGATGTGCTAACTCAGCATAAGAAGAATGCATTCACTTCTAATGAATTATAAATTCTTGATTAGAATTACAGTGGCCACCTACATTCTCCTCATAAGTCATATTAGATAAGTGGAACACCTTTAAATCTCTAGAGTCTCCCTTGTTATCCCTTGCTGTTTAGCAGTAATCCCGTTGCCAAGAACAAGCAACAAAAGCTATCTCAGTAACTGCATTTCTCATTGCTGGTCAAGTTAAGGGTATCAATATTTTAATCATAATTGTTGTGTACTATGGGTAAGTGAATATAATTAAAAATAGCTAAAATAAATTATGTTTTAAATTAAATAACTTCTACTGAAGAGAAATTGGGAAAAAATACCAAACAGGAAATAAAAGGAAAAATAACACAGCAAACTTTGACAATCACTTGTAAGTGTCCTTTCCATGTCTCTCAGGAAAAATTTTAGTGAAGATTTCTCCCGAGAGGTGCAATGTGTTAGAATATGACATGTATCTTATTTCCACATTTTGTCATGGTTTATGTATTAAGTGCATCATTTATGGATTTAGTGTATCATAGATAATTGGAAAAGATTTGTAGACAATAATAAATTTCCTTCAAGGATAGTCTAATCTGGTGGTCCATGAATAAGTCTAACAATTTTGTAAATGAGTAACTATAAATAATCCTAACATAATCTTGTAAAAAGCTGAAATAAAGATCAGAAAAGAAAAGAAAAAAATCTCACAGGAAGAAAATTAATGAATACCAAGGTATGTTAAATATAAAATTACACAACATTATTTCTCTTTGTAGAACAATCTCTACTTGCATCTCTTCTCCCAGAGTCTAAAGGTATGGGTTGATTAGCAGGGAAAAGTGTTGCTGTTTGAAATTGCAGCAACATTTCAACAAACGAGTGTAATCACTGCAAGAAAATGTTAACAAAATCGCTTGTCAGAGCTTTACAACCAAACCTAAACAACATATGTTCAAGTTCTTTTCACGTTTCCATCTGAAGTGGGATGCTGCTGTTTCCTGAACTGCCTTGGTCTAGCAAGTGTCTTTAAGGAGTTGTAGAATACTGAGGAGGAGGGGAAAGAACAAGATCCTGCCTCAGTTCTATAATCCTCTCATTGTCAACCTTTGATTAGCTCAAACCTGACACAGGCTGCCGTGGTAATGCTTTCAGTTCCTCGGGAGTGTTCTGTGCTGACAAATGTGACAGCACTGTAATTCTCCTTAGCTTAGTACTTAACACTGTCTTTGTGCTGAAACGTTCTCGGCAAAGCTTTAAAATGGGTGCTTTTGTTTAGTCTTTTATCGTCATTTTTCTGAGATATTTCTTTGGGTTCACTGACTTTTAATAGGAGTAAAATTCTATTTCAAGTAAGTTTGGACATCCTTTAGTACTCATTAAAAAAAAAAATCTGTACTCAGTGTGGGCTTTTCAGATTCAAATGATCCTTAAAATGTGGATTTGCATTTATATTGCAGAAGACACAGGCATTTTTCTTTAATGATGCAGGTCTTTGCTTTTTCAGATGATGAGGAAGACCCAGGGAAACAAAAATGTCATATCATTCTGGCAAGAATTAATTGTTAAATTAAAAATTGCAAGCAATGGAAAATCAACTTTGAGTTATGGTACTTCCATATCTCAAAAGGGATAATGTCAAAAGCAAAGTTACAAGGAGGAAAAGAAAAATATGAAAAAATACTCTGAACTATAAGGAAAAGTTACCCTTCAAGGAATTGTATAGATTTAAGTTTGGAAGAAGCAAATGAAAACTGTAAATATTATGAAATAAGTGCATGTAGCATAGTGTGACTATGAGAATACTGAGCTGAACTGGGAACAGGGCAGGAAATATTTTTCAAAGCAAAAATAATTAAACTGTGGAACTCATTGTAAGACTGCAAAGGTCAAAAATAAAAACAAATTCAAGAATTGATTAAGCACTTTCATGAAGGAAAAGTCCATGAGCAGGTATTAAGCAATGCACACAAAACAATGGAGAAGCACCCTGACTTCAGAGCATCCTGTGACACAAATTGTCAGACACCTGGAGGTAATATCACCTTATTTTTCCCCTGCTCAGGTCCTATATTCACTCTCTAGCTACAGGCTAGAGTGTCACTGTCAGAAGTCAAGGTACTGATCTACAAATGGTTTAGCCTAGCTCAGTATACGGTCTGCCATGTCATTAATCATCACCACTGTACCCCAAAACAGTCATCCCTATGCCTATTTCATTTAAGAATACTGATCAAATTGAAATGTGTTGGGAACACAAATAGATTTTTTCTATTCAATAAACAGAGTATCACCTACTGGTTCTAAGATATTGTTAAAAGGGAGCAACTTTCCCTCCCATTCATTATCTGGATTCTGAAAACTCATTGTCCAGGGCATTGGAAATCTGCCTCTCATTGATTCTCCATCTGATGTGGAAAATTCAGTTCTGAAGCCTTCCTCTGTAAGAGGGAATTCCATCACCACCAAACTATAGGTTATTCAGTTGAGGAAGTGATTAAATGAGTCTCTTTTCCAACAAGTTTCTTTGCTTTGGAATTCTTCCATTCCTTCTGTGCTCAGAGCAAAGGCTTATCCACAGATATAAGTTAATAGCCCAGTGGTCAAGCTGCTGATCACACAGAGCTGCCTCGGTCTATTTTCAAGCATTATATTTTAGTCAACAGCTGATTAAAGTTAAGTAAGCAATCATTAGTTTGAATGCAGGATAGAATCCCTTAAGATAGCACTGAACATGTTGATTAAGATACTCTTTGTGAAAGGTTTGATTTGAATGGTCTCACAAGGAGAAGGATGCTCTGAATACTTAGAAACTCAGCTGGCGATTATCAAAAGGCTGTTCTGGGCTCTGAGACCTGATAAGAGGATGCTTTTTGTTTTGATACTTGGATGACAAAAACTAGAAACTTCCTGGCATGTTTTTGATTAGCCTGAACATAACTTTTAATGTAATAAGAAGCTGAAATAATAAATTCCGGTTATTATGTTCTGCTATTGTTATGGGAGAGATAATTACAGATATCTCCTCAGTTAAGATATGAACTAGCTCATAATTAATACTAGAAGCAGAAAAAACAATAATCTTACTGATTCTATCTGTCAGTACAGAAGATCCTTCCCTACAGCTCTTACGGATTTGGTGAATTTCTTTTCTCTCTATCTTCCCATTAATTTCTACCAGTGAAATTGTAATGTTTTCAGTAGAGCTTTTGGTTATCTGTTTACCTAGAATGCAAGTTAAATCCTGATAACACACATATTCCCAGAAATTTCCACTAATATCTAGTAATAATTCCTTTCATTTTAATTCATTTTGTGTTATTGTATCTTTAAACAAGGATATATGTGCTTTTCATTCATATGCTCTTTCACTTTAATTTAGGGCATAGGGGAGGAAAAAAAATAATCTATAAAAAGACACCCTGATCTAATTGTTTTTGTCCAGGTCTACAAATGATATTGACTATTGTGACCACCAGACATAATTATTACTCTAATTAAAATTTTAAATAAATAAGCGCTATATATCAAAAGCCAAATTATAATAATGTGATTTTACTGAAGCAGGGCAAATACACAGTGCACTAAGTCTTTGCATGAATTATACATGAGACTTTATGGATGACTTATCCTAATTTGAAGAACCCAAGAGAATTAAGAAAAAATACTGTTACTAGATTTCTGGAGGGGGGGGAGGGTGGAACAACAAATTTCAGATTAATGATCACTCTTTTTAACCTGACATTGGTACTTTGTAAATATGTGCAGAAAAAACCACCTCATATTGAAAGCTGATTTTGCCCCTTGTATGTTAAATAAACCTTGGTTTCTTCTCTCACTTCATGCCCTTATTTTCCTTTCTGTAAGTTTATTCCCAGCTCTTTGTAATTAGCTTTGAGGAAAAACCATTCTCTCTAATGGGACTCTGAAATGCCATCGTGGAAATATGAAAAAAAAAAATGTTTAAAAGCTTGAATCCTGGAGATAAACACAAGAGACATGTACAGGTCTAAAAACTGTAGATCAAGCAAAAGAAAATATGCTGGCAGGTGCTTCAGTGAAAGATATTTTGGCTTCGGAATGCAATCCATTAAGGACCACATATCCCAGATGCCAGTTTCATCAGGTTAAGTTTGTACTTGTAGTTTGTAGCTCAGTCTTCATATCTATTAGATACAATGTCAAGATCCCCCACTTTTTCACAGGCTTCTTTGCTGACTCCTTACTTCAGAGATGACCCGGAAGATAATATATGGAGTGGCCCTATAGCTATTCTCTCTCTCCCCTGCACTTAGAGGGAGTGTTGGATGTGATCTTCCAAGAAATGCTAAAATCCCTTAACCTTTGAGGCATTAGCTTTTGTCATTCTCTCATTTCCATCCTCTCTGGCTGGGTAGTTGTCTGGTGCTAAAGCAGGATTGTGAACCCAGAATCTGCACTGCAGACATCTGCAGCTGAATCCATGGCTTGATTATTTATGGTCATGAGCAAATGCAGAAAGCTCAAGTTATAGATTAAATACTAACAACAGAGGAAGTAAGTTTGGCTGTTGGAAGGAAGGCAGAGAGAGTGCAGAAACAGCAAATAAAGCAAAATACTGGGCACTGAAGAGAACAGAACTAATGGGTATAGCAGGGGGAGTATAAGACTGGAAAACTGTGTCCCACATGTTTTCTGTGTGATCTTCACCTTTCTGCAGCACAGGTGGGTTCCTGCACAGCATTTTGAAGCACCTGACAGAGAAATCCATCTAGCACTGACCATATGAAGTGTTCCCAACATCCAAGGGACATAAATTGACTTAATCTGTCTCCTGTACCTTTTGCCTCTTTTTAAATTCTTCTTCAAGTGGCCTTTTCCCAATGCTCAGTGTCTATACCAGTACATGATAACACCTCAAATAGTACTAGAGTTTAGGCAAATAATGTGCAAATAATTTAGTGAAGTTTCACAGAGGTATTTAGAGAAATAAATTGGGTCTATACTACCTATTTTTTATTTAATTTACTGACTGAACACTGATTACCGTGGAAACTTAGGTCTCCTTGCTCTGATACAGGTTTAAATGTGGGTGTCTTGATCCCAAACTGAATGAGCAAAGCCAGCTGTGAGAAAAGCTAGGAAAGTCTAGAAAGGGGAGTTGAGAAATCCGTGTGAGAAGAGGAGTTTTAGTAGGACACAGGGGGCCAGAAAATGAATTGTGAGAAGTAAACATGGAAGATCTTGATATGATCTTCTATTAGAAACAACTGGTGTGCGTGTGTGTTTTAAAACATTAGTGTCCTCAACTCCTTACGCATGTTGCATCCTTCTTCAGTTTTCAGTTCCTTCCTCCACTATCATGCCTCACCACATCATCTCTTGGAGGTGCAACCACTGGACAATGTTCTTTCTTCTGTTTAAAGATATCCAGGTGCCGCCAGTGGGATCCTAAGGAGCTGGTACCACTTAGATCAAATTAGATCAAGCTACTGATGCTGTGGAGATATGTTCACCAAAGAGGTGACAGAGATGTCTCTTTGCCTTTGTCAGTGGCCACTCTGTGACTTGGATCAAACTTGCTGTGCTTCCTCCATGACTCTGAGGAGGAGCTGAGGAGGAATCAGGAAACCAGGCTCCAAGACAAACTCTGCACCAGCTCCATGATTTCTAGTGTACATGTTGTTTGGAAATCTTATAGCACTGCTGATAGACAGGGAAAGCAAATAGGTAATATGTCTTAGTGGGTGGCACCAGGAGGCATCTCTTCTGCATGCAAATGGTAAATCTTTCAGGCAGGTCTGCTCACAGAAATTGCAAAGAACCCCTCAAAGTATCAGCAGGGACTTCAAATAGTCACAATATAAAATCAAGCAGAGATCAAAGAGTATGAACAGAGTCAAAACACTGAAAGATATTGCCATGGTGGGCGGGAAAGAAATAAAGCAAGATAAATAATTACCTAACATAAAATCTTATGGATCTTGAAATATTGGTATTGCTGTGCTTTAAAAAGCAAGAAACACAAAGGAGGAACAGGGAAAATAATACTAACAATGAGTCAGCAGAGCATAAGCAGATAGATTGGTAGAACAGGGAATAAAAGCCTTGGAAAAAGTGGTAGATGAAAAAAATGTGTCATTCTTCAGAGGTTACTGTCTTGAAGGGAGCTATCACTGGAAAAGACACAAAATTTTCACACAAAAAAAAATTGCAAAAATGTATTAGGGTTTCTCCCGAAGAGATTCTCAACATGATTACCCCCAGAAATTCCCAGCTACAGACATTGAATCAGAATCTCCTGAGTTGGAAGGGACCCACAAGGATCACTGACTCCAGCTCCTCAGCATATCATATCCTTGGATAACTGCTGAGCATGAAAATGCAGTGACTATTGTCACTATAATAAGGAACTAAATAAAGGGAATGACAAAGCCAAGGAAGGAAGTAGGTATTTGAAAATTATTTAAAATATACTTATCTTAAATCCATGTAAGCTACAGAAAATAGAATGAAAGACATTTGTTCTTTTTTTTCTTTTTAATATAGACTTTCAGATTATGTAACACAAGGTCCCAACAGGGTCCTTGGACCTATATCTTGAAATGAAGAGCAGTTAAAATATAATAACATGCATAAATTTTGCAATAATAATAAAAATAATGTGTGTGTATACTAAGTTTGCAATTTTATTTTACATCATTTTTTTCAGCCTAATTCATTATTTTTCTAAATCAGTATACAAGCTGCTGAAAAAATAAACCAAACAAACTTATTTAAGCACTTCAGACTAATATTGATCTCCATAATGATGTATGACCCATGTTTAGAGACTTCTGGATGCAGAACACACCAAAAAAAAACACATATTAATTGATCTATGGAAAACTTTTGTTGACTTTAAATTCCTGGCATTGGATCAAAATTCTCACAATATCTTTTAATGCAAACTTCTGTTTCCTATAGAAGCTGATGTGCAATAGGGATAGAACTAATTTTGTCTTTCTCATAGGTGGATTCTGCATCAACCTGTCCTGTAGGTGGATTCTGTGCAGGCTTTTACATCTGAAGAAGACACCCTTATTTCCTTGATAAATTAAGTGAAATAAGTAGATATGGAGGATGCTTCCTATGATCTGCTGCAAGTGTCTACTTCTGAACGAGACAGATCA
The DNA here is from genome assembly GCA_013396655.1 of Campylorhamphus procurvoides. Taxonomy (NCBI): domain Eukaryota; kingdom Metazoa; phylum Chordata; class Aves; order Passeriformes; family Dendrocolaptidae; genus Campylorhamphus; species Campylorhamphus procurvoides. The sequence goes on from WBMV01002992.1 coordinate 2,089,715, forward strand.
GCTTGCCTAAGTGCTAAATCTTCCCCACTACCTGTCAGTGAGGGAATCTAGATACCTAGTTCAGATGTAAAGATTTGCACTGCAGGTAACTAAAGTTTGAAGAGCTTTTATGTGTATAGTGGATTGAGAGGTGGGCCATGACACAACTCTCCATTATGACATACTGAAGGTCACATCTGGTATACTTAAGGTCACATCTGGTCTTATGAATATGCAACAGTTCTGAAAGGAATACCTGTTCCCTTTAGGGTAAACAGCGTTGGCTTTGCTTTAGTCATCACCCACAGCACAGACTCTCTGTTCTTGTTCGAGAGGATCCTACATGGCAGTTGCTCTATCATACAGTTTATAAAATAGTTTCATTCATGCCAGAGCTCTAAAAAATTCCAGTGAGGAATGAAAAACCTACTGACTTATAAAATATTTACAGGTGTTAAAATGGTACACTTCTTATACAGAAAAATCACCACCTTTCTTGGTATTTTTCATGCTGAGATAAAGAGGTTTCTTACTTAATTGTCACATTAGTTTAGACATATTTCATACATTTTGAAAGTCTGAGGAAATACGTCTTGATCACTGTTTGGTTCTGCAACGCACAATCTTACTATGCCAAATAATGAAAAATTTCTTTTTATCTCTGTATTTAAAGTATGCCCCTCATAACAAGAATAGCAAATATTTAGCATATTTCCCAGTGTCCTTTCTGTCACCATGTAAAAATATTTGCTGTCCTTACTTCACTAATTTATTACCTTTCACATCAATAGTGAGAAGCCTGCATGGGATCAAAATTTGCAGTCATATCAATGAATGACACACTTTACAATTATGATAAATGAGAACCTGGAAAATATTATAAGAGCAGGAAAAGAAATTCTACTTCATATTTCCATATGGCATCACCCTTTGAAGGACCAATTACTTATCTTTGGACACAGCAAAAAAGTATGGAGCATTTCTTTTTTTTATAGACAATTTAATTTATAAAGGGCTTCTCTTCCTCTGTGGTAGATAATCTTTGCTCTTCTGCTTTTGTATAATTTATGCTGAGTCTAATTTACATTTTTTTATACAGGCAAAATTGAAACTATATAAGGTCACTTTCTGCAGGTGTTATAGGTGACATGTAAGAAAACCTTGGCATCTGCTTTGTATGCCTTTTTTTGCATTCCCATGCCTTCTTTTTGCGAGCTAAATTCCCAACCTTAGAGGCAAATATAATTAAGTTCTTACATCAGACATATAAGGTAAAACATTCTCAACTTGGTCAACCCAAAACTTCATTCAAATGCTGCAAATATAACTAGCTTCTTAAATATATTTTTCGTGATAGGCTTATTTTACAGTCAGGACTCTATTTACCATTCACTAAAGATGAGCAGAAATTGAATGGCTGGAATGGAGATCCACCTTTAGATTTTTAAAACCAGCTCTGAAGTCAAATATGCATGTGAAAAAATTTGAACTAACTTAAATTTTATTCTTGTTCTGTCATTAAACAATCCTAAAACTTCATCTCCTCCTTCCCACCTGATTGACATCCTTTCCAATGAACAAATTCCTCATGATGTCCAAATTGCCATCAACAATTGCCACCATTATAAAATGGACTTTCCTTGATGAAATTAATTTATTACCAAAGAAATCAGAGTAGAATGAGGAAAAATAAAATCAAATCTTAAAAACCCCTCCCTGTGTCTCCCTCCTTCTGCTTCCTGTTTTCTAGGCTTAACCTCACTCCTGAATTCTCCACCTCAGGAAATGGTGAAAGGGAGTTATGACCAGTTTATCACATGTTGTCTGTGTACTCCTTCCTCCTCACTCTCTTCCCCTGCTCCATTGTGGGGTCCCTCCCACAGGAGACAGTCCTCCACAAACTTCTCCACTGTGAGTCCTTCCCTCAGGCTGCAGTTCTTCACTAGCTGCTCCAGCGTGGGTCCCTTCCATGGGAGGGGGCAGTCCTTCAGGAACAGCCTGACCCAGTGTGAGTCCCTCATGAGGTCACAAGTCCTGCAAGTAAACCTGTTCCAGCATGGGCGTCCCATGGGGTCACAGCTTCCTTTGGGCATACACCTGCTCCAGCGTGGGATCCTCCAAGAGATGCAGAGGGATCTCTGCTCCCCTGTGGGCCTCCGAGGGCTGCAGGGGTACAGCTGCCTCACCATGTTCTGCACCATGAGCTGCAAGGGAATTGCTTCTCCAGTGCCTGCAACAGCTCTTGCCCCTCTTTCTTCAGTGACCTAGGTGTCTGCAGGGTTGTTTCTCTCACATATTATCACTCCTCTCTCCAACTACTGTTGCACAGCAGGTTTTTTCTCCCTCTTCTTAAATATGTTTACCCAGTGGTGCTTCCACCATGACTGATGGGCTCAGCCTTGGCCAGCAGTGAGTCCACCTTGGAGCTGTCTGGCATTGGCTGTATTGGACATAGGGGAAGCTTCCAACATCTCACAGAAGCCACATCTGAAGCCTCCCTGCCACCAAAACCTTGTCACATAAACCAAATAGATTTATAAAACTTACTGTTAACACTAAAAGTGCTATAATGAAAAAAGGATAGAATAAATTCTATGTCAAGATTGAAATGAGTGACATGGATATGTTTCCACAGGAGGAATGAGTGAGAAGTATATCAGGAAATAAACACACAGGAATTCCTCCAAACTTAAAAGGAAGGAACTACATTAATCTTTTTTACATTTGAAATTCAGTTAATGTGCCTAAACCGAGGGTGTGCACACTGTAATTTCTCTGTGCCATCAGCAGAGAAAATGGGACACTGCAAACTGTTTTGACCCCCTCAAGGTGTGACATTGCTCAGATGGGAACTTGACTGGGTGTTGCTCACACAGCAAGTAATGAACTGCCCATTTATATAAACTCAACAACGTTTAAGTTGTTAGTGTCCTTACTAGCAGCCTGCAAACATTTTAAGGAGTATCTTAACTGGGCAAATGAGAAATATCTGTTTTCTGAGCACTGAGATAAATCTCTGTGTGAACAATAAAATCAACACTATTAAAATGCTGCAGAACTGTCCTATTATTATGCAGCTTTTACCAGCAGCAAATTCTCCCTAGTATGCGCAGAGTTCTTATTTAACTATCTAAGTTTGATACATCATATTAAATAAAATATATTTATGTACTTACAGAAAAGAATCTGTTAAGAATCAAGTTTAATTTTAACAATGATTTTGAATTACTGTTTCTTCCCTTATTATTACCAAAATTTATTGTCCTGGAGTAAATAAATATGCTGAATTTAGAAAAAGTGGGTGAGAATACCACCCCTGTCAAGCTGCTATTGAGCTTGTCCTCAGCTTGACAAGAAATGGAAGGGCAGCATGAGTTGTGATGCACCACCATGATGTTTACTGTGATGAAGCAGCAAAGATTGGATCACCCTTTAAAGAAGACAGAGGAAAGTCTCCTTTCCTCATCAACTTAGCCTAAAGCAAATAACAGAAACTTTAAGTTTCTTTTAACAGAGGCAATATTGAAGAGCTAACAGCAATAAATCAAACAAAATGATCCCAGGAAAAGTCATTGTACTAATTTAAACTCAGTTCATTGCACTGTCATGGCAATTTTCCCCCCATTTTATTTCATTGTTTTATCATTTCTCTCTGGGGAAAAAAAAAAAGTTAAACTCCCTACTGGTAGTTTTCCATGTCATGAATAAATATTTTTATTGCTATTAGTTGACCATTAATGCTCAAAACATACTAGATGATATAAAAATGTGCAGGAATAATCCTGCTTAAAAGAGCTTAAAGAATTATTTCTACATCTAGGAATCCAGATGTCCATCTAAATGACTTCTCGCTGCCAGAAACATAGAAGGTTTAAAATATTGTAAAATACCAGCACTTTCCATTTTCTGACATTTGTAGAAGGTTTATGCTAACCATTTAACTGTTTAACCTACCAGGGCAACCTATACCTTAGAAATTCTTTTTTCTTGGGAAGAACATCAGAGTTCATCAGATTCCATTGGATGATGGAATATCTCATCAGCTCCTTCATAAAACAAAACAAAACTCATCAAGATATGGAGGAATTATTCAAGCTCAGTCTTGGATGCACTGATGATAAAGCCAAATGGAGGGGGACTGGAGTTTCTTTAAACTCAATTTATTCCTTAAACACTTGAACAAAACTGTGTTATTCCATTCCTTGTTTATTGTTTTTTCCTTTTTTTCCTTTTCCATTTTCCTCATACACAATTGTCTATGTGCCTCATTAAGCTTGGATTTGAGCTGAGTGTCTTGAGGAATGCAGCAGCTCAGAATTAATGATGGCGTATTGCCTAAAAAAGAAAGAAGACATACTGTTAATGATGGCATATTGCAGAAAATCAACAGCAGTTCACAAGATGACTGGAAGCTTGAAATCAACGTCAGAGCTTCTATGATTTGAAAGGGGCAAGTCCAGTCCTGCATAGGTCCACTCTGGACTGCTCTGTTTACCTTTTCTTCTGTTATTATCATATCTGATGTGCATCACTACCTTTCTGGTGCTGCAGTTCAGCATCTAATAGTGTGTTGTGCTAACCAGCAACAATTTCAAAAATCTTTCACCATTTCCTTCTAGTGGAATTGTTCAAAAAACAAGTGAATGTCGCACTTCGCAATATGATTTAATGGGCATGGAAGGCTGGACTTGATGATCTTGTAGGTCTTTCCCAACCTTAATGATTCTGTGGTTCAATGATATATAAGAGTTTTGAGGATGTGAAAGAAGGGGGAGGAACTTATATTCAATATCTAAATATTTTTATACTATTTGTAGTAATTTAAGTATATTATTATTTTGTTAACAGTTAGGAAAGGAAAAGTTAATGTTAAGTGGAAAGGAACAAAAATGAACAGAACATCAAATCCTACCATCTTTAGAGAGATGTGTTTTACTGCTTAAAGAAACAAAAATATGTAAAAAAAATATTTTTCAGTATATACTCTCTCAGCATCACAAACATCATGACACAAAGATCACTTTTGCTCTCATCCTGCTTAGTGTTAAAAGTATGTAGCAAAATCCCATCTGTCTCTAAAGGACAAATACTCTCAGACCTTGAAAACTCACTCCTACAACAGCAATCTGTATTACATACTGCTTTTCTAAGGTGAATAATTTGCTTTACTGTCTGGGTGGTCATCAGTCTGTGATTGTGGTTCTCTCTATACTGGGGAAAAATGAAGATACAATAAGTCATAAAAGTTAGATTTCTTTCCAAGACCTTGGATGGGTTTAACCACTTAGGATCTCTGATTTCATAACATAAATTGTCCAACTTGAGGTCTTTGCAGGTGACATAGAGTGACAGACATATTTTCACTGTAGTTTAATTGTTAAGATGATTCCAAGAGTAAGAGAATGATGCAACAATGGAGATGACTTCTAATTTGGAATGGTTTGGAGGTGTAATTCATAGAGTCACAGAATGATTAGGGTGGTAAGGGACCTTAAAAATCATCGGTTTCCAAGCTCTTCACCATGGGCAGGCAACCTTCCCCTAGAAAAGGTTGCTCCAAGCCCCATCCAACCTGTTTTGGCACATCTCCAGGGATTCAGTGATGGCCCCAGTTAAAATATAAAAATTGTCTTCAAAGGAGGAAAGACACAAAACTGACTTCCTATGATGAATTCCTTAAGCTCTAAGGGAGGATGTAATGTTCCTCACTCTAGTCTTTCTGGTCAACTCATCTGGCCATTGCAATGTCATGCTGTAAGAGGGCACGTGTGGCAGATGAGCATTTGCAACATGTTTCAGACTTGCTGGACAAATGTTCTGTAAATTGTTATAATAAATGTCTTTGGCGATTGGGAGAGTTTTGTCCACTTGTATGCTGGTGTTTTATACTCATTTTTAGCTCCATTACCAAGGCTGAAGATTCTCCTTATTTTTCCTCCCTTCTCCATCACCTTTTTGTGTCCACGTAAAAGCAATTGGATATCTCTGTCTCTTTGTGCTGTTTTTTCCCCAGTATATTCCCAGCTCATTTTCAGTACCAACTCAAACTGTGCTTTCCAGAGCTTTATTATGTATTACCATGTGGAATGGTTTCTGTGGGAATAATGATCAGTCAGCTGCTAGCTAAGTATGGAAAAACAAACAAAAGAGAATGAAAATGTTCAGTTGAAACTGTTTTTAATTGAAAATCTAATTTTCCCCCAATATGGCTCTATTATGGACTTTCTTAACAATCTAAACACTTTAATTCAAGGAACCTCTAGGAATTTGAAAGCTTGGAGATTTTTGTTCTTTAGAATTGAGCTGAAACGTATCAATTAATCAGACACATGATCAGACTGACAGACAGAAAATGACTAGAGAGGCAGATGGACAGTGTGACTCCATAAATCTATTTCCTTAGAAGATGATGTAAAATCACAGCAGTGCCTGAGTAATGTCTGACTTTAGGAGGTTTATCAGCCAGGATGTTGGTTGTTATGTGACTGGCTTTGGGATGTCTAACTCTGTAAAAGCATCTTGAAGGGACCTTTGCTCCACATCAGGCTCGAAATACCTCAGAGTTGGTTATTGTGGCACGTTGAATTCTTTCTATTGTTAATTAATCTTAAATAGGTCACAGTCATGTTAGTAGCCATAAGAAACTGAAAGTCTTACAACAAAATAAATAATTTTGAGACAGTGTAGCTTATACTTTGACTCCTAAAGTTAGAAGTTTAAGGCCTAAGTGCTTTCTTGCTGTATTCATTGAAAGTTTATGACCTTTAAACCACCCTTGGCCTGAAGAAAATATAAGTATTCTGCTAATGCAATGTACAAGACACTTGAAGCTAAATAAAAATATGTTTGTTATTCTTTTTGGGGGGACGAGGGAGGAGGTTGTGTGTTTTTATTTTGTCTTGCTTTGATTTTATTATCAATCCAGTAGATTTTTAACTGTCTGGTTCACAAAATTTGACAAAAATAGATAACCAGTAGTATTTTTTGAAAATTTTGATGGGGAACTTAGACTATATATATGCTAGCAAAAAAAAAAAATAGAAAAACAAAAAACCCCAACCAACCAACCAAAAAAACACAAAAAACCAAAAATGAACAAAAACCCCAAACAAAAACCAAACAAAAGAAAAAGTAGAAAAAATCATCTAAGCACTTCATCTGCATCATCTGTAGTTAAAAATAGAAAAAATCATCTAAGCACTTCATCTTGATCATCTGTAGTTAAATAGCCACAACATTCTTTGTGTGATTATGGCCCTTTCCAACAGTCTCCTAAATCCCTTTTCAAATTACAGTTAGTGATTTAGCACAGACCAGGACCTTTTCATACAATTATTTGCTTTGTGGCCCTACTGTGAGGTTGAATTTGATACTGGATACTATTAAAATTTCATATTGTGTAGTCTTGTATACACACACCATTCTATTTGTCCTTGCCTAAGTTCCAGGGGAGCAACCTTGCACATCTTTCATAACGAATATACCCAGCACAGAAGAGACAAAATTGGAGACTGGATTAGGAGGGTCAGAAGAGAACACCTAGAGCTTAAGGAAAAACAGAATTTGAAGCAGAAAGGGCACTATGAAATATGTAAGGAAATAAAAAAGAAGTCAGAAAGCCTAAAGAGATCAGTAAGTGACAAGAAAGAAGTGGGAGGGATGAGAACACCAGAATTAGCAGCAAAGGACAAAACCACTCAGAGACTTGGCAGGAAGCTTGAACTTCATTTGAAAGGTTGCATTTACCTATTATATTCTTGAACACTATTTTTGGTTCACAGCTAACATGTTTCTTAAGGAAACGTAATTAAATCAAAACAGCCAAAATGGAATAGAAAGGAATTGAAGACCTGAGATTTTAAAATAACAGACGACTTTTTCCAAGCCTAATTTTGCCATTTATGAACAATTCTTTTCTGCGCTAGTAGCATGTGGTTACTTAAATGTATAGTGTTGTCCTGTAAATAAAAAGGGTCAACACCCTCAGCTAGAATCCACCCACTCTGTCAAGTTCACGTACCTCTAATTCCCTTTCTCAAGCTCCCATTTGCCTATTAAAAGGCCATTAGTGCACAGGGAGAATGGTGTCTAGGTTAGTGTGGAGAATATAACCAACTAGTACAATTGCAAAGAGATTTTTTGTGTGATATCAAATTTTTGTTGGAAAAATGTGATGAGATCAGGCAAAGGCATGATTTGGCTGAACATCATGAAAAATCAAAAAGACTTCACAGTTCACAGAACAGCACCATTAGGGACATGGAAGGAATAACACTGTTAATGTCTTAACCTAGAGAGGGACATGTTTTCCCCTGCATATTAGGCACTATCAAAATAATAATATAATAAAATTATAATAACACACAAATATAAATATAATTTTTTATAATCTTTCTGCTTATCCTTTATTTTGCATAAGAACTTCCAAGTAAAGTTCAAAGTACTGCTTCAAAACTGAGCTGCAGAGATGACATTGGAAATTCCTCCAATGCCATGGATATGCCTTGGACCACCTGTGACAGCTAACAAATTTTAAAACAAATGTGTGAATTATTTTATGCTTCATGCTATCTAGTACACTTGTTCTACTATTTTGTGCACTAGGAATAGTGTAAGATGGTATTAGAACTAGCAACAGGTAAGAACAGCAGCTTTGTCACTGTTACATATTGTGCTCTGAAGGAAATGATCGGTACTGTGTAGCCAAATTATTCTTTTCTGTTCCTCATTTCTCCGTGAAATTAATACTCTAACCTGTGTCTCTGTATTTTGGTCACGATCTGGAATATAGAAGAGAAAAACAAAGTCTTTCAAAATCCAGATAGACATGACAAACCATTTTTTGAAACAGTCTGGTGATTTTTTCTGCCATCGAAAACAAAAAAAAAAAGTTGCCATTTACTTCAGTATGAGTACAAATACACTTCTTTGTGTCATTCTCTGCCTCTTCTCTCTCTTCATTCATATGCATGAGCAGTATCTTAAGTCATCCATATTCACATTCTATTGAGTACTTTATATCACAGACAGCATGTCTGCCTCTACAATCCTATTTCATTGGTCCTACTGTGAAAACATTTTCCCCCTTTCAAAAATATAATAAAAATCACTGCCAGCTTATGCTCAGTCACAAATTATGCAAACGTGTCATGGTGTGACTGGAAATAATCCTTGTAGATTCATGGAACAAATTGCTGTAATTTTGTACCCTTCTAAGTTCACCTCCTGTCAGGACTCACAGAATTTATTTACCCCTTGCAGTGCCATCTTCTATGCAGCTAGACCTAGAAATCTAGTGTTTTCTTGTCCCCACTATCAGTGTTGCTACTGCATCTGTGTACTAACATGGATGCCACTGTGTTGATAGGAGAAACAGTACAGTTTTAGTGGCAGAAGTGACAGCAGAACGAGGAAAAACTTATCCTAACACTTTGACTCCAAGCTGTTCAAAGGGGCTCTCAAGGACTTACACAAGCAGCTTAAAATTATCTTTGTTCTGGTTGGGGGATGAGATAGTTGATTATGGATCCTCAGTAAGTTCATCTTTCTAGTCATGAATCATGCTAAACAATCTTCTGATCAGTTCAGCTTTAATCTTAGTCCTGGTTTTCCATCTATTCTGGAACAGCATTCAACTATTTGGGTGGCATTAACTGCCATGGTGGCTGATGTGTATCAGGAAACAGTAATTTAATAGGGAAGAGGACTAGTTTTCCTCCTACCTTCAGCTGGTGGTAAGAAACTGCCAAAACAAAGTTTTATAATTTACAACCATAAAAAGCATTGATCCACAATAATTTCAGAAAATGAGCATTAGATCTGGATAGATCACATACTGCATGGTGTTACCGTCTGATCTCTGCTGACATATCCTTGCCTCTATCAAAAGAAACAACTGCAGCTCTTCAGAGTTACTAATATAGTTCCCTCTATTTTTATGGCTTCTTTTAAAACCCATAGCAAACTTGGAAATGCACCGCCTGTGTCTTGGTGTCTGAGGTAGGTTATTTACATGAGAGACATACGTGGTTATCTCACCATTAGTTGTTTTAATTTCCATTACTGAAACAGATGATGATTTCAAAGTAAAATACAAAAAAAGCTCAAGACAGTGATTTTAGATCAGGTTCCAGGTTGGCACATGGGCTTGCACCAGGTCTTCTTCTTCTGAAACATTATTAGAGGAGAAGCTGCAATACCAGCCCTCCTGGTTTTGCAAGGGTCAGAGGTAATTTTCCACTTAGTAGACGGTACAGCGCTGAGTTTAAGATTTAGTATGAGAATATAATTGATAACACACTGATGTTTCTGCTAAGTAGTGATTACTCTAAATCAAGGACTTTTGAGTGTGTCACACTCAGCTACTGAGAAACTGCACAAAAAGCTGGTGGGAAACATGAACAGGTGACCCAAACTGGCCAAAGGGATATTTCACAGCATAGATCATGAGTGAGGGCAGAGTGGTTTGAGAGGAGACAGTGATGTGAGAGTGGAGAGGTGCGAGGGAGGAGTGGTGTGAGGGGAGAGATGTGTGAGAGGAGAGTGGTCTGTGAGCAAAGCAGTGTGAGGATGGAAGGAGTTTGTCATCAGGGACTGATCACTGCTCAGGGATGGGCTGGGCATTGTCCAGCAGGTGATGAGCAACCATACTGTGCAGCACTTGTTTCTTTTGGGTTTTTTTACTCTGGCTTCCTCTCCTTCACTTTCTCATCATCATCATCATCACCATGACCTTCATCTTCTACTATTATTACTATTGTTATTGCTGTTGTTGTTACTATTATTGATATTGTTTTTCTATTATTTACAATTATTAAATTATTTTTATTTTAACCCACCAGGTTTAGTTTTCTTTCCAGTTCTCTCCCCCACCATAGGGTGTGGAGGTGTGGGGTCTGAGAAGGTGGCTCTGTGACATTTAGCTTCCAGCCAGGGTGCTAAACCATGACACCAACTTCAGACATCTTTACAGGGTCCCTGGAGGAGCAGGAGCAGTCCTGTACATTTTAGAACATCACCGTTTCTGTTGTGTCTCTGGAGAAGAGCAGAAAGGAAAGGAAAATGAAAGGAAAGTACTCTGGATGGAAGAGGCATAGTCACTGAAGAGCTGTCAGTATTAAATATGCTTACCCATGTTTCTCAGCATGTCCAGGCATATTTTCTAGCCCTTGTAAGCTAGGTGCCCATATGTTCCCAAACAATCGTTTTAAAATACAAGTTTACTTACCCGACAAGATTCCCCAGTCTCTCTGAGCTCTCTCACTGTTTGCTTCATTTAAAGTGACATTTAATTAAACGAACAAGGACAGGCTTTGTTTCTCCATGGGAGTGGGGGTATATGTGATATCTTGATGAGCTGTTGAAGGAAAAAAAGAAACAGGAGTGGTCAGAAGATAATTACTTTTTATGCCTTTTCAGACATGAGTTCCTCTTCCAGACAACAATGTTGAAGTAACATTATTAAAAGACATTTGTCTTAGCCATGACTTTGCTACTAGCATTGAAAGTTGCAGAGGCAAAAGAAACTTCTGTTCAACCCTTGACAACTTTGTCTTAACAAAAAGATTTTTTTTGAGTATTTTTCTATTTCAAGGAACCACATGTAGGTCATCAGTCTAATTCCCAGCTTGATTTAGGGGTAGCTGGAGCAGATTGCTCAGGACCATATTGTGGTGGGTTTCAATATCTCATGATGGAGATTGCACAGCATCCCTGGACAAGCTGTTCCAGTGTTTGACCAGACACAGGGTAAAAAGTATTTTCTTATGTTTAAAAAAAATTTCCTGTATGTCATTTTGTGTTTGTTAGTTCCTGTACTCTTACTGCCTCTCACTGAGAAAAGTGTGGCTTCATTTTCCTTACTCCTATTGTTAGTACTTTTACACATTGAAAAGATCTTCCTGAGCCTTCTAATTTTAAGCCTCAAAATCACAGCAAAAAGATCAATTATGAAAGGAAAATCAATTTAGTGTGATACAATGTATTTTATATTTAACTCTCATAAAAAGCTTAATTAATAGCTAATTAACAATTGCTTATAAAGGCTTTTCTTCATGCTTTTAACATATATCTGAGTAGAAACTTTTTCACTGTGTTAGAATATATCCAGAAAAGCACATAGACAAATATATTTTAGTCTGTCTTTTATTTCTGGCAAGACACTGGAAAAAAGAAAAATATTTTTTTTTCAGTAGATGAAGCTGGAGATGCCCTACTCTTCACTCAATGTCGCTGGGTCTCATCCAGCATTTACAGAATATATTTAACACTAAAAAGAGTAGATGAAGGGCTTTGTTTTGGTTTTATACTGCTGAACTACATGTATGAAAAATCACAAATCAGTCTAAGATTTAAGAATTTGGTCTCTCTAAATAGCTGAATGGAGTATTTAGATATATTTTTTAATTTTGCCTTTGAGAGAAATTCCTTAAGAAAAAGCTAAGAGAAAGAAGTACCAAGGACCTTCTTTTTGAAATTAAAAACATAATAGGTACTATCAATTTAAATTAAACTTTATTCCCAGCTACATCTGTGAAAATCAGCCCTTACTGTAATAATGTTGAGGGAATGAATATATGTTTACACCAATGGAAACATCAGAGTTTGTTTTCTAATTAAATTGAGAAGCCGCCAGTAGAGATTGGGGATAACTACAATATTCAGTTCAGGTCCAGCAGGAGACATGGTCTTTGCATTGTATTATTTATTTACATTGCATGTGATATCTCCCAGAATTGTCCCATACAATGGGAATTTTCTGTTTCTATCCTACAATATCAGCCAAGCCAGAGCAACCCTTTTCTGAACCTCTATATAAGAAGCAGAGAGGAGCAGAACAAGAGAAAATGCAAAATTTGAGTCAAACCTAGATGATTTCCAGCTGCAGATCATGAGAAATTGATTATTTTAAAACTGAACACAGACCATCAACCTCTTATTAGAAGCTGTAGCTTCTGGCTAGAGGTACAATAGTGTAGGTCCAAAATAACACGTTTCATTGATCTTAGTACACTTGAAAAAAATGCCAAAATCCTGCCTAGATGGAGCATGCACCTTGAGTTCTCAATTTGTATTATTCTCTGTCATAATTTAGAATCAGTCATGCATGTCTGTCCTAAATAGCAGACTAATTAGCTGCCTGCGACAATACACCGTCTTATTCTTCAGCATTTTTAACAAATAGAGAGGTACTCTTTATATTTACATTTAAGTTTTAATATTTAAAGAAAGGAAGAGTTAGGAGTGTGTAACTTAAAGGAAAATTCCATGGAAACTAAGCAGTAGAACAATGTATGTTACCAGGAGCAAATTATCATCACTTCCTTTTGAGTGTCCCAGGAGATTGCCATGCTGAGGCTTCGTCAGTCAGTGGTGCAAAACCAGCCAGGGAGTAGCAAGTCTGTTGTGTGATGCTGGAGTGCCATTTTATTTCTTAACAAAGAAAAGCTGAAAATAACTCAGTGATGCCACACAATCAGTTTAGTTTATGGTTTTAGGGGAGTACTTAACTTGACTTAAATGAAACAGTCATAACTAGTTGGTCTGAATTGGTTTTCAAAGCAGATGAAGTTGTCAGTAATGTTTAGGGCTTGTGACCACTGAGTCTGCTTGGGGAACTCACTGTGCTCAGAACTAGTGGCTGTCTCTCTGACTGCAGTGACTGAGGCAGAAAGAAAACTGGACAACTACAGAGAGTGGCAACAAGTTGCTGAGGCGATTTGGAAATGTGACCTTCTCACTACACCAGTGGTGGCCATAAAAGGACATATTGATGTAACCTGAATCTTTTTAGTATCTGGCAACTATATGGTGAATTACATGGTTCCTCTAATATACCTATATATATTCCTCTATATACTCATATACAAAATGCCCAGAAACTTGACTGTAAACCCACCTTCTTTTCAATATTTCAGTTATTCCTTGATTCTTCTTTTTTTCTTCTTCTGTTTTCTGTTTAAACCAAGAACATGCTCCATATATATCAAATCTGTATATTTATATAAGATACTTAATTTTTCTACAATGAAGAATGTCTTAATTCAGGACTATTTCTTTTTGCCTATTAAGGAATCAAATGTATAAACAGTATTCAATTAAATAACATTCTCTGATTATTATTATTACAACTCCTAAGGTCTGTTCCCATATACAGTTAAGAAGTGGAGAAAATAGAAAAATTAAAAAACTACATTTCATAAAAAAACAAAAGTTAAACGTTGTTAATTTTGAGATGACATTTGTGCCCAGTGATCATACAGTTAATTCTGTTCAGCTGATGGCAGTCTTCATCAGCTTGAAACCTCCCCCCCACACACAAACTATTACATTTACATAAATCCAGAGACGAAGAATTGAGTAAAAGCCCTGATAAAAGAGGATTTAGAACAGGACTGATAATCTCCTAAAGGACTTAATGTGTGTAATGTTGGATGCACCTTTGCATCTGTCTGCTATAAAAATCTGGATGTACACATAGGCTTACACTTTGCTTCATTACAAAATGCAACACTTCTGCACACCCTCACTAGGAGGGTGGTGAGGCTCTGGAACAGTCATTGATACACCATCCCTGGAAGAGTTCAAGGCCAAGCTGGACAGTGTTTTGAGCAACCTGGAAGGTGCCCCTGTCTGTGGCAGGGGGGTAGGAACTACATGATCTTTAGGGTCTCTTCCGACCCAAACCATTCCATGAGTCAATATATTATTCATAAGGAATTTCTAATGGATTTAATGAATGGAAACAGTTAGCCTACCTTTCTCTCATAGAATCATGTGCTTTCTAAAGACCTACATCTTTTCCACTGCTACCTCTTTTATGGAACAAGCCCATTTTCTAGCCCTTTTCTTGATTTTAAAGTTACTTTGATTAATTGTATAAAATATTGTGAAAACATTTCCAGGGAGATGTAAAAAATAAAAGGTAACTGATGGAGTGGGTACAACAGAGGACAGTGGAAATTTCAGGTAATCATTGAAAGGTAATACATGCAGGAAGAATTCTTTAACCCTGAGATACATTATGTGGTTTTCAAAACCGAAAAATACTATATTTTTTCTGCTGGAGAAAAGCTAGTACTATCAGTTGATTAGCTTACCAAACACCACCTTTTTTTATTCGCAGTTCAGAGCAATTAAGGAAGGAGAAAGTTGAGGGGTTGAAATTATGGACAGAAAATGGCACTAACATGTTAAAATTGTGTAATCAAAAGCAACCATATTATAATATGTGTCTGCATGCATACACTGCTAAAAGGAGTTACACCACCTGCAAACAGATACCACTTAATAACATTGGCTGTAAGAGAGGAGGTTCACCTTCGGGTCTTTTGTCACATCGAATGAGCTCTATCTGCAGCTTTTGGGCCATTTCACTCTGCCCAAACACAGGAGACAGTTAGCTCAGACAATTTGGGCTATATAGAACTATCTGGTACTCTTCGAAGTGCCTTGCTGTACCTTACCTGACCACCAACCAAGAGGTCAGATACTTCATATGTTCTGTGTCAAACCAGTTCTGCAGGTATTTTGGATATCACAGAGCCAGAGCGTCTTTGATGGTCTTAGAAGCCCATGTGTGAGCACCTGAATCAAACCACCTGTCTGCCTTTACATTCGGACAAAAGAAAGAGCTGATACTTCAGAATGGGAGCTGGGTTCTGGATAATGATCTACAGGTGCCTGTGCCTCTTCAGTGAATTTGACTTTAAAAATAAAGGTGGGATATTATTCTGGCTAAAGATGGATGCATACTCTGAAGAGCTACAGCTGGGCAGACCTCTCTTGGCTTCATTCACAGTCTGTGGAGATCTAATTCTTACAGCCATTGGTATTTGAGATGCAATCCTTGCCCCAAGGTTTACTTTTGTTTAGAGGAATTATATAGAAACTTCAATGACTGTTGACAAGATCTACACTAACTACAATGGTGGCCTCCACAACTGACTGAAATGAATACAATTGACATATAATACAAATTATATATGCTTAAGATGTAATTTAGCTTCTGAATAAGAAAGTTTCTACTGTTATATAAGGTGCCCAAACATGTCCAAAGTATCCAGATAGATACAATACAGAACCTAAATGCTTCTGAAGCATCAGCTGATGACAAAGGGGTGACATTTTAGGTGTCTAAAATGCACTAAATACATATGTGTGGGCTGTTTAAGTCCTCCATTAAAGCTAGAAATATTAATGTTCAGCCTAATACTCATAATTTCAGCACTTCATTCTAGTAAAGGCAAATGAATTCAGGACTTAGTGTGGGATCAAGACTAGTGGCCATGACAATAAGAAGTAACATGGAATTGTTGTTTAATTTCCAGAAATTCCATGTTGAATGTTTTATAAAGAAGAAATTTTTTTCTTCAAGAAGCTGTATCATTTGGAAAATAAACTACAAATGATGCACCAGAATTTAAACTTTATGCTGGCCTTTAGACATTTCAGTCATTTTCTTAAAGCCAGGGAAGACCTTTCTAGATGCCTCAGCTGCAGCTGGACAAAGTATCTTACATGACATTTATGTCTGTTCAAGCATAAATACCACAGGCGCTACATGTTACAGCAATTCACCAGGGTGGAACCACACTCTGGCACCAGACAGGAAAGGAGCTGTACTGAAATCCACTTAAAGTGCAAAGGAGACCATCAGAAATCACCAGAATGGGTTTAGATTAGGGTGCAGCAAGATTACCTCTAATTTGTGTACTCTTGGTATTTAATGCTCTTAAGTGGTTTTGACTACACCACTACCAAGAGTAACCTAAAAGGAAGCATGACAAGTTTTTACAGTCTGGGAAGTTATTTTCTCAAAACTAAATAGTGGAAAAGAATTCTTCCGTGTGGAATAAAGATCTACAATAACAAACACTGAAATATTGCAATCATCTCGAACAGTGAGGTATAGGATCTGTAAGGTAAAAGAATTTGGGAAGATTCTAGAGAGATATCACCAGACATGGGCATTACTAAAATTGTTTCGTTCCTGACAATGAGTCAGTGATGAGAAAAGAAACGAACAATAACCGGCAAGCATATCCACATTTCCATTTCTGATGCCTACAGAGACAATGACATGCTCATATTTTGCATTCCCAATTGCAAATCCAGTTTGGTTTTTACACCTCTATTTCAATGAAAGAAAGCTGTTGCAGACTGGCACTGAATTACTGACATCCTCCCAGCTGCCAGCTGTCCTGCTAAGGCAGAACTGTGCCTTGTCTGTTGCTAGAAATGATCGCTCTAAATTAATTTCCTCCAATTTTTCAAATCAGCACATATAACACTTATGATTCTATTATGAATGTTTCCTGCTTTAATATGTCATGCAATAAACAGATTTTCTTTTTTCTGCTTCCTATGTTACCTAGTATTAACTTTTTTCTCAGTGGAACATAAGGAAAAAAATATCATTTATATTGACTTTTTGTGGCAAGGGTTTGGTAGCAGAGGGCTGTGAGAAATTGTGGAAAGCTTCCTCCATGTCAGACAGTCAATGCCAGCTGGTTCCAGGATGGAACCACCACTGGCAAAGGTTGAGCCCTTCAGTGATGGTAGTAATTCCTCTGGAATAACATATTTAAGAAGAAAGGGAATGTTTAATGTGAATGTTGTGAAACTGCAGCTGGAGAGAGGATTGAGAATATGTGAGAGAAACAATCCTGAGGACACTGAGGCCAGTAAAGAAAGAGAGGAAGGTTGTGTTCCAGGTGCTGGAGCTGAGATTCCCCTGCAGCCCTTGCTGAAGACTATGGTGATGCAGCTGTGCCCCCGCAGCCCTTGGGGGATCCCATGCTAAGGCAGGTGTGTGCTTACAGGAGGCTGAAACCCCATGGGAAGTCCATGCAGGAACAAGTTTGCTGGCAGGAGTTGTGGCCCCATGAGGGATTCATGCTGGAGCAGTCAGTTTCTGAAGGATTGCACCCTGTGGGAGAGACTCATATTGGAGTAGGCAATGAAGAACTGCACTCCATGGGAACTACTCACATTGGAGAAGTTCATGGAGGACTGTCTCCCATGGGAAGGACCCCCTGTGGAAGCAGGGGAAGAGTGTGAGAAGTCCTTGCCATGGGGAAGAAGGAGTAGCAGAGACAATGTGTGATGAACTGACTGCAATCCCCTTTCACCATCCTCCTGCACCACTGAAGGGAAAGAGATAGAGAAACTGGGAGCAAAGTTGAGTCCAGGATGAAGGCAAGGATGAGGGGAAGGTGCTTTTAATAATTGATTGCACTTCTTGTAACTCTACTCTGATTTAATAAGTAATAAATTCAATTAATTTTCCTGAGTCCATTTTATCTGTGATGGTAACCTGTGAGTGATCTCTCCCTGTCCTTATTTCAACCCACATGCCTTTAATTATATTTTTTTTTGTCTCCTGTTCAGCGGAGGAGAGAGTGCAACTAAGACCCCGTCAAGCTCAACCCACAACAATTATCAACCATTTGTCTCTTTTAAGTCAGAATACATTTTAGCAATGTTAAAAGATAAGAAAAATATTTATTGTTTTGATGCACCTCCAAGCACAAGACTATTGTGTCCCTATAAGCAAGAAATCAAGCAAAGGGGGCAGGAGGCCTGCATGGGTGAGGAGAGAGCTTCTACCAAATATCAAACAGAAAAAAAAAAAGGGATTTGGAAAAAGGGACTGGTCACATGGAAGCACTATAGGAACATCATCAGAGTATTCAGAAATGTGTCAAGGAAGGCCAGGGCCCACTTGCAATTGAGTCTGGCAAGGTATATCAAGGACAACATGATGATGGCATGGCAGGAAGGGCTGCGCTGGGGAGAGCATGGCCAGCAGCTCAAGGGAGGGGATCCTTCCTCTCTATCCTCAGATTGAGGCCACATCTGGTGTGCTGTGTCCAGCTCTGGGCTCCTCAGTGCAAGAAAGACAAGGAGCTACTGGAGAGGGTTCAGTAGAGGCCACAAATTTGATTAAGGGGCTGGAGTATCTCTCTTATGAGGAGAGACTGACGGAGCTGGGCTGTTTGGTCTAGAGAAGAGAAGACTGGCAAGGGATTTCATCAATGAATGCAAATACCTCAAAGGCAAGTGCCAGAGGATGGTGCCAGACTCTTTTCAGTAGGGCCCAGTGAAATGAGGATAAGCTGTGGTCATAAACTAAAACACAAGTTGCACCTCAATAGGAGTAAGAACTTTACGCTGAGGGTGGCAGAGCACTGGAACAGCTACCCAAGGAGCTCGTGGAGTTTCCCTCTCTAGAGACACTCAAAACCCACCTGGACTTGTTCTTGTGTCTCCTGCTCTGGGTGACCCTGTATTTGCAGGGGTGTTGAACTGGATGATCTCCAGAGGTCCCTTTCAACCCTAATAACTCTGTGATCCTGTGAAGTAAGGCAAAGCAGAGGGGCTGACATTGGCAAAGAAATCTCTTATTTCAAATATATTTTTATGCTGTTAGAAAAATGACATTACTTCATCAATATTTTCTTCAGGAAATGTTGCCATCTGAAGATTCCTGCCTCCAAATAACTACCCCCTCCTTCCATGAAAGAGATGAACAGAATTCTTATAGTGAACTTGTCCCGCAGCCATTAAAATCAGTAACATTAGCAATCCTTCACTCAGCCCGCTGTTTTGGACAGATTAGTTAGACAAAGGCTTTTTCTCATTAAACAAGTACAGTACTGCAAGTGTATCTATAGCTATAAATTGCCCACAAAATGGTCCTTTTAGAATTGACCATGTATCTTGGGAAAATAGTGGCCAGAGTATAAAGGGGCTCTGAACACTTTTTCCTCAATCATGATTTTACATGGGTATAAGCCTTTATGCTCCTGACTTACTTCATATTAAGTAAGAAGAGAATCAGTCCTTCATAGCTGAACAGAACAGATGTATGGCTTTAAATGACTGAAAATTATATTTTTTTACTGTAGATTAAACATCCTCCTACTGCTTGTTAAATTCACTTGTTCATTTTCTTGATTGACTATAGATTCAAACAGCCTTCTTTTTTAGAAAATGATATCCTTAGATGAGGTAGTCTCAGCATTCAGTAGTATGTTGATGTCAAGTCTTTGCAGTACAATCATGCTCTGAAATTTTCATCAACAAAATATTGTGCAGCATGTGAACAACAATGAAAAAAAAACCACTGGAAAACCCAATAATGTTATTTTCTGCAGGCAGAAACTAGGCAATATCAATCAAGAAACCACTTTTTATAAATGAAGCAAGTTTACATCCTTTTTCAGGTCTTGTTTTTCCACTATAGGGAAAAAGAAAAGAAAGAAAAGAAAAGAACAGAAAAGAAAAGAAAAGAAAAGAAAAGAAAAGAAAAGAAAAGAAAAGAAAAGAAAAGAAAAGAAAAGAAAAGAAAAGAAAAGAAAAAGAAAAGAAAAGAAAAGAAAAGAAAAGAAAAGAAAAGAAAAGAAAAGAAAAGAAAAGAAAAGAAAAGAAAAGAAAAGAAAAAGAGGAAGGATAAAAAAGAAAAGAGGATTTCTTTGTGGATCTCTTGTTTTACAATTCAGATTTCACATAGTAAACAGATCATATTAACAGAAACATCCAGAGAGAGAATCAGGTTGGTTGCCTAAAACCTGTTGTATGTCTCCAGGATTTCTGCATCTGAAAATTGACAGGTTTATAGTTTTTTTCTGATAGAAACTATGAATCTCTCCAGGTAAGAAACAGCCAACGCACTGTCTTGTTCAAAGACTTTTCAAGGTCACTATATTCAACACAACAGAAGGTCAGGGTAATGGTGATGTGATCTCTTCCATCAGAGTCCATCTGGGAATCAAGACTTCTTCTAAAGTCTAATGGTGTTTTGGCATCTGTTCCAGATATCTTCCCTGCCCCTGTCTTCATTCCCCTTTTCCCTTCATAGTAGAAGTGCAGCAGCTACATGACAGAAGGCTGGAAATGTAAGCATTAAGCAGCTAACCTGTGGTTCCTTTTACTATTTCTTTAAAAATCCTTTCTGCTTCTAGGCTTCACATGGCTCTGTGAGAATTACAGTTTGAATGAAATAAGAGCCAGTTCAGTTGATTCCCTGGCAGCTATCTAAAATGTGATTCCTGTGGAGTTATTCATAGATTAGCAAGTGTCCTTTGCAGAACCTCTAAATGCTATATAGGTTGGTGCCACTTATTCCTGGATTAAATCTACACTTTCTGCAGCTAAAACAGGCACATCTCAATATAGCTCTCATTCATTTGGGTACTTTGGTAACCACTGAGGGAATTATCAAGGGGTTAGAAACAAAACAGCTCTCAAAAGAGCTCTGATTTATCCTTCAGAAGCTTGCACAGTTCCTCTGCATTTATTTTGACAGAACATAGAGTTCTTACACACAGCAAAGCTCTGTGGGTATCTTGGTTATTTTTGCACTGCATAAAGCAAAGGTAAAGGGAGGCATAAAGTCATAGATATCAGCTTTGTTTAAAGAGACCTCAGCTATTAATGTAAAATGTGACATATGTTCAACCTCTAATCTTCTGCTCCCTGATGAGAGGGTCACCACCAGATACAGTAAGAATGAAGAACAGTGTGGGAATTCAAAATGAAAAGATAAGTGTTTTATCATAAAAGACAAACTGAGTGCACCAATGGCAGTGTTCTATGTGAACACAGAGTTCGACTTCTGGGTTTTCAGATGAGAAAGAGATTTATTTCCAAAATAGTTATTGATGCTTTCTGGATTTACATATTCACCTGGCCCCCATGTCACCGAGATATTTACACTGGCAGTTCACAAGGCCAGGTTGTGAGATTTTTAGGCATCCTAATTTAGATTCTCTTAAGAGGAGTCACACTTTTGAGGAACAAGTGGAATATCTACTGCTCTATATTCCAGACACTCTTGAGAAAAATTTAAAATTCTGCAATAACATTGCAAAACAATTAAAAAGGGACTGAATTAACCCCCACAAAAGCTCTTTTCAATTTTTCCCATAGTTTGAGAACTCAATTCTTACACTTTCACATTCTTCTACTGCAGAGGTATAACTAGTACTCAAAAACAATTAAAATCTGAGCATTTTTTCTGTTCTCTGGAATAAATATCCACACTAGAACAATATTTTATTCTTTTGGCCAGTATCATGCCCCTCTATGAGTTGTTGTACCAAGTAAAAATTTCTCAGTTTATGCAATTTAAACAGAAAACATTTAAAGCAGTTTTGATTTGCTAATAGCATACAATTAATCCACAAACACTGAACCAGGCATCATGGATGAATAACAGCAATGTAAGAGGTGAATCAAAATATTAAAAACTTACAGGATGTTCATAAAACTATACATATTTCTAAATATCTTATTCAAAGTAGTTGTAATCACACATATAGTCATGCCAGTACAGACACATTGAGCTACACACACACCTATTTTCAGGAAGTGTGGTTGACAATTATATCCCTTCTGGAAGGGCAAGTCCCTTATTTAGACCATCTCTCTTTTGAGATGTGGGTACTTCTGCTTTACTTGTACCTGGACGTCTCCCTACAATCCTTTACTAGACACACCAGTGAGAAAGTGTACCATGTGTTCATACGCATGCACCTCTCAGCCTACTGGGTACCTTCAGGCTTCTGAAATGGCACCAAAGTCATCAACTGCATAGATTTCCTGTGATGAAAATCCTGGAAAGACTCATTCACCTGGCCTGCTGCCTTCATGTGTTGGTGTTCAGATGTGAGCAAAAAGGGTGGTACTGTAGCAAGTGGGGATCTCACCAGTGAGACTTGGTGGTGAATATAGCTGATTTGAAGAGAGATGCCCAGGAAATCCATTTAATTACTTGAAAAGAGACACTTAATGCCATTTCAGACACATTACAGAGCTCCTTCTTATGTTCAGCTACTGATCCAGAAATACAGGAGTCTCTGATCCCATATGCATATTCCACTTTATGATCATGGGTAAGTTACAGAATTCAAAAGGTGCTCTGCGTGTATGTTTCGGCAACTAAATCAAAACTCCTTTGCCTAATCAGATGCAGCTCTCAAAACTCCAGTGGCTAATAAAAGAAGATCTCTAAAACATTGTTTAGCTGCTCAAGTGAAAATGTCTTTGTCTAAACTATTTGACATGCTGTAGGATATCCATCACTGGTGTTTGTTTGCTAATCCATGAGAGCATGGAGCTACCATGTAGATCCAGATATTGGGTCATGCCTGACAGTTTAATGAGGATGTCTTTGGACACTGACTAATGGCAAAAAACTGTGATATGGGATCAACTAAACTGAACATTCATTGACTGCAGTGGAAGCTTGGACTTCTAAAGAAGATGCAGAGTGCATATGCAGGGATGATGGTTTGGAAGAATTCCATTCTTTCAGCAAAATTTAATCTCTGCTCCCAACCTTTCCCTGACTCTTCTTCACTCATCTTTGTCATATTGCATGAATATAAATTCCCTTTTCTCAGCATTCCTGTAACTCCAGCCAGAGGAGGGTCACAATAGCAGATATGGTTTTACTTACCTCCTGCAGTTTAGATCTGTAGCAGCCTCTTAATGCACTGAAACTTTGATGTAATTGTTATAGGCAAAAGACAATAATCTTGAAAATTTGGAATATTAAACTTTATTAAAGTAAAATTAAATGAAAATGAGCAAAGCAGTGCACTGGGTGCCCGGGGAGACTCCTGCTCTGCACGGACCACGCCCTTAACGAAGCTACAGTCCACTTTTATATCCTCTGTTCTCCAATCAAAATCTATCTCGTTCCCGCTTTCATGCGAATCTTCAATTAAAGCCCACTTCGTTCTGTCTTTGGGCTCTGTCTCGTTGCTAGAGGCTGTTCTCTTTTGGTTTCACTTTGTACTCTCTCTGAGCTCTGTCCTGTTGCTACGGGTTGCTAGGTGTTTCAAAGATGAAGGCAGCAAGTCATCCCTTTATCAATACAGTCCAAAACTCACAACCAGCACAACATACATAACACTGTGGTTTAACATTTAGCAACCTAAACTAACACTTAGCAATTTAAGAAAACCTTCACAAGTATAATACCTAGCACTCTTTAAGAAAACTCTCACAAGTTTTAATTTGATTAGCAAATTATATGTTGTTGCCTCTATTACCCATTACATAGTTATGTGACAAACATCAAATGCAAACATAGGTAAAGAGAAATTTTAGGAAAACATGCCCACCTTTAGTTTAATTTTTGCAGGCATGCAATATTCTTTCACTGTCTCCAGAATGAATCAGACAAAAGGTAAAGTGCTTCTTTATTATTGCTGCTGTAAGAGTTATACTCTGAACAAAATAAAGCCTTATTTTCTATTGGATTTTTGGTTTAGCTCTCAGAAACAGGTAGATCATTTCAGCTGAACCATAAGTCAGATTGTGTCTAATGATTAAAGTCAGGAAAGTTTCATGCTTTTGAAAACAGCATCTTATCAGAAAATATGTGCAAGTGTACAATGTGCTTAACCCATTAAATTGCTTGTAAAATTTAATGGTATCTTGTATATATAATATGAATATGTATCATTCAACATGAATGGGGATTAATGTGAAATATTGGACCAGAGGCATAGCTGGTTTGAATATGCTTTATTGCTTTCCTTGTGAATTTTTTGATTTACTTTTGATATATTTTTTCAAGAATATTTATTTCTTGAGAATAACATTTCAGAATTGTAAATATGCAATACATAACCTAGACCTCATTAATTGCCCAATCCAGATCCAAACAATAACAACAAATCCCAATATATAGGATAAAATGGTGAAAACAAAATAGAATACAGTCTGGGTTTTTTTGTTCTTTCTAAGTACCAACATTTTAACAACAGTAAATTCTGCTTGGGATTTGAATGTGGTATGCAGAGGGTTGAGAAATTTGTTTGGTTTTTTTTTTTATATCTCCATTGGCTTCAAAAGTAGGTGAAACCCTGAGCTTCTCAAGGTTTTGAGCCTCATCCCTTTACATATTGAACCAAATTCACTCCAGACTGGACTTCCTTGATTTTAATAACATCATTAGTTTCAGAATCAGAACTGATTTCAGCAACCATGCAACCAATGTAACCATCAGTGGTTTTCATCTGACACACATGATCTTGTGCAGATTTATGAGAATGGATTTTCATCTAAATCATGCAATTTTTCCTGATGTTTTGAGGATTCTGTGAAAATTTAAATATATATTTGGATGTGGAGAAGACTGGCAGTAATACTATTTGTACAGTTCTGTCATTTTTCAAACTGATATTTAAACAGGACAAAGGTACCATAGCCACGTCCTCTGCTATTTGTCACAGTCCAAGCTTACAAATGACACTGATCATTGTGATTGAACCTTTTACAATTAAAATGAAAGATAATTCTCCTTTCTATTTTACAAGAATGAGAGAAAATTGAGTTTCTTGCTACTCTGAGACTGATCTTTTCCAGTGTCTGAAGAGCTCTAAGCCACCTGCACTTCAGTTCTGAATGAAAAGTTGGGCAGCATTTTGAAAAGGTGTTTGACCGAGTAATAAAAAGAAGAGCAATGAAGTGAGGATAACTCATATAAAGGACTTAAAAAGGATCTCAAGGGGTTTGGGAAAGCAATAGAAAATAAAAGATAGAAAAACTACCAGCATTCAAGCAAGAAATTATAATATACTGAAGTTGGCAAAACTATTCATTTGAAACTGCCAGAATAATTCATGCTGTACAACAAGAAAATACTTCAAGAGGTTAAAGAATAAAATAGAGGCAAAAAAGAATAAAATATCATCTGAGCAACAGAAAATCCCAGGTGACAGCACTCACAGATAAAGATGAGAGATACGTCACCGACAGAGAGAAATCAAGAAAGAGATGGAAGAATTCAATCATGGTCTAGTTAACAAGAAAGTACACTTACCACTGAGCCTTGGTGGTGATGTATAAAACAGGGAGATGGTCGCATCCTTTGAAGGACTGCAGGAAGCTGTTAAATATACATTTTTGGATGTGGAAATGATGAAAAATGAATTGGGGTAGCACAAGGTTCTAAATAGATAATTTCCAAAGATGTGCAGAAGTTGTTTATATTGTGAGAGTATTGTGCCCCTTGGAAAGATGTTTAATTTATACATTTTGATTATATTTTTATAAAACCCCGTAGCAAAACCAAGACAAGGATATTTCATCTCAGAGGAATGAAAGCATGACTCCCATTTCTTCAAAATTTAAAATGTTTCCAGTTATTCTGCCTTTTTTGCTTTTTATTCTCCATTGATGTCACTGTCCCTCCATGATCAGCAGTAAAGCTGTTTTCACATGTTGCATTTAACAAACTTGCTAAGACAGCATTGGGTAAAGTCAGTTTAGACACTTATCCCTAGGAACAAGACCTCATCATCAGTTGATTTGTCTGGTCTAGAAGGATGTGATACTTGGATGCGGACATGATTAACCTCATTAGTCATGAAAAAATGAGCATTCAGATCTAAACCCAAACAGTGTGAGGAAAGCAGCTTATTTAGAAACAGCTCTGATTGAAGGTTTCCATATCTTTGCAGCACTGGGCTCCCTTATTTAAAAAAAATAATTCAAAAACATTTTGTCCCACATTTCAAGCCACAGGAGCTGTTCACATCTATTTCAGCTGAAGCTCAGTGGAGGGGTTGAGATCTTACAGTCCTCCACTTCCTGAGCATAGGTTAGTGAACACATAGAAAGTTAAAAGAGAGGAGGCCAGAACCTGAAATTTTTAATCAGATGGAACTCCCACATGTCGGTGAGAACTTTGCTGAGGTTAAGACTACTAGACTTGGCTCATCTCCAGTGCCAGGTCGGTGAACCTTGCTTAGCTTCAGGACAATTAGAGTTCAGAGGCATGAAGGTACTGCCGAGACTTCACTGCTGATAACCCGAGGCCATATCTTTAAGATTTTCCTGGTTTCTTTCTCAGCACATAGGCAGGCAAACTTCCCCTGGCACTGGGAGCTGACTGCCTAAGCAAACACATCAAGGAGGGAGTAAAAAATATGTTGCACAGATTGTAGTGGGAGCTTTGCTGGGTGGGATTTCACTATTTATTACAGATGAGAAAAAAAATCAGTCAAAAATGTTAACTCCACACTAAGTTTTTTATTGAAGTATTAGTAAAACGAATTAAAACAGCTCTACACTCTGTCCCATATGCACATATTACACTCCAGTAAGTCTAATACTGTAGCTTAAATACTATAGATAAGTGATGCACGGAAAAATGCTTCAGTATTGTGCTATATGCACTCATAGTAATCTTAGTCTGTATCCCACGACAGTGAGTGCACTTAACATGTATACAGTTCCAATTAAAAAAAGTGATTATATCTTATAGCTTATCCAAATGTTACAATTATGAGAACAATTACAGTGATGAAATTATGTGTACACAGGGAGACTTGATGATAGTGAAGCATTTTCTAAACTAAATAGTGCCCAAATGGGTTAAAAATGTGGCTCAGAACTTGAATAAAATTTCTTAAAATGAAAATAGTGACACTTGCAGGGTTTAATTTTCTAATTTTCAACTTTCTGTGTGCTATTTAAGAAAGCATATACTTTATTTTACACCAAGTTATAGAGTATTAGGTTATCCATTCTAGGAAACAGCCAAACTATGTGAGATTTTTTCTGTATTAATGTACACAAGGACATGTCCCAAAGGAAATCAGGCATCTCTCTTTTTTGTTTTTCCCTGTGATTTCAATATTATTCACTGTGTTAGGCAAAAGTTGTTGGTATTTCAGAGTTGTAGGACTTCATATGTATATGATATGTGCTAAAGAATAGAATCTAAACAATGGAAAAGGCATCTGATCAACTTGTTGGCCTTCTCTGGTCTCGCTCCAACAGGTCCATGTCCTTCCTGCGCAGGGGACCCCAGAGCAGGAAACAGTACTCCAGACGGGATCTCACCAGAGCAGAGCTCAGCTGGTGGAGAGTAGTTAGTAAAGTTGTTTATTAACACATGAAACTATATCTGCAGTTTGCTTTATTTGGAGAACAAAGTCAGACTGAATGTACTTTGGTGAATCTACATGTAAATAAAAGTTTGCAGTTCATTTCTTTAATGCCTAACTAACTTATAATACACAATAAAATGGCTCTTATTAGATAAAACCATAATTTATTTCTTAGCAAATATTACAATGTCTGGGTGCTGCATGCCGGAAGGAAGAAAGGACATGGTCCCAGCCAATGTGGGGTGAGGGCAAGAACTGATTTATTCAGAGAGCATGGGACTTATATAGGTTTCAGGGAGAAGCTTGGAAAGTGGGAGGAGTTTGGGGTGGATCGCGGCAAGTAGGGGTAAGGGCTAAGAGGGAAGGAGGGGAATACAGACGGGGCGTGGCCAGCTTCACATGATGACGCTGGGTTTGGCATCACAAGCCAGCCAGTAAAAGAATAGGGAATACACAACCAATAGGAGATCGGTAACCGGGTAGCCACCACCAATCAGAATACAGCGTACAAATACAAAGGGGAATAACTATCTATCTAATACAATAAAACACTATCTATGCTACAGAACATCTTTTAAAACATGAACTTCTGAGTTTTGAGGTAGTTGTCCGTTTCTGGTGTTGATCACTTGATAGAAACCATTCATCCCGGTTGTTTTGGCAGCCTCTGAGACAGTGTTCTCCGACATCTGGGTTTTCTTCTTTCCTTGAAAACAGAAAGAAAATTAAGGGTGAATTTGTTATAAAGCCAACTTAATAAAACCAACCAAACAAAAAACAAATATGTGAACAAAAGAGTATTATGTATGATACCACAGGCTGCAGCTACATTATGAAATTAAACCATCTTGGTGAATGAACCTAAGGACTGCAAGTCCTATTGATATTGTGGAGTTGATTGTGCATGAATCCAATACAAGTCTTCCAAGCAATTCCTGAGTACTGCACAAAGCAATGTATGGCATGAACCAAACCCAGCAGGCTGTTTTGATGTGACCACTCTGTTTTTAAGACTAAGAAAATTTAAGAATATAGGCACAAATTCTTCTGTGCTTATTGGCCTTGATGCCTGAGACAAGTCCTCACAAACACTTAACAAGAGCACCAGAAATACTTTTACCCATGACTGTGCCTCAGATTGCTCTCATTTTTAGAGTCTGAGGTAGCAAATTGTACATCTGCCTTCTTGGTAAACAAAAGAATAAGTTGTGATATACAGATGCAGATGCTCAGACCTACTTCAATGCCTCCTTTCACGAGTGGGCAGGCACCCAAAAGCCTCAGGGAAACTCCACTTGATTGAATTCCCTCTAATCCCATATAGTGCTTTAAGACAGCAGGACTTGGTCTCCCTTTGCAGCCCCCTGTTGCCAGGATCAGATTCTGCCCTATTGTGTGACAAGCTCCATACAGTGTCATGTAACACAACCCCTGGCCCTGACACTGAGGACAAGGCTATGTGGGGCAGGAGGACTCACCACGGAGGTTCCTAAAGCACAACTGGGGAAGTTTTCTTGGCCACCAGAAGATGAGTAACCAGACCTGTGTCAGGACTAATTACGTACACAGAGAGGCAGGGCTCATTAGATGCCAGGAAGGCCTTATTGACACATTTCTGATGGTTTTGGGATCCCAGCAGCCTTTCACAAGTCTAGACATAATAATTTCCTAGGAGTTAACTCAGTGTCTCTACTTCTGCATGATCTCTGTAAACCTGCCTTGAATCCTTATTAGCTCAGCTCATTTTTTCTTTTTAAATCCTCTTCTGGACTTCTATTGTTTAAAAGGCTAAAACCTGGAATTTGCTAATCATTATATTTTTATAATATATTTTCCAGCTAATGAGACAAGATCCCTAAGCATGAGTATGTGGATGCATAGAAATTCATGCTCCTTCAATGAAGAAACAGTTAATCATTTTTCTTTTGACATTAAATCTATTATTCATATCAATATGACATGGATGTAAGACTGTCATTACAAGATCATTACAAGGAATTTCGTTATCTGAGACTATGTTAGGAGGGATGATAATTGTTATTGCTAATAAAAGTAGCTGCTATTACTTGGATTTTAAAATATAATTACATGGCAGGAATACTTTGCTGCCATTTACTTACACAACCCATGTAATAACCATATAACTAAATTAGAAATGGATGAGGTGGATAGTGGAGATTAAATCCAAATTTACCCTTTCTGATCATATGGAGAAAGTTCTCACAGGACTGACTGAATAAAAAGCACAGAGTTTGTGCAGAGATATTTCTCTTAGCTTCAGACCAGACACAGATAATTAGAAGATGAACAAAGCAGTTATTGACACCTAATGCTGCCAGCAGTATCTTCTATCCACTGCCAGGTTTTTGCTACTGACTCCTGCAGAGTCCCCTCTGTATCCATATGGCTGTTTATACATACATGAACATTGCCTCCATAATACCATCTCTATTCTCCCAAACCTCTCTGCTGACAGCTGTTCCATGATGTTAGGAGGCTGTGGGGGCCACTTGCATTGATATGCTTCAGCAAAATGGCAGATACATTTCTCCCAGTCAAATAAATTATCAAGAATATAAACTGCATGATTTATCTATACCATAGAAAGCTTATCTGAGTAATGTGGTAACAGTAACGTGATTTCTTATCTGATTGAAGCTGAATATGGAGTGTATAAATACCAAATATACAGCATTCTCTACTTGCAATAGCATCCTGATTTTGGCTGTGATAGAGTTAATTTTCTTATTGATAATTGGTACAGAGCTCTGTTTTAGATTCAGCATGAGCATAACATTGATAACAGAATGAAGTTTTAGTTGTAGCTCAGTAGTGCTTATTCTAAATGAAGGACTTTTCAGTTCCCTATGCTCTGCCACTGAGCAGGTGACAAGAAGCTGAGGGGGAGCATGGCCAGGACAGTTGACCTGAACTGGCTAAAGGGATGTTTTGTACCACAAAAGATTATGTCCAGTATATAAACTGGGGGGAACTGGCTGGAAGCCAATGATCATTGCTCAGAGATAGGCTGGACATAAATCAGCAGGTGGTGAGCAATTGTGCATCACTTGTTTCTCCTGAGTTTGATTTCTCTTTCTCTCTTTTCTTCTATTATTATTATTACTATTACTAGCATTATTATTATTTTAATATTTCTATTATTATGTTATTTATATTATAATTCCTATTATTATTTCTATTAGTTCAATTATTAATCTGTTCTCATCCCATGAGTTTTATCTTTTTCTGATTCTCCTCCCTGTCCCAGCGCTGGCAGGGGGAGGAGTGAGTGAGCAGCTGTGTGGTACTTTGTTGCCAGCTGGGGTTAAACCACTACACATAGTTACGGTGTAATAAATATTTTACTTTCCATGAGTTGAGTGTGGCATCTTTAATTGATAGAAGTGAAATACAAAGTGAGAGCTGGATTCAGTCAAAAATGTATCAAGCTTCTGTAACCTGCCAGTGCTATTAAATGTGGTTTTATATATGTATAAAAATGAATTGTAAGTTGCTTTGCCATACAGCAGTTTTCTACCTTTTCACAATTTTGGAATATGATATAGATACATATATCTATATGTGTGTCTCTGTGTGTTGAGAAAGAGGAAAAGGTAATTGCATGAGTTTGATGAGCCAACAGTGAGGGATTTTGAAAACATGTAGAATCCCATAGGGAGCAGAGGAATGCAGCTCATTCCTTACAGTGTAGCTGTGGGGTATTGCAGACAGTTTTCACCTGGGATTGTACTTAGTGTGTTTGTTAATGGTCTGGAAGACAGAGCACACCTTGCAGGTGACGTTACAGTGGGAAATGTAAAATACAATGTAAGGAATAAAAAACAACAGGAGGGCCCTAAAAAGGTGATTAGAAGGAGAGGCAGGAAATGAGATTCAAGCAGGAAAACCGTATTTGTGGAAAAGAAACAGCTCAGAACTCTGTTGAAGCTGGGGAGTAATTTAAAGTCTGATTAAAAGCCTCTTGACATTAGTGGAGAAGATGCAGACTGATTTTAATGGGCCTTGAAACTGATGTCTTTTAAAGCACTTTGTGTTCCCTGAATGAAAGAGGCAATATACAGCAGGGCTGATCCTGTGGGGGAGAATTTGTGGTGTAGGCCAGTATCAGAAAGAAATAGGGAAGCATTTACAGAGTTATTTGGGACTATGAAAGTAATAACAGCATTTTCACTCCCTCTTCTCTCTCTTCTAACCTATCCCCCATGTCTGTTTCAGCTACAATGGTGAATAGGGCTTAGGGGGGCTAGTTTGTGAGCACCAAAAAAATTCAGCTATGTACACAGACTCCCTGAGGTGACTTCTGTCACTCTGTTCATGTTTGAAAAAGAAGCCTTCAAACAAAAAATACTCTTTAATGAGGTTGGAAAGCTGCAATAAAGAACAGCATTTCAGTGGTATGTAGTACAGATTACATATAACAAACCACTTGGAGGATGTCTTACAACAAACTTTGTAGATGTGTTTAACCTTTTACGCTATACAGAAAATTTTAAAGTTCTTTTTTTTTCTTCACAAAATCTTAATACAAAAGATTTTACACTTGATTTATTAAATGGACATGATTCAGGAAGTGCAGGAGAAGTCATGCATTTGAGGTAGCAACTATTCATCCACATCTTTTCAGCTTGGTGAAAAGAAGGCTGTGGAGAGATCTTATAGCACCCTCCAGTACATAAAGGAAGTCTACAAGAGACACACAGAGGGGCTTTATTCAAAGGTAAGCAGTGATAAGACAAGTGGGAATGGCTTTAAGCTGAAGGAGGGTAGACTTAGATGGGACAATAGGAAGAAATTCTTTACTGTGCATGTGATGGCACACTGGAACAAGTTTCCCAGAGAAGCTGTAGATGTCCCTTCCCTGGAAGTGTTCTAGAATAGGCTGGATGGGCTTTTGATCAACCTGTTCTAGTGGAAGATTTTCCTGCCCAAGGCAGGGAATAGGAACAGGATGATTTTTAGGTCCCTTCCAACCTAAACCATCCTGTGATTCTATGGTCTTGAACACTTGATCTTTAAAAAAAAAAAAAATAAAAAAAATTAATAATAAAAAAATCAAGCATATATACAAAGCAGGAAAATACTCTTCAGGATGAGCATAACCACTAGCTCACCTGGTTGTTCATGAGCACAGATTAAAGTTCATTGATTAATTTTAATTATGCTACAACCTGTGACAATAATGATGCTAAAATGATCTTTTAGAACTAACATGACCATTACAATTATGTATACTCACATAAGTATTAGGTGGATCTAGAATCTTTTTTGGGAATTTTTTTGTATGCTTAGTGCACAGAACCCTATTTTGAAATATGTGTTGTATCATATTTCTCAAAATTGTATTTTTTCTGCACCATTTTGAATGCTTTTATTTATTTATATGTTAAAATCTCACTTCTCTTGTCTTCATTTTTTCTTCCATTTTCACCTTTTGTCCTATATTTTTTTCTTATCTTTTTGATCTCTAGGAGAAAGAAATAAAAAATACTAAAAAAATGTAAATAGGTGGAAGAGAAATGGAAATATGAAATCTATTTGAAAAGGGAGCATTATAACACTCAGTGCAAAACAAACAAAGAAAAAATAGTGTGCCATTTTTTTTCTAAAAAGATGTGGGGAAAAGGGAGCAAAACCAGCTTTCATTTTCAAGTTTTAATTAACAAGACATAATAAACATACGCATTGATGTAACTTTTTAAACTTTATTAATTGGAAAAGTAGGGACGTACACCAATGTTGCACCTCACAGAATGCAAACAATTATAAAAGTCAGTGAAACTGTAAGTGATAATGAGAAGCTGTATTTGCAACTGCTAAAATGTCTGTCTAGATCCCCTCTGAGGCATTTGTGCACCGTATGTTTCTGCAAACTGGTCACAGAATTTTCTTCAAAACTGACATCTCCCAAACGTTAAAGGCTTGCCTTTGGTTTGCACTTAGGATCATTCTACAGAAACAAAAGTTCCTTTATTTTTCTCTCACATTAAATTTTCCCATTTCAAGAAGCACTAGCACAGGTACGACACAGGTTTTTCTATTAAATTCTCCATCCACCTGGTGAGTGGTCCTGCAATGGAAACCTCTCATCATCACCACAGGACAGGAAAGAAGTTGCAAGGGTTAGATTCTAATATTTGTCATATTTTACCAGTTCAACCGTATTCTGTGTTGTCTTCTAGCAAGGGAGTTTGTTTCTGCTCTCCGTCTTGTTCCTGGCCTCTCTTGGAGACATCTGGCTCAGAGGAATACCTAAAGGCAATGGCGTTTTGGAGAGACTTGTTGATCTTGTTGTTTGGGGCCGATCCAGTGGAAGGTGCCCTTGCCCACAGCAGAAGGGCTGGAACTAGATGATTAAAGTTTATCAAGCATTGGAACAGGATGCCCAGGGAAGTGGTGGAATCACCTTCCCTGAAAGTGTTCAAGAAAAAACAGGATGTGGCACTTAGTATTCTGGTCTTGCTGACAAGGTGCTGGTCACTCAAAGGTTAGACTCAGTCTTGGAGGTCTTTTCCAACCTCAGTGATTCTGTGATTCTAATTTTATGGTCCCTTCCAACCAAAGCCACTCTATGAGTCTGCAATCTCTAAAGTTCAGACAAAGAAGCAGCAGCTTTTTCAGATTTGTTATATCACTTGGTGTGTGATATAAACAGGAGGTTTTTGAGCCATATGAGAAATTTCTTTGAGAACGGGCCAAAACATTGCAGGGGTAGAAGAGGAGATAGCAGAGGATGGAGCAACAGCAAAGGAACCCTGAGGGTGGTTGGAGGAGGAGAAAAGCAGGCAGGGCTTCAGGGCCAGAGCAGGGATCACCCCCCAGCTGTGGAGAGCCCTGCTGGCGCAGGGATTTCCCCTGCAGCCCAGGGAATGGCTCCACTGGAGCAGGGACATGTTCCAGGAATACATATTTACATCTTTATCAAACGTTTATTGGAAAGTGTAATCCTACTGTTCAGGTCATTAAAATATAGACTTGCCTTGGGAATAAAAATGTAAATAGCAGCATGAGGTGAGTGTAAATATGTACATGAAAATTCAATATAGGAGAAAAACTACATTTTAATGTGTGTTTTATAAAACTCTTTTGGTAGTTTCCGCCTTGGGATTTGAAAGTCCTTTAGCAAATGTTAGTGAAATAAAACTAAGTCATCATAGGTCATTATTTGTTATTTGTGATAAATTAATTATTTCAGGTTAAAACCACATTGCAATTAAGCTGCTGAAATTATTAGAAACATCTACTAAAAGCCGTATCTGTCTTTAGATAAATATTTGCATATTTTTATTTAAACAGAGAGGGAGCAGCAAAGCAAACTAAGCCAGAGGACTTATGTTTGCCAAGCGTGTTTCTTTAACACCTTTTGTGGAATATCATGTGAAAAAAAAGACACAGAATGTGGTTCTTGCATTTTTCAGGCTATTTTTTCATACTCCTTTGGATCTTTTTTCTTTTTCCAATTTGGAAGAAGTGTTTTGTACTATATTGGTTCCTACTTCCCTATCTCACTTTTCCCATCCTCCCCATCTAAGTATCTCTTGAATGTGAGCTGGATTTACTTTTCTGTACCTTTAACAATTTAAAATATAGAAATATGGAGTATTGATGCCCAGTGTGTTGTGCAGAATCAATTAACACTCTTTACATCCCACCATGGAGACTTGAAAAGACCATGATGTTCCATTATAAAAGCCCCTATGCACATCCTAAAGATGCACAGAGAGATAATAAACAGGAGGGGTACCCCAAGTAAAACCCTGTCCTGACTGCTCTCAGGCCCATTCTAGGAGCCATCAGTCCATCAAAAGCCTGTCTACATGAATCCAGAGGTACAGGGGCACAAAGACATGCAGGAACAAAAATTAAGGAAGAGGAAGAGACACCCACTCTATGCCTTCCCCAGGGGGCTGTCCAAGGAAAACATCAGCCCCACTGGCCACAAGGGAAATGCATAATGATGATTCAATCCTGAAGCACTTTTGGAAAAGAGAAGGTTGCTGAAGGTATAGAGCACACTATGAGGTGAAAGGGGAAAGCATTTTGGGATTGAATAAGATTTATTACAGCTAAAGGTGGGGAAAGGGAGGAATCTAGGTAGTTTGAGGAGAAAACAGGGATAAAATGCATAAAAGGGTTGGCCATGTGCAAGTATATCCATGCAGTATACTTGCTAAATTACTTTTCTTTTTTTTTTTTTTTCTGGGTGAGATGCTCTCTGTTCTGAGCCATACGAGAAATCATTTTCAGAAACAGACTCAATGTGGGGTCTGGGTGCAGGCAGCTGGGCTAGCACCAAGACTAGATGTTCCCTGGCTGGAGAGATAGGAGTGAGCAAAATCAGCAGAACCCACTGGTATGGGAGCAGGGAAGAGTGCACCACTCCTGTGTACCACATGGAGAAAATATGGGTATTCAAGAGGGTTTGTGAGGGTCAGCCAAGATCAAGCTGGAGTAGCCAGAGTAGGTGATGTGGTTGGAAGACAAGCTGTCTCTAAGGGTAACATTACAGTGGAGTTGGCTGTTGGGGTCCAGGGGAGTCTTGACCCCTGTGTGTCTTTGTATGTGTGTGTGTGTGTTCTAGGGCACACTGAAGTAGAGCTGTAATCCTGCGGGCTCATATGTCCAGTTTCCAGCAACCGGGAATACATGTCCCTTCCCGCCCCTTCCCTCCCCTTCCCTGCCCCTTCCCCTAACCCTGCCCCTAACCCTGCCCCTAACCCTTCCCCTAACCCTGCCGCCTCTCCTTCCCCTTTCGCTTTCCCTCCCCACTGGCATTCTAGGTTTACTTACTTGATTATGATGTGGTTACTAAGGGAGTGACAGTTGCTACAGTCCCAATATTATGGTTCATTACTTATAGCTAGTTCTATCTTAAGAAACTTCTTATGAGTGCATTTAATATTCAGACTTTCGATTTTCAGGTTTTTTCAGTTCATTACTTTGAACAGTAGTTTCATCCTTTTTGACACTGAACCGCAATCATACACTGTCTG
Organism: Campylorhamphus procurvoides; assembly: GCA_013396655.1. NCBI lineage: Eukaryota > Metazoa > Chordata > Aves > Passeriformes > Dendrocolaptidae > Campylorhamphus > Campylorhamphus procurvoides. The sequence continues at coordinate 2,126,619 of WBMV01002992.1, forward strand.
GGTGAAATACTCTACTGACAAATCCAATAAAGTAATTTTCCTTAGACTAGCTATGACACTTAAATTATGTACATTACCATAACCTAAGATGCACTGGCTGAGATAGAAGCTATGAATTTATACATATATATATATATATATAATTTTTATTTTTTTCCAAACAAACTATGGATTTGACATTTAAGTAATCATCTCCAGACAAAGAGATATCATTATTTGGGACTTAAGAACTTTTTAAAAGTTCAATTAGTTGTTTTATATAAGCTGTATTGATGTACTTTTAGGGCTTTGAGTCTTCCTATCCTTGCTTCATGCCCTGTCACATCTGTGGGAGTGTTTATGATGTTATCATTTGCTACTGTGAGTTATGTGGACTGAAAATCACAAAATAATTTATACAGGAAAATAAAAATTGGTATTTCATTTGAAATAGTCAAGTGACAGATGGGGGGTTGTTCCCTACCTCTCCTACAAAACAGTGCTGGTGAGCCCCTTTAGCATCTAGACTGAGATACACTGAAGTTAGAGCCAAAGTTCTGCTGGGCTGCTGCACTGCCAGATTGCCCCTTCGATCTTGGCAGGAAACCTATTCCCCATCTGTGAAACAGGATTGAAAATATTAATGTTCCATAGCTAACTTTATGCATGGTGACACATTTAGAGAAGATTTGGATCCAGAAAAGATGATAGATTAATATCTGATGCTTTCAGAAGATTGTAAATATAATTTTAGCACTTTGACACCAAAATTATTGCTATATTCTACAGCAGCTATCAATGGTAAAAGCAGCAGTACTGGATTAGACCCCATTGGTACTGATCTCTGACTATCAAATATTTTGTGAAGAGCTGGAAGAGACCTGCATACATTCATCTTTGAATGTTTTCTCATCATCCAGCCATCTACAGCTTTGGGGGTTTCTGTGTTAGAAATTGGATCCACACCTTTGTTCTTGTTACTTTTAATGAGTTTCTCACTATAACATAGTTGTGGTGGGTTGTCCTCAGTTGACTGCCAGATACACACCTAGCCACACTCTCCCTTCCTATCCTCAGCAAGAATGGAGAGAAAAAAGATAGTAAAGCTTGTAGATGAAGACAAGGATAGAGAGATCACTCAACAATTGCTATTATGGGCAAAACAGAATTGATTTGGGGAGATTGATTTAATTTATTGTCAGCTAAACAGTGTAGGAGAGAAATAAAAACTAAACTAAAAATAACCTTCCCCACCCTCTACCTTCTTCCCAGGCTCCACTTTTCATGGCTTGACTTCACCCAACAACTGAGTATCACACAGGCTCTAGCTCATTCTCCCTTTGCCCTGGTGGGGAAGGGAAGCAAAAGTAAAACACATGGGTTGAGATAAGAAGAGTTTAATAATTAAACTAAAATATATAATAATAATGATTGTAATGAAAAGGAAAGAAAGGAACAAAACTCAAGACAGACAAGTGATGTTCAGTAGAGCTGCTCACCATCCACTAACCAATGCCATCACTGCTGTCAGCCTATCCCTGAGCAGTGACTGGTGGCTCCCAGACAACTCTCCTCAGTTTAAATACTGGGCATGACATTCTGTTGTATGGAATATCCCTTTGGCCAGTCTGGTTCAGCTGTCGTGGCCATGTTCTCTCATTGCTTCTTGCTCACTGGCAGAGCATGAGACACTGAAAAGTCCTTGATTTGGGGTGGGCACGACTTGGCAATATCTGAAAAATCCGTACATTATTCTCATACTAAATCCTAACCACAGCACTGTACCAGCTACTAGGAAGAAAATGAACTCTATCCCAGCTGGAACTAGGACATCACTCCCAAGTTTTCTACCTCCTCCTCACTGTTCTTAAGTGGTGCAGGGGAATGGGAATGGGGATTGCAGTTGATTTCTAATGCTTTGTCCCTGCTGTTTCTCCCCATCATGTTACTCTCCTCCAGCATTGGGTTCCTCTCACAAGAGACAGTCCTTTGTGAACTTCTGCAATGGGAGTCCTTCACACAGATTGCAGTTCAACACCTACTTCAGCTCAGGTCCTTTCCATGGAATACGGTCCTTTCAGAACGGACTACTCCAGTGTAGGCTCCTCTCCATCGGCCACATGTCCTGCCAGGAATCTGATCCTGTGTAGAGTTTTCACAGGCTTCAGTTTCCTTTAAGGCACATCCACCTTCTCTGCTGTGGGTCCCCTCCCCAGGCTGCAGGTGGATTTCTACTCATGGTCTGCACTGCAGGCTGCAGGGGAATCTCTGTTCTGCCATCTAATACACCTCTTCCCCCTCCTTTCTCACTGATCTGGGTTTCTGTGGGTCTAGTTGTCACCTATTCTCACTCCTCTCTCCAGCTGCTGTGCAGTATTTTTCATCCTTTCTCAAATACCTTATCACAGAGACTCTACTAATGCCCCTGATTGGTTCAAAATTCAGGCAGTGACAGATCCATCTTGGAGCTGGCTGGATCTGGCTTTTTCTCTCATGGCAGCAGATGCTGGACACTTCCAGAAGAAGCCACTCTTGCAGCCTTCCTGCTACCAAGGGGACAAGGCTTTTGTGCTTTGTTTCTCAATTTGTCATTATTTGATGAGCCAGGCTTGGGAAAACACTTCATAATCTTAATTATTAACTATCAAATAATCCTCTTTTTGGACACCCTTTCATGCCAGAAACCCCAGGTTTTCAGACCTTTCTTGTGAGAGCAAGAACTGCACCTTAGAGGAACTCTTTGAACGTCACAGGGCTTGGATCATAGGGTTTGAAAGAAGTTTAGTTTTGTAGGGATTGGAATGGAATCAGCTTATATCAGAGCACAGGGAATGAATCTTCAGAGGGATTCATCACATCAAGACTCTCCTTATCACCAGTCAGGAGTCTTTATCTGTGCCCAGCAAAGCACTGAAACCCAAGGAGCCGAAAAGCTCAAGCTGCCTGACACACAAAAATCACTCCATCTGTCATTTAAGCATAGACATCATCTGGTCTGTGCTAGCTTTGAAAGAGCCATCACTATTTCTCCAGGTTGCTGAGCTGTTGCAGCTTTGCGATGGTCTGGAGACTGATCAGCTCTTTTTTTCTAAGCCATTCCAACCACTTTAGAGACAGCCTTAGAGACTGGAGTCATTATCTGAAGGAGGGAAGTGAACAGGAGATTTCTCATCATAAAGAGAAAACATAGGAAGACCCTTTCTTCTAGCCAAAAAGAGAAGCTCCTTATTTTGAGAAAGGGATTTTATGGGGAAAAAAAATGATGCAGCAAAGATGCTTTGGTTTAAGACACCATCCTATAAAGAAGAAAATTTTCTCAGTATGTTTGCTTACAGTGCTTGGCACAGCCCCAGGGAACAACAGGATCTCTCTAGTGTCTGGTTATTGTCAGAGCTGTTGTTTGGGCTGTTGTTCTTTACTACTGTTTGTTATAACTTTCTTACACCTTCCCACATTCCTTACAAATAAATACACCTACTTTTTTCTTGGGATCCCTAAGTTTCAGGTTTTCCAGTGGCAGTGAGAATTTTGATTTGCCAACAAATTGCTGAAGGCTAAAACTGTGCATCAGGATAGGAGTAGAGCAGATGGGGCAAGCACAGATAACTGTTTGAAACAGTGGAAAAGGAGAATGAGACTTTTTCCTCCCCATCCTGCTTCATCCATCCCTTTCCCACCTTATGCTCTCTCTCATCGACTTGGTCTCATTGACACTAATATGACAACAAATGGGAATGGTATTTTAGTAAGTTATCAAGATGCACTGGCTAATAAAGGAATCCAACTCTCCACCTCTGCATCCACCCCTGGAGGAGCGACACTATGTGTTCCGAAGGAGGGGAGATATTTCCACCAGATATGGAAAATAAATGGATGGGACGCTCCCAAAACTAATTATCAAGGTCAGGGTTAATTATGTTTTCTTCACGTGTATCGGTGAAGATTGAAGATCAAATCATAGAGAAATGGACAATTTCAGCAGCCAAGTTGGCAACTCTACTTCAGGAAAGTCTTATGTCTTTGTTTCCAAAGGCAGCTGTTGAAAATATTTATATTAATGCATTGAATATATTAAATGACACAAACTTTCTTTCTTTGAGAAAGAATAATGTTCAAGTACTATTTCTCTGAAGCAAAGTGTTCAAACAGAAAACAATGCTCTGAAAATTTGTGTCTGTCACTGCACTGTGTATGGCAAAAATAGAGGCAAAGGCCACTAACAGGACATAAATGTCTTGTGCCATTTTTCATGTGCCAAGGGTATGTAGAAGTTCTGGCAGACTTTGTAGGACCTATGGAGCTGGAGGTTCCCTGGACTGCTAAATGGAGGCTAGGAAGAGTGCCTTACCACACCAAAATCCCTAAGTTTCTGAAGTGAACATGCATCTATTCGGGTAGCTATCATTCCCCTGATAGAAAATATTGACATGAAGATTTCAGGTAATAACAAAGAGCGAAGATTAAAATGAGTGTAAATATTTACTAATTTATTTTCTTACGCATTTAAGTCTACTGAGGGTGATAATAAATCTGGGCTTTTTAGTTGCAGTCTAACATCGTACAACTCTTCCTATGTTGTTATTGTTACTTATATTACATTACACAGTATTTTTTAATATCTGGTTCTCAGAAAATTTTCCAGATGTCATATATAGGTCATTCCCACTATAAAATCCCAGTGTATTAGTACAGCTGTTATATCTTCTTTCTTTCCAAGATGTTCTGAGGAGTGGGTTGCCATATTTTGCAAACTTTTGTATTCCATATGAAATGCAAGTGTAAATGGGATTTCTCTTAGTCTTATTAACATGCCAAATATCTCTGGAGTGAGTTATGTCTTATACATAAGCACACTGATAGGATCAAAAGTGATTTGAAAGCTTCAGAAAAACCTTTTAGGGTAGGTAGATAGATAGATAGATAGATAGATAGATAGATAGATAGATAGATAGTATAGATTGATAATAGGTACCTTTTCAATTTGAATCTATTATAATAATTCAGGAAATCCAACAAAGATTTAAAACTCTCTTGGAGGTGCTGCTGTGTTTAACTAATTGTTGTGTAAACTGCTAGAGCTGAGCAAATGTCAGTATTAAAGGTGCTGGTTTTGCTTTCTTCAAATATTTTTTTCACCAAAGAAACACTGCATATAACCAATATCTTTTTTTCTTCCTCCACTGGAAACCTGGAAAACAGATTTCACTGGTTTCATAAAATGGAAATACTCCAATTTGCCTATTTATGTTTCTTAAAAAAAACCCTGAAAAGCAAAACAAGCATACACACAAAATAAAGAAATGCAAAACCAAGGAAACAACACAAAACAAGATAAGAAAAAACGCCCTGCCTTTTAAACAGTTCTTCCAAGATCACGTGCCTGACTTCCGTTCATCCTTCTCCCAAGCCTGTAGGCAGCTGTGTTTTCCTTCTCAAATAACTGGTCAAAGCAATGCTCCCCTGCATTGCTGCTGCACACTTGTGCAAAGAGAAAAGGGAGAGATATTAAATATTTGCCAGTGTACAAAAAATATCTTAGCAGGCTCTCTGTTATGTCTTTGGAAGGAAACTTTGTATTGGCTGGTGTTTTTAAAGTACTTATTTCTCAATTCAGAATGTTGTTCAATGACTCCAAAAACCTTTTTTTACTATAGTAGAACAACAAGAAACTGCAGAAAATTAGATGCAAAATTCATTTTCAAAGCTCACAAAGACAACTATAAACCCAGCCAAAACTTTAGCTTATCTAATTTCAGTGCCTTTTGTTGAACTGCATGACTAGTTACTATGAATGGTGAAATGTTGTGCAGCATTGTATTTCTCTTGCAAAAAAATAGATTAAATGTCCTCGGTAAAAATTTTGATTTGGATGGGTTTGATTTCATCATCTCGAAATAGATATTATTCATTCAATGAATTATAACAAAACAGAGGAAACAGAGGGTTAAGTTGCATGCAGAAATTGGGATTCACACTAAGAAATCTTGTTTGCAATTGCTCAGGAGAGTTCTTTTCTTAAAGAATCGATCAAACCAAAATGAGACAGTACCAAGCAAATGTTTGAGAGGCAGTTTATTAAGAAAAAGGGGAAAATTAGAGGAGGTAAGGGATCTCTTATTGTCACCTTGACTTACTATGTATTCAAAGGTCAGCTGAAAGTCACAAAGAAAATCAATTTGTCACATGCTGCTCTGCATGACAGTTTTTTCTGCCAATGACCTGGAGAGAAAATGCTACACTGACAGTGTGTGACATTCTCACAATAACAAACACACACATTTGACTTTTTTACTCTGTTGTAATGCCTTTCTTCCCTTCCAGCTTCTCCATGTCTATCTCACTCCAGTAAGCCCTCTCATTCACGGATCTTGTGGCAATGAAAAACAAAATCTGACTTATAGCAATGAAATTAAAGCAGAAAGTGTATCACAGAATCATAGAATGGTTTGAGTTGAAAGGGACCTTAAAAATCATTCAGTTCCAAACCCTTACCATGGGCAGGGGCATCTTCCACTAGACCAGATTTCTCCAAGTCAACCTGCCCTTAAGCACATCCAGGGATGGGGTATCTCTGGGCAATGTGTTCCAGGGTCTCACCAACCTCACAGCAAGGAACTTTTTACTATTATCTAATCTAAACCTATTTTCTTTCAGTTTAAAGCCATTCCCCCTTGTCCTGTCACTACATACTCTTGTCAAAAGTCCCTCTCCATTTCTATTTCAAACCTCCCCTGGGGACTGGAGTGTGGTCTAAGGTCTTCTGGTGCCTTTCCTTTCCCAGGCTGAACACTCCCAACTGTCTCAGCCTGCCTCCACAGCAGAGGTGCTCCAGCCCTCTGAGCATCTCTGTGGCCTTCTCTGATCTTTGTTCAACACATTCATGTCTTCCTTACGTTGGGGATCCCAGGGCTGGATGCAGCACTCCAGGTGGGGTCACACCAGAGTGGAGCAGAGGGGCTGAATCTTCTCCTGTGACCTGTTCTACAAATAAAGAACTAAGTTGTCTTCTGATCAATCATGCTTGTTTCCCATTTTTGGTATTCAGATATTTTGGAGAAAAGCCCAACTGTCATAATAATCCCACCAACACTCCCCCCCGCCATAAGCCACAAGAATATTGGGTATGGGAGATGGTAGAGAGATGAAACATGCTGGAAAAAAATCACTTAATTGTGATCACCCGGGATTTATTTTAATTCCAAGAAAGTTTTATCTAGATTAAGCTGCATATCTTCAATATGCTTGACTCTAGGAAATCATTGTGATCTACCCGTATCAGATTTCAACAGCTAAAACTGTGTCATCCCTAAGAGAAAGACAGGAGTTTGTTCTTATCAAGATCAGTCTGCAAAGAAATTACATGTGCAGACAATATACTGAAAGTGTTACCTTTGTTTTGGTGAACTAAAGAAAGTTTGGAGAAGGAAACAAGGGACTGCAATGGTCTTATTTTTGTGGATTGTGGTGTCTAGGAAACAGTGTATATAAAGAAATATTTAAAATTTGGTTTTGAAGATCTATGCAGGTCAGGTGTTTAATTTGTCTGTTCCTTTTTCATCACTATTATTTTCTGTCTGCATTTCTTTCAAGACAATTAAGTTTTTCATTTACAACACCCAAAATTAGGATTTTTACCGCTATGTGAAAACTGTAAGGAACACCATAGCTTTCAAATTATGTTTTCATTTCAAGATAAAAACTTATTTGGCTGGAGTTTCTAAAAACCTGGAAGTTTTCTAGATTTTTTTGATGGTTGATTTCTTCTGAAAAGAGAACTCAAACTGAAATTGATGGTGCCCCTTGATATAGAATATAAATTATAGATGTACCTAGAGTATACTGTTAGTCAAAGTGGCTACATAAATAGCACCCAAAACATTAATAAATAATAGCATGATTAAAAATCTCTCTTGAATTCTCCAGTGCCATAGAGAACTTGAATAAGGAGAGAAATGTTGAATTTTGAACTTATAATTAGGCTGAATTATCTGTTCAGTTCATGTATTTGTTGAGAAAACAATTCCTCTTTCAAAACATACACTGCTTTCTTGTTTCACATGAACAATTTCATTTGATACTTGGGAGGATTTAATGATTTTTTTTTTTGCCAGTTCAATATATATTTTTTTATATTAAACCTACAGATTTACAGAGAACGAAATAATAAGATATTTTCAGGAAACTTCTAGTCATGAAATGAATGTAGGGAATTATTGATCAGGAAACTGATTATCAAACCGAAACCTGGACTTCGTGAGATGTGTTATGGGCAGTAAATGTAAGGACAAAGGTGTCATAAGAATAAGAAATTGCCTCCAAGAATGATAAATGTGAAAAAAGTGATTGTTTTCATGGCAATTTACAATCTTCTTTGGAGACCCCCTCCTGACAGCCTCTGTGTTTATGGGGAGTCCCACTTCCTGACTGGAGGAATGGCCCAGGAATAACTCATGAGATTTTTCCAAGGGTGACCCTCAGCAGCTGCAGTGCCTACAATGATCCTTCCCACCTTGCCTCACCCACCCTCCTTATTTTACCATGCAACCAGCATGAAGAACTAAACTGTCCTATCTCTCTTTACAGAGAAGGAATCAAGGAGAAAATTTACCTCCTTGAGAGGCAGTGGGGTTCTCCCAAAAAAACTTCTGACACTGCTTTACACCCAAAATGGGGTTTTTCCATCTTTTTGTACTGTGACTCAATGCAATCTCTGTGTGTTGATTGTAAGGACACAGGGCACAACAAGTGATTTCAGAGCACTTCTGGGACCTCTTTAGCTGACCAGGATTTTATTTCATTTTATTAATCAGTTTTTTAAGTTGAAGATTTTGATATTTTGTGTGGATAAGTTTCCTGAATTGTTTGCCAGCCCATCAATGCAATCACATTTTTATCTCTCTGTGTGATGCCTTGTGGTGAGATCAGAGTTAATCTACTGTCCACATATCTGCAGGATCCTTCTTGGTCTCCAAGTGACCAGCTGAGTTTGCATATATTTGTCCAAATATTGTTCTTCTTCCTCTCCCGTACAATGGATTGAGGGGAAAGAATATGTTTCTTGTAATTAAACAGTGATGTCTTTTGTTACTGAGATTTTCTACATGAACAGTATTAATAAAATATCTAAAAATAAAGTATTCTTAAAAAGAGGTTTGTTTATGCAATTTAGCAAACTTATTTTTTCATGGAAAATCTTTTGCCTCTGATATTGTGGCTCTGACTGCATGTCAAAGACAAGACTACACATTTTTAGAAAGCAGAGTATCAGTAATCAGGACCTGTCATGCAGATCTGCTGGGAGAATTTTGCCTTTATTGTCTCTTCTCTAACAAGCTGGTGCCTGGTTCATGTCAGTGGGACTCATTTGATGTGATATAATGAGAGCTGCAGTTGTGCCGGTCCTGTGCAAAGCAAAAAAATGGGTCAGAAAAGTTTACAAAGGATCATGGTAATGAGTTCAGAGCCAAATATGTACCAAACAAAGTCTCTTCTCAAATGTTGCTCTTAGACAAGCAGCTTTATTCTTCTGCCAATTTTATAGCCTCCTACTCAGCATCCACTTAATTTAAAAAAGAGTGATACCTAGATCAGTGCAGTCTCCTGTGAATTCACATGGATTAGATGGAACAGCAATACTTTTTCCCTCAGCAAAAGAAAGTGAAGGTTAGTTCTGAGTAAAGCTACAATTCCAGATAGGCTTTTCTGTTGTTTTAAAGTTTGTGATCATGTAAGAGACTGCTAGTTCACAGTATTTTACAACTCTCCAACTGAACTTACAGCAGTACTTCTTTACACTTCAGTGGCATCTTAAGATTTCCCATATAGGATTGCTGAAACTATTTATCCAAAGAAAACTGAGAAAATTTCCCAAACCTCATTCTATGTTATGTCTCAGGGCTTTGTGAGAGGGGAGTGTGTGTGCATGTGTGTGTGTGTGTGTTTGTGTATCTAGTCAAATTTTGACCATTTAACTTCCATTTAACTCCAAATTTTTAGTTCTCTTGCATGGGTAAAAGATGGAGGTTACAGACATACCTTTATTTAGAATCAAAGGAAAAATTATCAGATGTAACTAAAATGCACCATATAAAATTACAAAGATGAGACAAGGCCCTCAGAATCGAAACACCACTGTACTGTGTGCAGAGCAAATCTGCTGCCATCCCCACCAAGCAGATCTGATCGCTTAAAAAACTCAGGCTTGCTGTGCAAGCAGTCATTTAGACTCTGACTTCAAACACTGTAGTAGAAGTCCACTTTTTTATGTGCCTTACCTCAATTTTACATCAATTCCATATTTTCATTTCCACCTTTTTCTCTTTTTCTCACACCTACAAGGTGCACCGAGATTTATTATAGATCTATCTTGGCAGTATCTGTCAGGAAAATATTCTTATTTAGAAGATAGGAAATGAACTCACTAACTGTGGGATTTATCTCCCCTGTAATGAAGCACTCTCCATCTGAGCTGGTCAAGAGAACTCCCTATATAGAAAACAGAGAGAAATGGATGCAATTCATTTTCGCTATTCTGTTACTCCTGTAAGATGAAAGGACTCCTACACCAGAAATGCTTATTTATTTTCATTCACCATAAAAGAGAGCTCAGTTCTAAATGTCTGCAAAGTGAGGGGTGATGTACCCTACCTCAGCAGAGGGAGCAGTCTTCCCAAAATAAGGTTTCTAGCCTATGGATATTTCCACACACAGCATTCAAATACCAAGGTAGCTTCACACTATCTCTCGCTGTAGGCTGATGTTCTTTGCTCAGAACTAGGATAATAAACTGCTACTCAAGGCTGAAAAAAAGAGCTGAGATCTACAGCAGCGCTCCAAATGCCTTAACAACAGTGAATTTATGTTTTCAACACCAGTGAGGGACTAAACTCTGATGCTCAAGCTTAAAGTTTTACCACTGCATCATTGTTCATTATGCATTAAGACCACGAGGGAAATATGGTAGAGGGGAATTCTTGGAGCAGCTCACCCAAGAGGCAGAGCTGCACCCTTGAGACATTCCACATTCTTCTTGCTGACCCACAAGGTTGTGGAGTAAGTCTCACATTTCACCCCACAGCAAGAAGATGATGGAATAACCACATCTGTGTTTTTGCCTATCAGTACAGGAATCACTCTTCTGAGGTGATTTTACGCAAATAATCTTCAGTAGAATGCTAACATGCTAGCATGGAGTGTTGGAAATATATTTCTCACACCTAATGCTTACACATAACATTACTCCAGGCATAGCAAAATAGTCAAGTCCTTAGGGGAATTTTTTTTCAGGCCACATTTCTCTATCACAATGTAAAAGAATAATCAGATTATAAGTACAATACATCCTTTATTGTTAATTGAAACCTGCCCACATTGGACAAGGTAAAGGAATAAAAGAAGATATAAAAGTATGTATTTTAGGGTTGCTTATTTCCTTTTAGCACTAGTAAAATACTCTTTTTTCTTTGTTTTGATCTATAAAGACTTGTGATGAATACCCAGACTGAAGATTTTTCTAGGAAATTTTGGGGAAAAAACAATGATACTATCCACAAATCACTCAGAATCTCATGTTCATTAGAAACAACTTGATTATTCTAGTTACATTATAGAAATCTGAGTATCTTAGAAAAAAATATCTTACCTTATGCATGAATAATTTCCCCTCTTCTGCAACCCATCCCTTTGGGGGGCTCTTAGTTTAGATGATCTAATTCTGTCAATATAAAGGCACCAGTGTCTTGGTGGAAGTTGTGTACTGTTATAAATCACTGTGCAGCTTGCTCTGCCACTCAGTGGGGCTGTGAGAGGGCTGCACTGTGACAAGCCAAATCCTAAGACCCCAAGCATGAGTTAAACTCTGAAATGAACTTTTTGCCCATTGCTGAATTCAAGATCAAGTGTCATACGCTCAATTAGAGGAAAGGTTTGCATGTTATCAGCAAGCAACAGCAAAGCAGCCAATGTGGTTGGTGTCCAAGGCTACAACCTCATTAAATAAAGATGATGGGTTCAATCCAGCATGCAGGGAGAACAGTCCTGAGAGAGAGGCAAAGAAAGATGCTCTGCATGTTGTTAATTCTCTCTCTGCTATTCTTTTTTCACTCCTTTTAGAAGTAAAGTGGCTAAAAGGGGTTATCTTTTTCCCTTCCCTTTCCCCTTCTGTTTCTTGTTTCTCTTATCTTTCTCCTTCCCTTTCCCTTCCCCTTTTCTTTCCTCATAAAAAATCAGTGTTCTTACACCTTACCCCATTGCTAGTTCTGTTATGGGAGCTTGTTTTGAAGTTGGATTAAACAAATGCTCTGACCTAATGATCTAATAGCTTTGGATACTCAGTTTTTCTAATATATTCCTTAGAATTTCTTCAAAGGTATAATGACAAGTTTGATTCCACTTTTCACTCTGAAAAATTGTTGGATTAGCATCTATTTACCATGAAACATAATCTCAATAAAAAGATATACATTTAAAGTAGAATGATCATTCAATATTAGCATACATTCTTTTCCAGGAGGCAAATTTCTTACTTTCTGTTTAAATCTGTTTTGGAATAATAACATTAATTTGGAATAACAGCATTCACATACGATAATGTCTAGAATATTTAGTCCAAACTGATTATGGGTATAGATGAAACTTATCTGCTGCCATGCCAGAACTTTGCCAACTGAAGAAAAAACCTGATTCAGCCTGAACCAAGTTGCACCGAGTATCAACTACTGAAAGTTCTTTGCTTTTGTGTAGCCTTTCATCTTGTCCAGGTCAACTGTTGATGAGATCAAGTTCTTGACTATTTCTTGAGGCAGGATGAATTCAAAGCCATATTGTAAATTACAGTTGTTGCAATGAATTAGAGTCTTCAGACTGAGAGTATGGGACTTATTTTCAGTCTCTGAGGAAAAGATAGTATCTGCGTTTGGATAATCCATGTACAGACATGCATGTTTGTGTCAGAAAACCTGGGCTTAAAAAGCATTTTGTTCACTGACCAAATTCAAATGATAATAGGTAAGGTATTTGTGTGTCTTTTATTATCCTGCTAAGGTATAGAAGTATTTAGTTTACAATTTTGCAATAGCACACAAATTTGGTCCATCAATAATGATTCTTGTTCACTACAGAATAGTGTTGTTTCGTGTCCAACAAACACTTGAAAATTCTCATCTTACATGTTAAGACACAAGAAACAGTTTCTTCACCTGGCAGCTAGTTTGGCTTACATGAGAGTATTTGACAGCAGGTTGAAGGAGGAGATTCTTTCCCTCTGCTCCGCATTGGTGAGGCTACATCAAGTGCTGTGTCCAGTGCTGGACTTCCCAGCACAAGAAATCCATGGATATTTACATGAGAGAGTCCAGTGAGGGGCCCAGAAGAGGATTCTGGAGACCCTGATGTATGAGGAAAGACTGAGAGAGCTGGATACTGTTCAGCCAGGAGAAGAGAAGGCTCAGAAGAGACCTTATTAATGTATATAAATACCTGGATAGAGGCCAAAAAGAGGACAGGGACAGATTCTTTGCAGTGCTACCCAGTGTCAGAACCAGAGGCAGAAGGTACAACTGAAATACAGTTTTGGTTCCTTCTGAATGTAAGAAAAACCCTTTTACTGTGAAGGTGACTAAGCATGGCCACAAGTTCTCGGAAAGGTTTTGGAGTTTACCCCCTCCAAGATATTCAAAAGCCATCTGGACATGGTCCTGGGCAACAAAATCCAGGTAGCCCTGCTTGAGCAGGGCATCCAACAAGATTGTCTCCAAAGCTCATTCCAACTTCAACCATTCTGTGAGTCTGTAATATACTGGACTTCCGAAGATTCCAGAAGAAATTAAACTGCAGGATCTCTTTCTCCACCATCTGTGATGATCTGCATTTCTAGAGGCTCTCAGGAAGTGAAGTCTTTGTTATCCATGTAGCAGAATATCCCTTATCACAGCTAAAATCTTTGCAAAGGAACAGAAAGATTCTTGCATACAAAATGTCATATATGTGTTTCTATGCAAAGGCCAGGACTGATCTTGTTCATGATACATTCACAAACAGAATTTTTCAGACTCTCTTCTGTTGATCTGTTTAGTCATATCATGCCATTTGTAGAGATCATCATTCTTATTGTCCTCTCAGGAAAGTTAGCAGCCCTTCTGACTGGCTGGATGAGTTTTTCCTTGATCCTGAACTAACACAGTTCAGTAAAAATGGGACAGGTGAGTTTAAAAATAGCTTATCTTTGCTAATTTGGTTCATGGATATTGAAGTAATTTTGATAGCTACACTTCAAGCACATAGAACAAAGATAGAAGGGACACTTTGGTAGGGAGGCAGTGACTAGAAGCTATAGTAGGCTGTGGTGAAAGGCTTTTCACTGACACAGCTGCACTTACAAAGTCTCTCAACAGTTAGAATAGCAACTCAGTAGTTAACACCTACAGGGCTCTCACCTCTTACTAAAGCACAAAGAAATTAGAAGGAATATTTATTTGGCTTTTCTCAAAGTAGTGTTCAAGTTCCACACAATCTTTAATGAAGTTCTTTTTACTTTCACATGGAAAAACACTACAGACATGGAGACAAGAGTCCTTAATTAGTCATATCTAGTCCTGGCCACTGAGCTGAAGCACTGATGCTGGGAAAACTTTCCCAGAGTTACTGTAGCATCAGTGAGTTCAGGCCACCAAGGGTCTCTTTGCCTCACAAGGTTCTTGAACCCTTGTGGTTTTTGAAAGCATTTATGCTCTCACATTTAGCAAGCATTTCTTTACCAAACCCAAGAACAGGCTTTCTAAAGATGTGGTCGATACCCCAAGCCTGACAGTGTTTAAGGCTCATTTGGACAATATCCTTAAATAGAAGCTTTAATGTTTCATCAGCCCTGAATTGGTTAGGCAGTTGGACCAGATGATTATTATAAGTGTCTCCCAACTGAAATAGTCTTATTATGTTCTATTTATTATGTTCTATGCTACTCTATTCTATTTTATTCTGTTCATGTATGTGAGCAGAAGAAGGCAGACTGGCATGGCTGACATAAGTGTCACAAAGAATCTAGTTGCTCCCTTCTCAGTGACAGGGAAAGTACCCGGCACCCCCTGGCATTAGGAATAAAGCAGACACAGGTATGGTTGGAGCTGTTGCCCTGCTCCTGGATGTTCTGATCACCTGTTTTACAGGTGCAGAAACACCCAAACAGCCCTGTTCACATGACTTGTCCCATTTTGTGTTTTGAATTTCTTTTCCATTTTCCCTTCCAAAGATTTTTCCCATTATCATCTCCGCTCCATCAAAAATAAGTAGGGAAAAGGAAAAGACCACTGGCTTTCCTTTCAAATCCTGCACACAATGTGATCTATCCATATTCAATTCCAGCACAGGACAACATGCCAATTGCATATGGTTTTACACCTCCTGCATTTGAATTGTATATTTCAATATCTGCAAGAAAGACAACATGTTTTTAACCTTTCATTTTCCAGCAGGAAAAGAGATAGGACAGATAATGTAGACATTATTCAATACTTCTGTAAAAAAGAGAAAATACTAAAAAAACCTCCTGAAAGAGGCTTCCTTACACACACATTCCCTAAAGACCTAGTTAAAAATAAGCAGAAAGAAAAGAAAGAAAAGAAAGAAAAGAAAGAAAGAAAGAAAGAAAGAAGAAAGAAAGAAAGAAAGAAAGAAAGAAAGAAAGAAAGAAAGAAAGAAAGAAAGAAAAAGAAAGAAAGAAAGAAAGAAAGAAAGAAAGAAAGAAAGAAAGAAAGAAAGAAAGAAAGAAAGAAAAAGAAAAAGACACTCTGCTCAAGTTTCTGATAAGAGAGGCTTTCACTTGTAATTATAATAGTGGCTTTCCAACGATTTCAGATCCTGATTTTTAGAGACTTCTGGACACTTCAGTTCAGGCTTAGATGCCACATTATATTTTCTGCCACATTTGTGGAGTTTTTTCCTATTTTTGGGTTTCAGATCTTGAGGAATCAGATTGGAATTTGCTAGAATTGCTTCACTGGGTCACATATTGAGAGGGAATACAATGCAATTAACTGTGAATAAATTCACTGGAAAAGGAAATATTGTATTATATGGAATATGAAATAGTGTATTAGGGAAATCACAAAACTATTTAGCTGCTTTAAAGAGAATTAGGGTCAGGTTCCATTTCTCATGCATTTGTCATGCATTTGTTACCCAGGTACCCTGATATAAAAAATTAAGTATATATTAAAGAAAATTGGATTTTGGAATAACAAAAAAACCCCTCAACATACAAATCCAAACAAAAATAGAAAGATTGTTAAATTCTGGTGTCAAAACTGATGGATCAAAATAGAGTGAATATTATTAGAAAGAAAGAATCATTTGGATGATCAATAACTTGCCATAGACAAAAATTTCAAAATAGCCTTTAATAGTAAATATTTATTTTATAGTGCATTTTAATTTATGATGAATGAAAATAATGTATTCAAAATACATTTAAAGTTGTAAATAACTAATAAACTAGGTTTTAACTACATGTAATAGTATTTCAAAACATATATTTAATAAAGAAATAAATACATAGAAAAGTGAAGGCTTATTTTTTACAAATGCATATAAAAATTGATTGAAAGATTGAAACTAATAGAAAATGTACACTGCAGTCAAGTGAGATTTTTCTACAGGTATGTAAAAATTTAAAAGAATTAGCATTTTCAGTTTATTTCCAACATCATCTTTAAGGCATTTGATTTTCCTCTGCCTTTTCTCTCAGTATATTTATTACTAGCAACTGCTTGACTGCAGCTGTAAACATTATCCCTCAAAAATCCCCTTCTTTCTCCTTTTACCCTTTGATAAGTTGAATAAACTGAGGTCTAGCTCCCAGTAAATACACAGATTGATTTGGAGAGCCTGAGTTAGAGATGGCCATCTGCAGTATTCTTTTGGGATGTGAGGAAGGTGAAGTTGAGTCCTTCATGTCTTTGAGGATGGAATTTAGTAACAACACTGTTTGTTTGATGCACACAGCAATCTCTTCTCTATTATACTTGTACACCTGGAGTCATAAAAAGAAATTTTGCATAACACATACCTGTGAACTTCTGTTTGCTCCCTGGGTGAGTTTGGGGGAAACACAATTCCAACATGCCCCTTATGGCAAGCACAGACTGGCTCAGCAGCTGCCTTTTGCCTCTCCAGTGTGAAACACCTACTCATGCTCATTTCCAGCACAGTGAACCTTGGGAACTGTGAATTTACCTCCTGGAGGAAAACATGCCATAGTAAAGCATTGAAATGCTCAGTGTGGCAACACCTAAATTCTCTGTGAAACTGTGACAAAACCAGGGAACTTGAATCAAAACATTACCTAAATCATTCAATTCATTCTCCAGGCTTTATGAGTGTGCAAATTATGTGTGTCCACTGTGCTCAATTTCCTTGGGGGGCAAAAAGCAGAAAAAGTTTGTTTGTTCTCTCTTTATATAAAAGGAGAAATTGGGAGCAGGGTCCTACTAGTAGCAGCACTTTGTTAGTGACTTTTGATTTTCAAGCGAGCTGCAGAAAATGATACAGCAAAATATGTCAGCATGTTTTATCATGCCATAGCCAAATGACACAAAAGAAAAAGAAAGAAGGAGCAAGAATGGGTAACTAGCATAGGAGAAAGTTCTAACTGCTAAAATAACCTTAAGGCCCAGTAAAAGATGATGGGGAAAGCATGGGGAAACAGTCTCATTTTGTCAGCTTGATGTCATGATAATTACAGTAATAATAAAACTAATTACATCACATAACACCTCTGTGAGGCAGGTGAGAAATGCTGACAGGGAGGCAATGTCAAGGCAGCAGGTGAACAGGGAAGCCAGATGAAGCCCTTCTCTGAGCACTTCCCATCTAACCATGTTCAGAGCCCTAAAAAGGGGAGAGTTAAGTGGAAAAATGACATTGCATAAAAGCAATCTTAGGTTTCTTGAAGTGATTATTGTTTGTTTGATAAAGGCTTATTACTGCAAAAAAGAGGCAAAGAGAATTTCTGCAGTTACCAGCCAAAAGGATTGTAGTAACAGATGTGATTAGCAGGCTGTCAATGTGAGGCAATGTGGCCAGGAGAGACACGAAGTGATACAAGTGGTTGCTGATGCTCAAAGAAGTCCCATGGCACTTTATCCACCTCCCTGCCTTGCTGCGCGCTCCACTTATAGTTTAAGGTGACTTGAGCATCCATCTAGCTTCTCAGCTTCTGACAAAAAAAGGTGACAGAACATTATTCTAGCTTTGTTTTCCTACCTGTTTAATGACTTGAAACAAACCACAGAATGGTCAAACAAGTAGCGGCCAGTGTTAACATGGGGTGTGAATGTGCACCTGGGAGACTTGGAGGAAATGGAGGAAATGTATATTTTCTGCATCAGGTAATGATGAGACAGGCTCACCAAACAGAGCTTGTGTCTGTGCAGTGCTGGTACAAAGAGAACATATCCAGAATTCCTACCAAAGTCTGTCAAAGCTATATGTTGTGATTGTCTTCCTCCAATTACAGTACTGAGGTGTAGGAACCACTGTGTGGTGTTGTGGATGTTGTCACCACATAACATGTAGATGTCAAAGGTAACATAGTTCCAGCCACATTGCTCATACAGAGCTCAGTACAGGCTCTGTATCAACAAAATCAGGCATCCCTACTGACAAACACCTCTGCAACACAATAAAATCCCCTAATATCAGATTTTGATGGGAACAATTCCTATCCATTGAAGCTGAGTCTCAGTACTTTTATATGTGATAATTAGTCTCTCACTTCTAAAGTGTGAATAAAGCACTTCCATACACCAAGGCAATAGGAACATTTAATAAAAATGGTGGAAGATCAAACAGAACTCCAAAGCAACTTGTAAGCTGGTGGACTGAGTGGGGCTTCAGTGGCCTCGATACCAAGCACTGGAATTCAATCATCAGTGTTGCTAAATTCAGGGAACAGTCCCAGCCATGATTTTAGCAGCAGTCCCAGACAATTCCTAGGCATAATTTCGATGTTAGCACTCTCAATAAAGAACATGGGCAACGCTGCCTTGACTGGAGGGTTGGACAACTAGAATGGATGGAAACCTTCCTGTCCTGCTGGGAAGTTCTGTGTCAGGGATCATAGCAAGAAGTGGTTTGCATGTTTAGACATGCTGTGCAAGTGTGTCAGATATGTGTACCATTGATCCCATTTAACAGAAGGGATTGGAGCTGCCTTCACAGTATGCAGTTAAAGGCACAGTTCTCACTCAGACTTCTTCATTTGTGGATCTCAAAGCAACCTATTTTTGGTTTACCTGGCAAGATTTTGGTAGAGAGGGGCTGCAGGGGTGGCTTCTGTCAGAAGACACCAAAAGCTGTCCCCATGTCTGACAGAACCCCTATTCCCCATATTGGGAAAGGAGGTAGAAGAATTAAGACTGAAGTGGAACCTGGGCAGAAGGGAGAGGTGAAGGAAAGACTTTTTAGTGTATTTTTTGTTTCTTTCTGTCCTACTCCATTTAATTGGCAATAAATTAAATTAACTTCCCCAAACAGTCTCTTTTGCCCATGATAAATGGTAATTTATGAGTGATCTCCCTGTCCTTATTCTAACATATACTTATTTCCTTCTGATGGAGAGGAAACGAAAAAGCAGCTTGGTGAGTACCTGGTACCAGCAAAGGTCAACCCACCACAGCAATCTTAAAGAGAAGGCAACTGTGGGAACTCAATTTTTACAAGAAAGATTTCTTAGCACACCAAAAATTTCCAAAATTAAAAGTGCAGTGATCTTTAAGTCATGATTTGACAAAAAAGTCAAAATGTTCAGTATGGACAAAATGTTAAAGAAATTGAAGCCCTGGGAAGGAAGAAATATAAATGGGTAAGTCAAAACATTTCAATTTGAAAATTAGAAGGGATTTCCTATCAATCTGGCATGCATGACAATGTGAATTAATCAGAAACTATAAATAAAAACTTTTTAAAAAAATAAGAGAAAAAATTCCAAGAAACATATTGTAGTATCCAGTACTTAATTTTTCAAAATTTGACTGAAGATATCAGTCAAGGCATATTTTTGCCTTCAGAAGTACAGGTTCTGACAAATCAGCATTCTCCATTCAAGAAAAAATTACTGTAAAATAAATTACCAACCAACTGTGATAAATATCAGCTTTTCATTGTATATTCTGGAACCTGAAGCATGCAAAAAGAAATAACTGCAAAGCCCGAATAACAGAATTAAATCTTTACCAGGAGATGTTATCCTGTGAAACACTGATCTTGAACCAAATGAAGGGAACAGGAAAAATTCAGTTATTTTCTTCTTACTCTGAAATCAGGCCTTTAATTTAACACCTTATGGATTCAAATTTAATGGTTAGGACTTGTGAGAGGAAGGCAGTTGAACTGTCCAAGAGAGGACAAGTTTCATCAGGTAGATATGGAGAAAAGTCTCTTACTGTACCTTGCTGCCATCAACAAGGAGGAAATATTCATAGGAGGTTAATTTCATTGTACAGAGTTTATTTTAAGCTGGTTCAACTTGATTAGCAACTCTACATGATTGTCCACTATTCACTGTTTTCTGGTTTGTTTTCTCAGTACACTCTTAACAGCTTTTAGCAGCATTTTCTTTGTACTTCAGAAATATCAAAACATCAGAGAATAAAATGGGAAGGAGAAAGGGATAAGTACCAGATTTCTGCTTTCTGCCTCCATCTCTCAGTGTTACACTGTGCTACTTACCAACCTCATCTGTCTCTGCACTGGATACCTGAACTGCCCACACAACCTTTACCTTGCTCCTTTCTTGTCCGTGATGAACATATAAAGAGAAGAAACAAGTGTTCAATATTGAGCAGCTGAGAAACACACAGTTTGAGTATCAGCATTACCATCCTGAAGCAGATCATTCTATGTTTGGTCAGTCTTAACAATGTCTGCTTCAAACATATGATTTAATATGAGGTGTGAGATTTCCTGCTCCAGGATGATTTTTCTCTGCAAATCACCAGATGATTTGATAAACAAATGAATGAAAACTAAACAAATCCCCTTTTTACCTTTATGAGAAATAATTGTAGGGAGATCATTATGCACACAAACCCTAGTAAGAAGTTGCTTTAGGAAGAAGGTGACAAGATCTGTACTGCCTCAGGGGAAAGCTGCCTTGGCCAACAACATGGTAGCCTTGTTTGGCTTTGTCTTCTTTGTGACAGGGGTCACAAAGGTCCCACATTTTCACTATCAAAAGGTGTCATATTTCCGCTGTGGTCTAGCAGTGAAGATCTGGGTCTTCCACTGGACTGGGCAATTCATGTGGACTACCATGGAGGAAAAGTAGAAGACAGACTGCTCCCAGGAGCATCTTCATTCCCCAAGGCATCACACATGGATGTAGGATGCTAGAAAGAGGACAGATTTGTAACTTTCTTGACCAGTGATTTGCAAAATATCCCAGGACATGGATGTTACTTGCCAAGAAAAATGTAAATGCAAGCTTTAAAAGAATCACTTTGGGTACCCAGGTTCAGATTATTAAGAAGATTGCAAAAAACATCAGGAAGAGCCCAGAGGAATCATCTCTTCTATTCTGGTAAGCTGCATTCCAGAGTGATACACTCCAACAGGAGCAAGCACAGAGAAAAGCTTCTAAGGAGACTCAAAGAATACAAAACACTGTTACAGAAAGTGAGCCTTGGAAAAGTGCCTTTTACCTTGGCTAAATGAATGTTAGGTGGGGATTGGATCATACTCAAGAGGGCTAAGAATTAAGGAGGGAAAAGAACTACTTAAGTTAACTGTCAATGTTGACATGAGAAGAAATGGTGTGCATTTAAACTGGAAAATAGAAGAAGGATTCAAGTAATCTAAGTGATATCTTAAATAGCTTTCCACACGGTGTATAGAGGCCACAAGCCAATCTAGTTTTAAAATGGAATTTGCGAGATTATGAAAAAAACTCCTTCATGAGGTAGTTACTTAGTTTAGGAAGCCACAAGATATAACAGGTTCAAAAGTCACATACATTTCTGTCTGCTGAGTGTAAAAGAGAATAACTCTGCTTTCCTTCACAAACTTCATGAATTTTCAGGATTTCCCCTGGCAGTGTGGTGGTACGTGCTGGGTTGCTGTTTCACAGATGATAGTGCAATGTAAACATATTGCAGTTTTCAGAGGAAACAACAAAGCTGTCTTTAATGCCTCAGGCAATTTTTAACATATGTACTGTATGGCAATGTATGTCTGAATCCTACAGTCTAATGGACTTGAGGGACTAAAATTATAGAGCAAATATTTATCACAGAATCACAGATTCAAAAATGTTTGAAGTTTGAAAAGACTCTGGAAGTCATCTTGCCTGACCCTCCTGCTCAGTTAGGGAAACCAGGATTACCAGTTACCAAGGACTGTGTGTGGATGGTTTTTGAATGTCTGCAACAAGGATGTGGTGGTTTAGTTTTCTTAGTTTTGGTCTGGGCCTTCCTTGGTAGCAGGGTCATAACTAAGGAAGTATTCCACACTGTTCCTTCATGTAATCAGGTGTATATAAAGACAGAGGAAGATTTCCTCCCTCTCTTTTACTCTCTCTTCCTTTTGCATGGTGGGAGGACATCAGCTCTCTGTGCCGGCCTAGCCCTTATCTCTGTGAGCTGAGGCGTCTCGGAGAAGCTGCTGTCCAAGCTGTACGGAGGGTAAGGACCTGCTTTCTCTTAAGGGGAGTTGTAGTGGTTTTAGTTTACCTTCCCGTTAACTAAGGTCATAACTAAGGAAGTATTCCATCTCATTTCTTTATGTAAGCAACGATATAAAGAGGGGAGTCGGAAGNTTACTAAAATTGCCTTTTTGGGTACTTTTTTTCCCCTTCTCTCCTGGTGGGGGCGAAATCCGTGTGGCCGGCCCTTGGGCTTGGCCGGGAGTCAACGTAAACCTGCACAAAGGAAGACTCCACATATCTCTGAGCAACCTGTGCCAGTGCTCAGTCACCCTCATAGTAAAGTGTTTCCTGATGTTCAAGGGAACCTTCCGTGTTTCAGTTTATGCCAATTGCCTCTGGTCCTGTCACAGGGCACCACTGATAAGAGACTGGGTCTGCCTCTTTGGACTCTCTCTTCAGATATTTATACACACTAATAAAGTCTGCCTGAGGATTTGACCTCACCAGCGCTGAATAAAGCAGGATCACCTCCTTCAACTCACTGACCATCCTCTTATGGGGGTGCCATTCATCTTTTTGGCAGCAAGAGCATGCTGATGGTTCCTGTTCAACCTTGTGTCCCTCAGGACACCTAGCTCCTTTCCTGCCAAGCTGCTTTCCAGCTGGATGGCTCCTAGCAGACAGTGATGCGTAAGTTTGTTCCTCCCCAGATGCAGGGCTTTGCATTTCTACCTGTTGAACATCATGAGGTTCCTGTTGGATCCTGCTGAGGTTCCCCAGGAAGGCAGCACATCCCTCTGGTGTTTCAGGCACTCCTCCCAGCTTAGTGTCATCTGCAAACTTGCTGAGGGCACTTTCTGTCACATCACCCAGAGCAGTAATGACAATGCCAAGCAGGAATATACCCAGTGTTGATACCCGAGGTACATTGCCAGGCCTTCAGTGAGACTGCACCACTGATCACCGCCCGCTGTGCCTGACCACTCAGACAGTTTTAATTATGCCTCACTGTTCATCCAGACCATCCATCAAACAGCTTCTCTATGGGGATCTTATGGGAGATGGTGTCAAAAACCTTCCTGAAGTCCAGGGAGGCAATATCCACTGCTCTCCTCTTGTCTACCAGGCTAGTCACTTCATCATGGAAGTCTATCAGTTGGCTAAGTATGACTTCCTCTTGGTGAAGCCATGCTGATGTCTCCTCATGATCTTCTCATCCTTAAAGGGACTGAAAACCATTTCCAGGATTTGTCGCTCCATCAAACCATCTCTTTCCTTTTTCTAGAGTGTCTAATCAATTTTCTTCCAATTACTGTGTCACGTACTATATCACTCATGATTTCCATTTCAAACAGTTGAACAAAGATACTCTGTGCTAAAAATTTGGAAAGTGCAGCAGAATTTTTACAGAAATACACAGATTGTACTGAAGAGATGCCTGGGGAAAGAGGCTGATGTCATGAGTTCCAAGAGTTCTTAGAGCTTCATTAAAACAACTATAGGGGAAATACTCATACAGATTTGTGGTATTCAATATGGTTAAATTAGTTAAAGATCATATATACTTTAAATTTATTCAGGAACTAAATAAGAAAAAATTACTCAATTCTTTGCTTTCTTTATTTATATTTTCAGACAATTCACAGCTTTGGAACTGAGAACATAAAAACAATCACCTTGAATCATAAATTGGACCTTGACTCAGAGGACAACATGAGACCTAATGAATTCTGTAATTAATTCTTTGCCTTTCTAAAGGAAATTATAAAGGTCCTGTTTTTAGTTCATGCTGAATAATGGTTACCTCTACAATTTTATTACATTTCTATGTATATACAAAGAAGTTTTACTTATCTCTATACTGTATTTCACTAATTAAAATAAACTTTCACTTGATACTTACCATATCTACCATGATTCAGTAAAGACTGACTCTTCTTTGAGTGTCACTAAGGGATGTACAAACACAGAATGATGTCTGGTTTTACCAAGGGTTGTTTAGAGGTAATGCTCTGCAGCTGCACTTGTTAAAGGGAAAGAGCTGGCATGTGAAGAACAGGTAATTTGTGTTCCTATCAGTATGGTATTTTCTTATTTCCTCACTTGTCTTTGGTTCTATAACCAGGCAATTTTTGCAGATGAAATATATTTATGTTCATATCTAGAGTTTTGCAGAGTTAAAACGTTTTGTATGGATTACAGGGGATGTTTTGGGTAGCATGGTATGTGCAGAATGAAAATTCAGGTGAAAAATGAACCTAAAGCTTCCAGTTTTGTAAAAAACTCAAGATTATCTTGAAAGTCAACACTACCTTTCTATTATCTTTTGGGAGGTGTTAAAGGAGTCAGAAATTAAGGGGAGAAGGTGGCACTTGGGAAAAGGGAAGTGATGGAGATTGTGTTATTTTAATGTTTGTCTTCGCTTTTCACCATCCAACTCTATTTTAATTGACAGAAAATTGCATTAATTTTCCATGTGTCGGCTCTCTTTTGACCTCAACAGCAAATGGCAAGGGATCTCCCTGCCTTTTCTCAACCCAGGAACTTTCCTGCCTTAGTTTTTCCCCATCCTATTGAGGAGGGAGAGTGAGAGAGCATGTGAGTTCAGCATGTAATGTTCGTTTTGGATTTAAATAAGAATAAACAAGTCAAAGGAAAAATAAAATGAAAAAAAATAGATTTTTTTTTTTACTTTGAAACTGTTGAATTTCCCAGGGAGCAATTTGAGAGTCTAGTTAAGAAAAGCAACACTAACTGCTATAAAGTGTGTGGTATGTGCTTTGTATTGTAACTGTTCCCAGCAAATTTGGAATGCATTATGTCATACAAAGACACCTATCCAGTATATTTCACCTTTCAAATCAGGAGACAATATAAAGTCACAGAGGAGAATTCTGGGTAGAGGACTAAGTTGCTGACAAAGGGCAAAGTTTAAATAAAACATGTTCAGTGGAGTTGAATCAATACTTTATTTGTTAAGGAGAAGTAAAAGTACAAAAAAGCTTGTACAACTAGGCATAAAAAAGTGAGAAATCAATTCTAGTTAATTCAAAATGCTTGAAGAGTCACCTATGCCATTATGTATGAATAATTCAGGAACAGAAATTTATTGCAGACACATATTGTTTGGTTTGGATTTAGTTTTGCCCCTCGTTTGACCTGAATCCTGTAAAGAATGATATTCAACTAATTGAAATAACATTTTGCAAGTAAGACAGTACCTTAGGGATATTTCAAGACAAATCCTGAAATAAAATTTGAAAGATGAAACATTTGATAAAGTTTATATAAATAATGCTATTTTACTGTGTGTTAAGTGCTGTACGTGAAGGTCTTTGCATGCAAGATATGTTTGCCTGTTGAAAACAGACCACATTTTTTTCCCCATTTCTCTGTACAAGTCAATTTTTATTTCTCCCTATAGCAGTCTGTCTCTCCTCCCCACCCGTCCCTCCCTCTTCCCCTGTCCAAGTGCTGAACATGTTTGGAAATATTTATCACCCTCCATCTTCTATTCACAAGAGAATTTTTTGCAAGACATTATTGAGAATAACTGAGATAAATCACAGTGGTACAAGACGCTTTCAGATGGAATCAGCACAAACATATTGCTCCTGCCCTGAGATACTACAGAGATATTTGAAACAATAAAAAATACAGGTTGACTATGCATGTGACTATGCAGTCACTGCAATGACCTATCAAAAAACAAGCAATGTGGAATCTAAATGTGTTTTATTACTGACTTTTATCTGTGCTATATTAGCATTTATCTACTCTAGAGTAGGTCGATGTTTGTAAGCATCTAAAAATTTTAAAAGTATAGATGGATGCAAAAAGCAAAAGAGAAACCTCAGGGACAAAAAGTTATTGCTGGTTCAGACATATTCAAGTCCAGTGTCAGTTCTGGGCTTAGAAACTAGTCGAAGAAAATAATTTTGCAGATAGCTCACTAAGCTAAATAGCCAACTTCAAACAGGAAATTAAAATCATTCTCACACAGCAAGACTTTATTTGTTGAACTGAAGATGTTCAATGTATTGAATTTATTCTGTCACAAGTTTTCAGGAGATGTCTGTTGTAATTCACATAAAACTTAGTGCCACCCACCACCAGTGCCTCCATTGACACCAGCCAGCTTTAGATATTGCCTATGACTGAAATCTGAGAAATCCAGATGCTTAATTTGAGATTTAAGAGTTGTCGTAAACTTGTGTTCCAGATGGCCTAATCCCTGACAGTTTCAGCCTTGTACATGTAGAACTCCCTGGTACCTGTCTGGTGGGTCTGAATATTCTTTGTATGCCTTCACTCACATGTGCACACGTTCAGTAACACTCAGCCTGGACACTAATGCTCTGTTGCAATTCAGACTCAAGCAGAGGAACCCGCACCAGGATGTCAGCTCTGATTAGATACTGATAGAAATGAGCTCACTAAATCACAGGCAGAGAAATTGGCAGTACTGATGTTCTGCAGAATAGTCTTCTTGCTAAAGCACATGCCCAGAGCATGACCTTGCTCTGCTGAGGGACTTCAACCCACATCTCTGGAGAGCCCTCTGATCATGAAGGTGAAGGTCATGGAGGGTAACAACAGAAAATAAGAGAAACAGGATTTAATTTGTCTTGACAGGTAGATTCCTCATTCAGTCAAAAATAAAAAATAATGTGAGCTGTTTAAAAAAAACCCAAAATAAACCAAAAACTTAGTTCTGGACCCTACAGCTCACTGCTATTTGCACAATAATCTATTAATGGTATTTGATTTGCCTTACTATAGTTGGTTGGGTTTAGGGTTTTTTTGTTTGTTTGTTTTTGTTTGTTTCTTTTTCTTCTAAATAATAAAAAAAGGCATAAACAGCGTAAACATCTTGAATTCAAACTCCTTTGTATTCAGGATGAGTGAAAAATAAATTTTCCTTTCTGGGCATCTGTGTCCTTACCATTGGGTTATTGTGAAGATATTTTTTCACAAATATTTAACTCAACATATTCTGCTTCCACCAAATTTTTTTGGGGAAGTCTTACATTTGTTAATATCCTTAGAATACAGATTACATGTTTCTGAAAAGACAAGAGCAAATTAACTACTTTAACATGATAATCACAACTTTTTTTCTCAACTAAGTCTCTTCTGAAGACCTAGGATTTCTTTAGCTCTGAAAGAACTTTCAAGTAGAGCATGCAGGGAGCAAATGGCCAAATAGCGTCAAAAATCATGCAGAGTCTGTCCTCTGGAACCCATGTGTTCAATGGCTATATAAACATAGCCATTGAATTTTAACATGAATTTCAACACGAATTTCAACACAGCAGCAAAGTTTCTGCTCCAAAAGTAAACACTTATCTGTACTTTCCTACAACTTCACTGAAAATGGTATCTAAGTCATCAGCTTTAGACTTTACCCAGTGAGGATGGTAAGGGTTCTACTTGTCAAAGAAAAAAATCAGAACAATATCAAGACATAAGAAAATCATTTTACCATCAGTTATTATCATGATACAGAATAGTCCAGCAAACCAGAACCAGAGTTTTCACATGAACTTTGCAGCTGTAACGGCAGACAGCAAAATCCAGAATTGATAGAGTGGGGAAAATCAAAGTAACTGTGGAAAAATACCCACTGAAATACCTTCAGTGAGCACCAGCTAAGTGGTTTGTGAATATGATTGTACTTATACCAAACATTTTTTATTGAGGTATGCTTCATTATCTCCTGGGTAAATTATTCAGTGATTAATAGTCTAAAGAAATTTGTGTCATTTATCATTTATGAAACAATTCTTGAAAAGCGTTGTCTTGCTTATATATTCTGTGGGAAGCCCTCTATACAAGAAACAACCCTTTTGAGCTCAGATAGGCAACTCATATCTGATTTTGTTAACACAAGTAAAATGCAGGGTAACAATCTCTCTGGAGACTTTGTGAGCTCTGCTAACTCCAGATGCTATTCACCCAAGTCATTAAAGTCGTTCTAATCTGGCTGATGCAGGCAGTGTGAAAACATGCAGTAACTGAGAAAGAAAAAGAAAACTGGTTTTACCACAAACAGGTTAGCATTTCTTCATTGTATTACTTGTCTCAGCATAGCAATTTGCCAATTTACTCCATGTACATGGCAATTTTAGGTACAAATTCTGTGTTAGAATAGATGCTGTGTTCTTTTTCCTTTTTTTTTTTCTCTTTTTTTTTCCCTTTTCTCTTTTAGTGCTGGCATCAGGGATACACATCCAGTATAGGATAGACTATTTACAATTGCAATGCTTCTTGAGAACTGTTGAAAGCAGTTATTGAATTATATCTACAATACACAGGGTATTTTTAGGTGCAAATAAAAACTTTTTTTTAACCAAAATTATACGATTGTCAAATTTTGCTTCTTAAGAAATAACAAAAAAGCCCCTTTTTTGAGGCTTGAAACTACAGATGTTTGCTCAAATCGAAGAAAATGTCTGGTTTCTCAAAGGAATAAAACATGTTCTAATGCAGCATGTTGATTAAAGGCAGGTTAAGCACAAGGGCCATATAGCTTTTGACACATATCTGAACTACCTAATTTAGGGATGTAACTGCCCTACATTCATTAAAATGAATGGAGAAAGATAGGAAATCAATGGAGAAATATAGGACATTCCAGAGGTTATTTGGGTGGGTAGCATCAATCTCCTTTTCTACAGAGTTTAGACAAAGAGTAAACTGACCATATTCCTGTCTTACATGTTTCACTCAGATTCTCAGAGTCCAATGAGAAGGATGTTGGAATATCTACTGAAGAAAAAGGAAAAGCTCCTACAGATTTCAGAGACTGTCAGGCTCAGGCCATAGATCAAAATTCCTGCCTTCAGCAGAACCAGATGTCAGCATCTACCTCCTCATTGCTCTGGAGAAAAGACTATGTTGACCTTATTTGAGGACACATAGTAATGCGGAGCTGTTAATACGCAAATTAAATGTTCAGATCTTTTTTGTGAGTGCTATTTTGTTTTGGTTTTTGTTTGCCCATTTTTTATTGTTGTTTTGGTTTGGGTTTATGCCCTCCAGGATTCAGTCAAGTATATCTAGTGTTCAGGTTCATTAGAGCAATTGCCTACACCATGAATGTTCAAGCCTTCCCTGTGTTCCTGCCTAGGACATTTGGACTTCCATAACTTTCTAATAGGTATCCTGCTCAGCAGTTCTATATGCTTGATTTGTTCTTTAGAACAGTTTTCTTCTTTTGGTTTTGTTTCCCACCCCCCTCCTTGTAAATATCAAATTATTGGGAATTTCATATTCAACACATTTTGAGCAGCATATGTTTTTTTTTTTTTTTTTTCAATTTTGGAGGCAACACATTCATCTATAATTTTATCAGCTTAGTCAAATTAATAGAAATGTTAATAAAAGTAAAACTCAGATCAGGTATGAAATCCAATAATAACAATGTGCAGTACAGGTAACCATGGGAAATTAGAGATATTATCTTAACAGAAAACCCTCTTATTTGGCACAATAAGGTGTATATATTATGCATTCATTGTGTGCCAAATAAAAAGAAATGCATGGATAAAGAATATAAATTAGAATATGACAACATTTACTCTCTCTTCTGGCCAGGAATTTCTCTGTAGAGATGATACTTACGGCTCTGAAGTTATGAAGATAGTTTCTCACCAACATGATAAGCTGCTGTCATGTTTGGCTCCTCCTGAGAATATCTGTGTGGATAGACAGCGAATACTAATATTACTCTCCAGTATCTTAACTGACTGTCTCTGCCAACTTCTACCTGGTACACAGTGTGTGTATTAGGAACTTTCTGTATCCTCTCTGATTTTGGCTCTACTAATAAATTAAATAGCATCTGTGATTCTGCCCTGACACCATAATATGATTATTAAATACTTTTTTTTTTTTATGTACTGCTATGTAGTTAGAATGGTCTCTTGCTTTGAAAAGGAGCACTGTCCCACACAAATCCTGGTCACACCTCTGATTTTTGTGTGGTCAGGAACCATCCCCAACAAACAGTTTGAGAGTCGTGACTTGAGTTTGAAAGCTAAGAGTTCAACAGCACAGATGTGGACTTTTCCATGCCAGTTTTTCTCAATGCCTGGAGAAGTTTCCAAAAGTATTTACTAGACTTAGACATAGTCTCTGAGATTCAGATGGGGAAGAATGTTTAAAAAAAAGTTTTTGGACCAGTTTTTACCTCCAGGTGTCAAATATCCCAGAAGCCAGTCTACCTTGAAATCTTCAAAGACAAGGAACTGTTTCAGTCCTGAAGAACACATTTTTCCCGATAAATCCAAGTTATCCTAAATCTGGAATTCTAGGAAAGAAAGAAGAAGGGTTGATTTCATCCCTTTCAATTATAAAAAATCTGATTGTTTGTCACAAGAAGTTCATCAGAACTTGTAGAATTCACATTCTTTTTCTGTGGAGTTTCAAAATTTGTTTATCATCCTAACCTAGATTATTTTACAAAGTTTTATTTGTGGTTTCTGTATGCCATCCCACACACAGAGTTACAGAATGGGTAAGGTTGGAAGGGACCACAGTGGGTCATCTGGTCAAACCTTCCTTCCCAAGCAGAGTCATCTCAGGACACATGGCACAGGATTGTATTCAGACAGCTCTGGGATATCTCCAGTGAGGGACACTCCACACCCTCTCTGGGAAATTGGTTCCAGTCACTCACACAGTGAAGAAATTCCTCCTATTCAGGTGGAACTTCCTGTGCATCAGTTTCTGCCCGTTTCTCTTGTCTTATATTTGGGGCATTCAGGGTTTCTGTAAAAAGCGCATCCTTCAAACAGACCGTTTTGCTCAGTTTCAGTCCAGTGCCTTCTAACGTGAAGGTCCTAATCACTGACTGTGGTGGGTTGATCTTGGCTGGACGCAAAGCTGCGCTATTACTCCTTCTCAGCTGAACAGGGGAGAGAGAGTAAGATGCAAAACAACTCCTAGCTTGAGATAAGGAGTTTTGCAGAAGCGAAAGGTTACACAGCCACAAGCAAAGAGGGGAAAAAAAATAAAAAAAGTGGTGGGGATGCAGTTTATTTTCTACTTCTCGCCAGCAAAGGATGCCTGGCCACTTCTTGGGAAGCAGGGCTTCAGCACATGTACTGGTTGCTCCAGAAGGTAAACATTATAAATAACAAATGTCCCCTTTCTCTGTTTTCCTTAACTTTTGTATCTGAGCTGATGTCCTATGGTATGGAATATCTTTTTGGTGAGTTTTGGTCAACTGGCCTGGTTGTGTCCCCTCCTAAAATCCTGCCCACTCTCAGCCTTTTGAAGGGGAGAATGTTGGGAAGAGAGTGTTGATGCTGTGCCAGCTCTGCTCAGAGGCAGACCAAATGCTGGTGTGTTACCAACACTCTTCTAGCTACCAATGCAAAGCCCAGTACTGTCAGGGCCGTGATGGGGAAATGAACTCCAACTCAGCCAGACCCAGTACACTTACATATGAATATACACAAGTGCACACACACACACACAGAGACACAGAGGCATACAGGTAAACTTTCTCCCAAGTACAGCTCTTCTGTACTAGCAAGACCTCCAGATCAGTGAGCCATTATCATTATGATGTTGTTTCTCCCATGAGGAAATAAGATGTAAAGAAATATTTTTCCACATATTAGTTTTAGTTGTTCATAATGCTTATAAATATAGCATTAAAAAAACACCACCAGTTTTTATTACAGTCATTTGTCATTATCTGCGAAATGTACCTCTATGAGAATTGTAATTTCTCAGGGGCAGACCCTCTTATTCAAAGTGTTCCTGCTCTGAAAACTGAGACCTTCTTCCTCTGTGTTCTTACCTGAATGATAATGCTGAGTGAAGGATCACCAGCTAGCTCCCTGGCTTCATGAGTTGAAATCTCGGGAGACATATCACAGGGAGTTGTCAGCAAGAAGGCAGACTATTCTCTAGCTGGGTGATCAAAAGGTGTGAGGAAATGTTGTCCTCCAAGATTCATACAATGTTAAGATCTGAAGGGAATATTTAGGTTTACCCCTTGTCACAAGCCTGCACTCAGGGTTACAAAACCGAGCAGTACCTCCACATTCCACAGAAAAGGAGGGTTCTTTTTTCTCTTTTTTTGTTCTTATACTAAATATGACTAAAGAAGCAGTTTTCATTATTCCTTCCTCAGTATTTGTCTCTGTTAGGAAGAAATTGTACAGTTATCTTACTGACCTTCTCTGCCTCTTTTAATCCTCTTGTGCATCTGTGTCCATGACTCATTGAAGGCTGGTCCCACGTTCAAAGTATGGGTGCCTGCAGGGAGCTACAGACACTCGCACCCCTCTGAGCTCCCCATCCCATGCTGCCACAGCTGAGTACTGACTGGCAATGTCCAGCAGCTTTTCATCTTTTCTTCCCATGTGCCAGAGGCAGGAAGGCACGCAGCAAGACCCAGTAGCCTCTTAGACAGAAATCTGACATCCATGGCACAATTAAAATAGACAGATTGTGAACATGTGGCTTTCCTGCAGAAACGAGGGACAACCACATGTTCATTGTGGTGGCCAAACTTCATAGTGATGGTTTAATGGGCATCCAGCTTAGCTTTTTCTCTATGGAGAAGTGGAAGCTAAATTAAACCAAAAGCAAACAAACAAAAAAACCCAAAACCAACCAAACAAAAAAACCCCAAACCAAAACAAAATGCAAAAGTAAAACTCCAAACAAAACAAAATTTAAAAAAACCCACCACCACCACCCCAAAGGAAAAAAAAACAACACACCAAGAACAAAAAAGGAAACCTACAATGTATAGATTAACTGCAGGCTTAAACCATATGCTACAAAATGTAGATTATTGTCTTTGGACTTTGAAAAAGAGCTCACGTGGGTGCTAATTGGCCCACCAAATTTACACTGTCTCTGAGGGTTGAATCTCTTGGCTGTTGCAGGTTATAGGCTCACAGCTCAGCTACTCCATTGCATGCATATCAGTACAAAATGTTTTGGCAGCTACTCAAGCTCGTACAAGTGCAGTAATATCCATGCTCCATCCTCAGTTGTTCTCAGGTTCTGCCTTCTCTCAGAGGAGACAGAGGTTTTATAGAGCCAGTCTAGACTTTCACTCCTGTTGTGCCTTGCCAAGCAAGCCCTCTTTCTTTATTTTCTTTTTACTTGTACTCAAAAATGACTCTTGCATAAATAATCTCCCTTGTATAGCTGTTGAGTTTGTCTGGATTACTACTTTCATGAGAGCAGAATATTCATGTATTACTCTGGCAAACTATTTTTGATATGGATGCAGGTAAACGTCACTGACTAAAGAAACCTGTGCCAATCACAGAAGGACTTGGGCTCTCTTTCCCTAAGGAGCTTCTGCCAACTCATATTTGCCAGTCAGGTGTCAGCCCTATTGCTACTCTTACTGCTAAAACTGTGCCAGCAGAACTCAATCTAAAGATGCCTTTTTGGATACAAAACCATCCCTTGATTGACAGGAAGGGATATGAGGTATTTGCATTCCAGGACAGCTGCATGACCATTCAAAGTGCAGCTGCACATAAACTAGATCTACCTGTTGGGCAGACCTCAGGCTGTGACACTCAGGTTTTGGAAAAAAAAAAGAAAAAAAAAAGAAGGAATGTGTAAAAAGGTGTGAACAGAAATCAAGGATGCCTGCTGCCTCACAGCTCTTCCTTAAGCACAAGTACATGCTCCTGGAAGGTTATAGTGTCTGTTTTTGAAAGCAGCTCTGTGGCACAATAGAGTGATATAACAGAGGACCAGTTTTTCCCTGTCCTATCCTCCTATTTTTCTATACCTGTTTTTAGGCTGAAGCACCTGTCTGCCTGCCTGGCCCATCTCTGTGCTGCTCATTAGTTCACAAGTGTTGTGCTGTTTCTCTGTCAAGAGTTTTGTTTGTTTCCAGTTGCCATGCACAGATTCCTCCGGGAAATGAGAGAATACAGGTGAACTTTCTGATTGTTGCTTTATTGTTGTTATGGTAATCTTTAAAAAATAGCAAACCCACAAAAATAAACAAAACAAAGAGCACACAACATTCTTGTCAGAAGGAAGATGCCTCTTTTGACTCTCTTTGAGAAATGATCATTGTGTGTAAAATTAAATATACTAGGTACTTTATCTAACAGTCAATTTATTCAGCTCTTCCACTCTTAACAAGCAGAAATAGATTTCAGGAACTGGAAATGTGTACAAAGACAGAAGAGATATGACAATTTTAATCTCAGGCATTAAGACAGTGTTGAACTTCCCACAGAAAACCCCATGACACATGCTGATATTTTTCTCAAGTGATGGTCTTGAGACAGATGTGGAGTTTTTGTTATTCCTAGTGCCTAAAAGCTCTAGCCAAAGAAAAACTTTATTAATCTGCTGAAATAGGAGGAACTGGTTACTGTTGCAGGCAAAGAAGAGAGGGAAGGACTATTTATGTTAGAATTATGTGAAAGTCAGAAATTAAATAATGTTCTTTGTATCGTATGGAACTTACATCTATATATGTGAGCTAGAAGCACTGAAGCATGGGCTTAAGTATCACCTGTGATCACCTACACTATTTGATAGCATGGTCTCTTGGCATGGTTATGGCATGTGCCAAGACACAGTGTTCTACTGGGCAGAGTTTATAGGGCAGCACAAACCCTCACAGAATGATAATACCACCTTGTTTGGAGACAAACTGAGGTGGTCAGTTTGCTGGTTGAGCTGTATAACTCAGACTCAGAAACAGAACTTGTTCTTTATTTAACTTATTGGACAAAGAACTGGTTTGATATCTGCTGAAGTTCATATTCAAACTTGAACCTTATAAGCAAGCAGGAGGTGCTTGCCTGTAAAAGCATTCTTTATGATTCTTTTTGAGCAGCTTTCCTTTCAAATATAAGTACTAATTGCAGCTATATCTTTTCACGCTTCCCTGGATTACCAAAGGAAAATAGCAACTTGTAAATAAATCCACATGAGTAGGAGGCATCATTTAATTAGATGGGACTAGATGAATGCTAGAAGTCTTATGCTGGACACCATCAGTAGTATGAAGTCAATTTATCTGCTGTCTCACTTGTGAGACATGCTTATGCTTGGATATTCATAGTCAACATTAGCATGGGTAAGTGTTGCTTCATTTTTATGAACAATTTACAGCATGTTTTCTTATGTTTTTCCCCTTGTTTGACTGCTTGAAAAGCTGCAAAGAAATCTCTATAGGGAAAAAGTACAATAGATATTATTTCAAAGTACCTGAACCTTCAAGCACAACTTTTTTTTCTCTGTGAGCATTAATGTCAGCATTTTCAGAAGTAAAAAACCCACCACCATTACAATACCTGCCCAATTTGTGTCATCTGTGTGTCATGTCCATAACCATCTGGGCTGTGGTGGAAGGCTGACAGGGAAAGACAAGTACTGCCCTTAGCTGCCCAAATTGGCTGAGTGGTTCTATACATGTTCCCCAGGAAAGAAGACTTTTAACAAAATGTATGAATGGAATCTCAGATATATATTCTTTGAAGCAAAATTTTGGCTGACCAAATGAAAATCCTTGGCTGTCATTCAGAAACTAATCTTTTGCAGACCTTATGCTTGTCTGCACCACTAAAGGTTTGGTATGTGGAAAACCTTTGCTGTTCAAACATTTTCACTGAAGTCATGGTGGTGAGAAAGAGGGCAGACAGGAGTGTATAAATGAGCAGAGGTGGGTGAATAAGGGATTGTGTGAGATGTTGAAGCAAAATTTCTGCTCAATTCTTTCATCTGTCTGACTTGTGATCTGATGTGCCCAATTTAGCACACACGATTCACCTTTATTGAATATCTTAAACTTTGTATACAAAATGCAGCTTAATAACTCAAATTGCTTTGCTGTCTCTTCTGCAGATCATTCACAAGGACCTGGCCTGTGTTCAGTTTGGTGGATTCTGCAGCAGGAGCCTCCAGCAGAGCCTGGGCCACCCAGGTTCCTTACCAAGTATCTTAATCAGCACACTGAAGAGCAGGAATACCTGTTAGAGTTAATTCTGTGGGACAGTCCCACACTGGAGATGTTCTGTAGCAATGAGTCCAATGAGTTGTTGTGAAGTCACTTAAGCGTTCATCCCATTGCCTTCTTTTGGGGGTGTGTGTTGCAACCAAATAGATGGGGAGTTTCTGGACAAGTCTGACGGGATCTTAATAACCTATGTTTACACAGAACAACCCAGATGCACAACTATATCACAGCTATAATAGAAACTTGAATTTGATCCTTACTTCAGTTTTGTAGCTTAAATTCTATATTTCTTACCTAAACCTTAATGATACTATGAGTCTTGAAAATGTTAATTTATGCTTTGCAGACTTTTTCAGCAGTACCTTTGGATCCAGTTCTACAAAGGATGAAGCATTCAGTGGTTATCTCATTCATTTTATCATGAGTTATTAGCTCTATTTCAAAAATCAGCTACTGAATTTGCAATTTTTAGTACCAGGTTGTTAGTTCAATTTTTTCATACTAGCAGGTGATTTAGAGAACTCAGTTAAACAATTTTGCATCCCTCACAAGAGTTGAAAAGACTGACTGTTGTGGCTGCCTCATTATACTTCACCTGTAATGGTATTTTTTGGGGGCCTGGAGGGGGTTTTTGGTATGTCCATGCATGTGTGGACTTCATAGGATCATGAATAGACCTCTGACTTCCTTTATTTATCTGAATGATCCTTTAAGATTGGAAACTTGAGCATAAATTTATGAAATCTGTTAAAGACAAAAATAAACCCTGCAAAAGTAATGGGAGCCTGCTTTCATATAATGAAAAAACACAGCTCTAAACAATTTAGTCAGCAAACCCTAGCAAAGTATTGAATTCTTACCCACAGTGAAATGTATGTGGCCAGTTTTAGTGCTTACCTATCTGTATCTTTTAAGACTCAGGCAAATAAACATCACAGTCAATAAAACCTCCTGAAAACACTTTCCTATTTGAGAATACACTTTTTTTTCTGATTGAAGAAATATGGTTATTCAAAGTCATGCATTTTTCCCATGTCTCCAGTTAGAAATAACATGACCTGTTGCTTTGAAAATGTTGGCACAATAGATCTACTATTCTTGTAATAAGTCAACATGAAAGAACATAAGTTATTGTCTATTATCCATTTTTCAAGATGCAGTGAAATGTTTGAAGTTTGAACTCAGGATGGGAGACTGTATCATTTACAGAAGAGCAGCACCATTTGAAGAGCAGCAGCTGGTGATATTTATGCCTAGGAGAGAACAATGTGTGCTCTTCCCTAAAGTACCTCCAACTTTTATCTTGGCAGTGTGCCATACCACATTTAAAAGATAATCAATGGGCTGACTCAATATTTATAATGCAATTTGGAAGATGAATCTATTTGTGGTTGAGCTAAATCTTGGAACACATTGCTTAGGAGGAAAATGTCTAAAGAACACAGGAATTGTAGTTTTACCTTCTCAGGGTCATATATGTAAATACATAAGTTTAGATAGAACAGTCAAAGAACAAGGCTGAGGATACCATATTTACAGTTCTAATCCTTCAGATTCTTGAAGAATAATGAAAAGAATACAAAATGTGGTATCATATACACCAAGTGTTATCCTTCCTCCTTTATATGGGCCCATGTGAGCTTTGTGTGTGACTGATATCCCTGTTATTTGCTGCTTTGTAGTTGTATACACAAGCAAACAAAGCAACCTGTTTGAAACAAAGGGTGATGTTCCTTCCCTGCCACCTTTGCTCACTGTGATTTCTGAACATTATTTCTAAACAAAACAAAATAAAGCCTCCTGTCAAACTTCCCTACAACTTTCTAAGTTACCTTGGGGTCTGTCTCAGAAACCTTTGAGGCTGATTGTAGTGCATCACTTTAACTGCCAGCTTAGCCACTGAGGAGACAGAGCTGTCATTGCATGAAGGAGAGCTCTGCAGCACAATATTGTCTGTAGTTTATATTGACATGACTGGAGAAAATTACATAAGCCAAATTTCTAGTTTTAAGGTGCAGCTTTAAGGGCTCTGCTTTTGAAATATGAGCTTAGAAAATTTTCCAGCCTGGTGATGTACTGCTAATAAGGTGGGAAGACAATAAATTAAATGAACTACTAATACGCTGCCAGATATCACTATTCACAGATGACTGCTACAATTATTGCTAGGTAGTTTGGCCCAAGTCCAAGACTCCTAATGTATAGTCTAGGACACTCAAACAAATGAGCAGCTCCTTGGTTCTGTGCTGCTGAAAGCACTGCCAGCTTTGCACTTCCCAGTCATATGGCATCATCCTCTGGTGGAAAGTACATCTCTCTTCTGATACAGCTGTCTCAGCTGTGAGCAGTATCTCCATCATGGGGAAAACATCTTGAATGATTTACTTCCAGGGGACAGTCTTGCATTGGTTTTAGTACTATGGATAAATGTAAATCTTATTTGGACCATTTTAATTGTTCTTTACTATTATTTTTAACAAAGTTTTCGGTTAGTTGTGCATGTTACTCCGTGGCATCAAAGGGAAGGATGTATTCATTCTCATTTGAGCAAGAGAAGAGTTTTCCCAGATACTGATTCCATATTTGAAGGAGAAAAAAGTCTTCATGTTCAATGTAGGGAAGGAAATGGGAAAAAGTAAGAGATGGGAGATGGAGCTCTGACAAGCCAGAGAGTCATTTGTTGAGTGAAGGAAAGTGTGAGGTCACATCAGACATTTCTTTGCTGCTTTAGCAGGAGTGGATGAATCACAGTTACATTTCCCATGGTGAACTGTCTGTAAAGCAACTGAACTGCAGTAACTGCCCTCAGCAGAAGTAGGATGAGACTTAGGACCCTGATGCAGGCTTGTTACACATATGCTGAGAAACACTGGGTAGGCCCAAAATGAGGTGTGATATTGTCCATATCCTGACTCCAATCCTACCTGCTGATGGCAGGTACCAGCCTTATCAGACTCACTGGATTTGAAGCAAAATTAGCAGATGCACATGCCATTGGAAGAAGCCATGATGTGCTCTGAGCACAGGTCAGGGAACTGAAGTATACTGCAAGTTATTCTCTCATATATATATCTATTTCTGTTACATAAAATGCATGTTTTACTGTATTCCTGCTAATGACAGAAGTCAATGATTTTAGAGTTTAATTGCAAATTTAACAAGAATGGAAAATATCTTCAAGCAAATCCTTCTGTATTGCTCCTGTGGCGGTATAAACCTTCCAGGTAAAGTCAGGGAGATAATGGCTTGTATTATACTTAAATTGATTCTCCCAAGACATGTTGCCAATTTAGATGAGATAATAAGAGTTTGTTCTACATTTACATATAAACAGGTAGAATTCAGAAAACCAAGTTTATTGTTAAGTTAGTAAAATACCTTATTTCAGTTAAGAAAATAAGTATCTTTCTTAGATAATCTCAGGAAGGACAAGGTAACAGAGAGCACTTCTTGCTTGAGGTCCAGAAGGTCCAGCCAAACCCCCATTTAATATTATTGATCATTAGCTCAGATCTTGATTAACCTCAGTTGTGTCAGATACACATATGAACACAGATTGGCTTCCTGAATAAAAGACTTCGTTCTGAGTAGATCTTTGTTTATTTTCTTGTCCTGTTTCTGGCACATTTTTATTATTATGCAGATATCTAGATGACACCAAAGTCATAATCTTTCTGCATTTAATGTTGCAAAGATTTGTGGCAAGGCTCGGGTACTCCAGTGGTGATCAGAATGGACACATTGTCTATAGCCAGGCTGATACCTGAGTGAGTTTCTCCTCAGTCATGTGGAAAGGGTAGATCTAATAGTCTAGGGATTTCTGATTAGTGATAAACAACATTTTGCATTTTGTTTTATATTCTTCTGACAAAACTCATCTTCCTACTTTCAGGCACTGGGAAATGGGAAAGAACTGGAAACATTGAGAGTTACTAGAGAAAGGAGAGACAGGAGCTTTAAAACCACTTTGCTTAATGAGGATCATGTATATTATAGTGTAAGTATAGTTATATAAGTTTTTTCTCTCAGTTCATAAATTAAGTTCTGGGCACATTGCATGTAAAGATAAATAGTATTAGTATTGTGACAGTGTTTTTGTGTGTATGTTTGACATTAGCATCTTTCTAAATATATAAGAAATTATCTATTAACCTAGTAGCTAGATCTGAGACAAAGCGGACACAAAAATATTAAATTAGATAAATTGAAATTAGATTTGATGAGATTAGGGATAAAATTTATAGTATACAAAATTACCTTCCTTAGAATGAGGTGAGAGATTAATCTTACCTAACCTTAACTGTCTAAAAGTTATCTGTCTGAATTATCATTTAAAATCATACTACTATCAATGAAAAGATAAATGAGTACTTCCAGAAGGTCATTCATCCCATTTTAAGATGTCTGTCTCTGGACATCCCAATCTGTGTCTTTTATTGTCTATATAGAGTCTTGATGAGTAGCTTAGATTCAATGCCTAACTTGGAGAACACAGAATTATAAAGCGTTGTATTTTGAAAGTCTTCAAATACAGTTATGAACATCCATGAGTCTACCTTACATGGTTACATAACATTAACCCTTTTCTCCAGCTGGAGATGAAATAATCACTGTTTTGGTCCTAAATGACAGACACTTTTAAATACAGATTAGAACATAAAGTTCATTGAACTGACTTAGTACTTGGCCCCCAAATTATGTCAATAATGCTTTATAAAGCTTCTTTTCTTCTATGACACAATGTACCTTCTATATTTACATGATCAAAAAGTTGGAAATCATGAATATTTATCTTTTTTTTTTAAATTGATGTGCCTAAAATAATACAGGTGTTGTGATACCCTCCAGTAACAATGTTTTGGTTAAGAGGTTCACCTGAAGACTGTGAGACTCTGAGGTCATACTTTTTTAAGAGATCAGAGAAACTCAATCAATCACATATACATCATCATGGCTAGGCTTCACGAATGAAGATTTACAGGGGCTCTACCCACGCTTGCTACAAGCACGCTGGTGGCTAAAAAGGCCTATGTGAGATAGGCAAGTCCGATTGCAAAAGGCACGGCAGAAAGTCTCCATCGGCACTGCTGGCGAGGCACGGTTCTTTCTGCGTTGCCTTTTCTCCTCCAGACTGATCCTGTGTGTGTTCTCAAAGGAGGCAGCAGCGTTATGGATGGTGTGTCTCCATTTGTCCTGATTGGAGGCCAGGGTGGACCATTGATGGTGGTCAATATGGCCAAGGCTGAGGTATTGTTTCAGGGAGTCCTTGTATCTCCTCTTTGGGCCTCCTCTCTTGTGGCAGCCAGCGGCGAGTTTGCCATAGAACACAATCTTAGGGAGGCTGTGGTTCCCTATCCTGGAGACATGCCCTGCCCAGCACAGCTGTGTTTTCAGCAGCATGGCCTCGATACTGGTGATCTCTGCCTGTTCAAGGACAGACACATTAGGCATGTAATCAGACCAG
Organism: Campylorhamphus procurvoides; assembly: GCA_013396655.1. Taxonomy (NCBI): domain Eukaryota; kingdom Metazoa; phylum Chordata; class Aves; order Passeriformes; family Dendrocolaptidae; genus Campylorhamphus; species Campylorhamphus procurvoides. Next base: position 2,168,667 of record WBMV01002992.1, read on the forward strand.
TGGATGTTTGGGATTGTACGGAGGCAGCGCTGATGGAAGCGCTCGAGGAGTTGCAGGTGGTGGCAGTAGATGACCCATGATTCAGAACCATATAGGAGAGTAGACAGTACAATGGCTCTGTAGACACTAATCTTGGTGCTTTTCTTCAGGTGTTTATTGTGCCAGACTCTTTTAAGGAGTATTCCAAAAGCTCTGTATGCCTTTGCTAATGGGTTGTGTATCTCTTTATCAATTTTTCCATCTGAGGAAATGATGCTTCTCAGATAGTTGATCTGCTGGACTGACTTAAGCTCTGATTCACCTATGGTGATGTGGGGATGATGGAAGACTTCCTGAGGTGCAGGCTGGTAGAGAACTTCTGTCTTCTTCAAGCTGACTTGCAGCCCAAAGAGCTCAGCAGCCTCTGCAAAGCAGGATGTTAAGCGCTGCAGAGCTGCTTCTGTGTGAGCAACGAGGGCAGCATCATCAGCAAAAAGCAGCTCACGGACAAGGTGATTTAGGGTCTTAGTGTAGGCCTTCAGTCCCCTTAGGTTGAAATCACATATACAACTATCCTGAAATAAAACACTGAGAGACTATTTAGGGAAACATCACCAACCATTTATTTATATCTTATTTTCTGTTCTAAGTACCCACTGACCATTATCAGGAATAAGATGTTGAACTGTATTGATATAATACAATGATTTTTGTTTCTTATGCTTAACTATAAAATCATGAAGATTAGAAAATACTTCCAAGATCACCAAATTGAATCTTAAATTGGGAGCATGCTGAGGTTTGACTGGTTGGTTGCTTGCTTGCTTCTTCTATTGCAAAATGTAAATATATTACTAACTGAAGTATTTCATGCTCCACATTATTTCATGTTTAACTTCTGTAGTGAACATGGTAATGTCAGCAGAAGTTTAGCCCCCATAGGCTCTGCCTTCTGCAATTATGCCAGACAGCATTTTCAGAATTGCTGAAGTTCAGTAATCATTTGGCTATGAGTAGGAGTAGAAAAAAATTCAGCAATGCAGAGCTTGCTTTTTTTCTTTTTTATTTTTTTAATTTACTCTAAAACCTAAATCATATGCAGTTTCAAGGAAAATCTGGCTTTAACCCATCTTCAGCTCTCATGAGGCCAAATCACAACCTGAACTTTCAGGGATTGCATGAGCAAGTCACCCTTTTGTGTTGAAACCTGCTCAATTTTTGCCCTGCTGCAGTCCCATGCTGCAGATGGGAGAAGTTGTCCTGTTTCATCCCATGGTTTGCAGTATAGATCCAGCAGCTCACAGGGAGTCTTCTAGCTGCTGTAATTGATTTCAGGACAGTATTTGAAATATAACCAAGAAATCAACTCTCTGCCCTTCAACACTCCTGACAGGTCCACTTAGGCTGAAATCCATTCACTTAAATATCTTTATGAAAGGTAATATAAAATTGTAGTTGACAGCAACTTCAGATGCAGTTGCTTTTGATGAAAAAATTTATATTAAAGGTGAAGCAAGTAGATAAAAGAGGCCCCACCGCCTATGCTGTAGTACACAATTTTCTTTTTCCTCTTCAGCAAAATAGAGTCTTTTGTAGGTTTTACACAACCTGGGCTATCAATCACAGCTGTGAGCTCTGAAGGCAAATGCCTGAACATTGGGGTGAATAAGAAGAGAGTCAGGTTTGATTTGCTGCAATATTTTAAACATGTATGAGATGAACAGTGGAAAACGCTAGAAAAGATAAAGAGGAAGGAAGGATAAATTCTGTATGACAGAGCAAGTTAGAACAAGACTAAGTCACTGACATTATAGAAGAATTTTTTGGTGGAAAGAAAACCTATTGCATATGACAAAGCAGGGACGACCTTCTTTCAGGAGTGTCTACTAGATTGCTTGTCCCCATTCCACAGTTCACCATAGCGTGCGAGTTTGCATGTCCAGTTGTAGCCTCTCCAATCGACACTCAGACACCTGCAGAGCACCAAAAACAAGTGAAAGGACAACAGGTCATATCACCCTACTTGGTTTTATAGGTAGCTTTGATTGTACTCATCTGCTTCTAATGCTAGAACAGTTAATTTTATGGAACTCTCTGCATTCAGTTTTTGGGAAATTTCAAGATTCTCAAAGTAATAGGAAAGAGACAAAGTTTGATCTGAATATTAAAGTCTTCTCTTAATTAAAGCTAACATGACATAGGAAATATGGATAATTAAAGTAGCATCATGCATTTCTCCTCACCAAGTGCTACTACTGTCAATTGAGGTGGTAGGTTTTTTCATTACCTATACTACTCTGCCTTTATACATGAAAACTAGGACTGAATTGAGTGTAAAAACAAACCTAGAATCCTGGGTCATGGCTCTTAACTGAACCTATGATGTACTTTCAGGATGCTGCATTTTTAGGTAAAGCGAATGCCAATGTGAAAATATTTTTACTGGATTAAATGTCTTTTTCTCAGAGCTTTAAAGGCAAAGTAGTTTTTCTTCCGTTCTTGCATTCAGTGATTTGTGCTACAGAACAAATTGGTGTAGCACTACAATCCTGTAAGACAACAGGCTGCCTGGGAGAGCAGGCAGTCCAGCATTACTCCCTATCTCACATCCTCTGAATACATGTGGGGTTTAGAGAGAGTGATGAGGAAAGGAAATGAGAAAACAAGTGTTCATAAACACTTGAAATCCCTCCTTCCTTCATTTTCAAGGGTACATTTTTTCATTCAACCTGTGGTAGCTGTCACACAAGTACTCATGTTTCAGGTAGTTATTAGAGCACTCACTATATGCAGTGGAGATTTGACCAGAATAGTCAATAGAATTTTATATGATTTCACCAAATGGAAATATCTACTTTAGGATGAAATTATTTATGTCCTAATCTCCATTAAGTATTTTGATTATCTCCCCAATGACCAGAAGATGAGCCTTGGGTCACTTGTTGGCACACGTATTTGTAGATGAGCACAGTGAGTTAGATGAACACCATTCTACTGGAGGCTGGAATCAGGGAAGCACTGCTCGGTAGCACTGCAGAGATATCTGCAAGCTCTCTGTATTCATTTGATGTGTCATATTTGATGTGACAGCTCTACCCCTTACCAAACACTGAAATTCCTTGAGTTACACTTAAATGCTTCAGGGTGACCCAATTGTGGCCTTCAAGTACCTAAAGGGACCCTACAAGAAAGATGAAGAGGGACTATATACAAGTGCATTTAGTGACCAGATGAGGAGAAATGACTTCAAAATGAAAAAGAGCAGGTTTAGAGTAGATATTAGGAAGAAATTCTTTACATGAAGGTGGTGAGGAACTGGAACAAGTTGCCCAGAGAAGCTGTGGCTGTTCCATCCCTGAAAGTACTCAAGGCCAGGTTCATGGGTCTCTAAGCAACCTGTTCTACTGGAAGGCGTCCCTGCCCAAGGTAGAGAGATTGGAACTAGATGTTCTCAAAGATCCCTTCTAACTCAAGCCATTCTATGATTCATTGTCCTAGCCCTCTGTTTTTCCTGAAAGAAATAAAACATGTATTTAGAAATCCTGTGCTTTTGCCTGGAATGTCAGTATGGGTACAGTTACAAAACATAATTTGGATGCTACTTAGTAGGTGCTTTACTGACTGAAATTCTCACATGAGGGCACGTGGAGCTGGAGGCAGCATTAAGCAATAATCTATTTCTGTCCAGTTCATTAATTCACAAGTGTGTTTACAATTCTGACAGGCATTTCCTCCTCTCAGTTCCTAAGAAAAAGACCAAAGATAAAGATTTCACAGTATCTCCATGTGGGTTGTTCACACTCAGCAATATCTCTGGAGACCCCAGACTGCAGCACCTTTGAAGAGTGGGAAGAACTGTCCTGTAAAATAGTTCTTTCACCTTTGAATGCACAAATAGAAGACTCAAGTGAAATTAGCTTAGATGATGGATAATGTGCTATATACTCAAGAGCCAAAATAGGGTGAGAATAATGTGGTAAACCCCAAGAACTTTGAGAAGTAAGTAAGTTGTTAACTTGGGAAAGAAATCTGATTTACCACTTTGAGTAGCTGAAACACAGCAGAGATACACATGCAAGGAATCATTTGTGCCATGACCGGGAACAATGGCAAGAATAGCCACACTCCTACCTGCTATGTATTTGAGGAATAAATAACGCATTAAAGAGCTCGATTTTATTCATGATATTTGCCACTTGTGAATGGCCAAAGATGTAAGAATATGTAGGTGCATTGGGTTAGTGTGGCAAGGTTTTGGGGGGGGGG
>WBMV01002992.1:2172926-2305264 GCA_013396655.1 Campylorhamphus procurvoides
GGGGGTGTGTTGTGTGTGAGGCTGCAGGAGTGGCTTCTCTTAAAAGGTGCCAGAAGCTTCTCTTGTGTCTGACAGAGCCTATCGATGTCCAAGGCTGAGCCCAACAGTGATGGTGGTAGCACCTCTGGGATAGTGCATTTAAGAAGGGGTGGGAAGAAAAACGCAGTGAAACTGCAGCCAGGGAGAGGATTGAGAGCATCTGAGAGAACCAGCCCTGCAGACACCAGGGGAAGGAGAGACAGGAGATGCCCCAGGTGCTGAAGCTCAGATTTCCCTGCAGCCCGTGGTGCATACTACAAGGAGGCAGTTGTGCCCCTGCATCCCAGGGAGCTCCGAGGGGGAGCAGAGATCCACCTGTAGCCCATGGAGGAGCCCCACACCAGAGCAGATGGATGCCTGAAGCATGGCTGAAACCCCATGGGAAGCCTGTGCTGAAGCAGCTCCTTGCAGGACATATGGACCCACGGAGGAAGGAGCCCACACTGGGAGAAGCTATTATTTTTTTTGTTTCAATAAATCTTATTCATCTAGCCTTCCCTAGTGACCACAGAAAATAAACATTAAGCATATCCAATATCTTATATTCCATAAGTGTTGACATCATATCTTTTCTGCATAAGCAAAACAAAACATTGTAAAAAGACCATAAAGAAAGAAAAAAGACTCAACAAAATGCAAATGAAAGCTAATGCAAGACTTTCCAGTAGAATCCAGGTGTTCTGACCAACATATCCTGATCCTCATCTCATGCATCTTGACTTTGCTTTAACAGGTTCCTGACTGAATCCAGGTTTTCTCTGCTCTGCACACTTACATGGGGAACAGTGTTTGTAAGCTCAGTAGGTTACTAGGTTTAGTTCTAGCCAGCCATTATCTAGAGTACAAAAACTTTATTAGTCTTTTGTCAAAGACTATCTACAGTATCACTAACATACTAATACTATATGGCTCCCATTTTATATTAAAACAGATATCATGTTTGTAAAATGCAGCAGGTGTTAGGAGGTCTAGACTAATTCATGGTTTCACTTTAAACCTTTCTGATTTTGTACCTTCAGCCTATATAAAAGCCTTCCAGACTTTGTTCCTTTCCTTTAAAAGCATGTTGATCTTTTCAGCCTCACTCCTCTAAGTTTCAAGAGCTCCCAGGGAGCCAACACGTATACACAGTCAGTCTGATGTTTGTTCCAGTTCCACAAAAACCACACGTAGCTATGCTCTTTTTTTTTTTTTTTGTGATGTTCAGATCAGCTAATCACACTCTTTTTGAAGCTGTGCTGCCATCTTCACAGCCATCCATTTGCAGAATTAGACTCAATACAGAAAGGTGAAGACAGATGGAGTTCCTCTGAAGCTGCTGAGAGACAAAGGGACACCATGTGCACAAGTGACATCTTCAGAAGGGACCACTTCTACAGACAGAAATCCAAGTGAACACTGACTTCTATCCAATATATCTACCTTGCATTTAATCCTAGTAAGTAAAAACAATCACCCTATGGGTGATTTTCCAGAAGGATAAGTTCTGGAAACAAGGAGGTTTGGTTCATTATGATTCTGTTGAGTGAGACTGCCCACAAAAGGAATGCTCAAAAATTATGGATGCTCTAAACGTTTTTGCTGGGATGCTGGTTGAAAGGGCCAAGGAGAGCAAAATTAGTGCAACTAAACAGATATTGAGAAGTGGGTAAAAGCAGTTTGCTAGGAGAAAGGCTGTGAGAGTCTGGATTGTTCAGCCTGGAGAAGAGAAGGCTCTGTGTAGACCTTATTGCAGCCTTTCAGTACCTAAAGGAAGCTTACAAGAAAGCTGGAGAGGGACTTTTTATAAGGGCATGGAATAACAGGACAAGTGGGAATGGCTTTAACTGAAAGAAGGAAGGTTTATTCCAGTTGTCAGGAAGAAGTTCTTTGCTGTGAGGGTAATGAGACACTGGAACAACTTGCTCAGAGAAGCTGTGGATGCCCCATCCCTGGAAGTGTTCAAGGCCAAGTTGGAGGAGACTTTGAGAAACCTGGTCTAATGGAAGGTATCCCTGTCCACAACAGGGTGTTTGGAACAAGATGATCCGTTTCAACTCAAACCATGATGTTTCTATGTTTCTGTGATGGGAGGAAGATGCAACCTCTGCAGCTCTAGCAACAGGGTGTCTTGAAGAAGTCCCACACCAGCTGGAAACTTAGATACCTGTATATCTGTGCTCTGTGGCTGCATCTATTCCAACTGATCCATGTCAGTGGCTGCCACTGAGCAGAGGAGCCCATTCGTCTGTGCTGTTTAATTGCTGCAGTGCAACAATTTACAGTCACAGAAAATTGTGCACAGTTCAGGAGCCAGCTCAGGCCCAAAATAAAATCCAAGAGACAGCTTGCATACCACCCTGTTTCAAAAGCTAAGTGAAATTTTTGTGTGTGGGCATATCCATGCCAGCTTTAGAGGATGATCTCAAGCACATATACTTTATGAGCTATATTCTTTTTTTTTACTCTTTCTGTTTCCTAGAGCTTCTGCAAACAGACTGAACTTCAGTGAGTCTACAAGTGGAATATATTTCCTTTCTTGGAAGCCAGACTACACCAGAATTATTCAAGTAAGGGGAAAATGTTAGTATTAATATGTGAATTATTTACATTCATATTTTAGTTTGCATTTGCAGTATCTGCATTTTTTTTCTCTGAGTTCCAGTGGAAAAAAAAATATTGCAACATATCTACTCTCCATTGATTTAGCTAATGAGATCACTGTTACAGCCACACATTTAGAACAACAACAAATGGCTATAAAATAGTACCAAGGACTGGAGCAGATGTATGGAGTGACCTTTCGAAGATTGCTTGAGGAAACCTTGTAAAATCTATTTTTGTTGGCTAAACCCATGTTTACTGCATAGCTAATGTTTTTCACTGCCTTATGTGCAGTTAAAGACAGTAATTTGGACTGACACCAGTCATAACTTTTCATGCTTCATGGCAGCCCCCACCTAAGCTATTAATTTACCACCTGCTTAAGTTCCTGAAGAAATGAGCTGTCAACAACTTTTCGTAAGCTCTGATATTACTTTCAAGCAAAAAAAGCCTTAAGAGAATGTAATATGTACAATATCCCAAAGAATTTATTCAAATAATATGACAGCGTTCATAAAGAATTAAAACATTGAATGTTAAGGACATTTAGCAGACTTCTGAGTCTAATCTCAGTCCAGTCTTCTACTACCACTATTTGCTCTGTATGCTTGAAATTCACACTTAGTAATATTAAAGTAGCTTCTTTAAATATGATGGCAGAATATGGCAGTTGTTCCTTCTAATTACTTTGGGATTTTACTAACATAACTGATATAAAAAATAGATTCAAGATGTCATGACCATATATAAATATACACATTTTATAAATATAAAAATTTAGATTTCAAAATTTGGTTGAAAAATACAAACATTCCTAAACCTCCAAGTTAGAAATGTATCTGTAATCTTTCATGCATGGAAGAGTATATTTAAATGGAATCACTTCCATGCTGTCTGGAAGCAAAAACTTGGGCTGGATGGCTTAACTATATACTGGATTTAATAATTCCACATTCTTTGGTTATCTTTCTAACAAATAATTCAGTGTGTGTGCTTGTGGAACTATACTCTGAGTCTATTGACTGCCAACACCCACAGAAAGCCTCTGAATGCTCAAAGATCTTTGGGGAATATGAAGTCAAATCCTCATTTGACTCATTATTTTTTTAATTGCTATTATTTTTTTTATCTGGAGGAATCTGATTTATTAAGTTTCTATAATGGCTCACATATCCTATGTAAACCTGTATTTTCTTTTAGTGGATTTTCTAGATAAAGTAGAGCCCCTTGCTTCACTCCACAGCCTAGAAAATTCACAGACCTGGGCTAGGAGGCTTCACTCAGTCAAGTGTTCTTGTTCTCCTTGTCTCTGTGACCATGATGAGCTCCTGGTATGTTACGTGTGAACCATTGGCAATTCTTAATAATTTTCCTCATTTTACATTTCCTCTCTCTTACGAATTCCTGAGTTGTTTCAGCCCTGCAAAAAACTCTGGATGTCTTGTGAGATACTTCTAATATAAAGTCTTTTTCACTTTCTCATGTACTCCTTTCTGGGTGCTTACCTAAACAAATACTGTTAATTTTAATAATTCCTCATAATTAAAATTCTTCTTCACAAGTTTATTTACTAGGCAGTTGAAGGAAGCAGATGTGAACAGAGCAGATGCCTGACACAGAGAAACCTGAGTACCTTCATAGTATAGATCAAGACAACTTGCAGACGCTCAGTACTTCCCAGGCCTAGATTCCACACCTTTACACATGCAATGGAACAAGCTGTTTCCTCAGGAAAACAGAAGGTGTTCTCCATTCTGTAAAGGTGATCAGCTAATTCCACCCAACTTTTAAGTAAGTCCTTCATTCAGGTATGTCATTTAGGATATCATTTCTCTACCAATCCTTCTATAATCAATGTAGAGTACTGGTATTTCAACCTGTCTATAATCTGCAGCAGACTGTATAATTTATTTAATGCTCTCCCACTGCATGTAAGGAACACAATGACTTTAAAGGTGCATTGGTCAAATGTCTAAACCTCTGTGCCACAAATATCTACCACCTTCTCCAATCCCTTAGTACCTCAAATCATTAAACCATTGAGAGTCAAATATAGTGTTTAAGCTTTGTTGTGTACAGTGTACCTCAGCTATCCATTACAATTAAGCAGTTTGTTGAAGAAGGCTGAGGAAAACAAAATGGCAAAATGCTGTGTTGAATTAGGACCTTATTGTCTCACTCATTTTACTTATTCCCTCACTTATTTTACTTCTGACAAAGGATTTTTGTTGCCTTTTGTCAAAACTAAGAATCATTCTTTACTTCTATAGGAGGTTATGGATGTTTTTCATAGACTTGGGGTATATAGTTGATTGTATAAGAAAACACAAATATTAAAAAAGGGCATTTTTACTGGTTAATCTAGAGTCCCATAGATCCAATACCTTTCAGCATTTCAGCTGGAACTGGATGATATTTAAGGTCCCTTCCAACACAAATCATTCTATGATTTATGAAACCATTCTAAGTGATTTCATGCAACCTTTCTAGGTAGGACTTACTCCATAATTACATTTTGAGTTGTGCAAGAGAACAGATGCTTTTTTGTTTTATTTTATAACAACACAGCTATCCCAATAACATTAAACAGTGTTACCAAATTAGTAAATCAGTCATGCCTAAAACCTCTGATTAGATTAAAATTAGACTGGGCCATATATTGGCCTGAAACACAATGAAGTGCACATTCCTGATCACGTGCTTCAGTACAGTTGAAATACAGGGAGTTCCAGATGAGAAGAACAAGACTGTTGCATAAAGATCTGTATAACCTTCTTGTTTGGGCATGTGGAGACAAATCTTTGACTATAACATAATGTGAAGTTCCACTTGAAACAAGAAAAGCAGGTTGCGATCAACAAATAGAAAGCAGTGGCTCTGGAAAAGGGCTTAGGGTCACAGGGGACATGAGCGCTCCCTTCCCAGTGCAATTTTAAACTGCTAATGCAGTCCTAGATGTTTATACAAGAAACTTCAATACAGGAGAGGCCACATCATAAATTTTTTTAATAGAATGGGATTAAGCATAGAGAACATGTGTGCTTGTTTTGTTCAGACTAACAAAAAAACAAATCTCCTAAATCTGGAGAATGTGAAAAAACACAAAGTATCTGAGGATGAGAGATGATTTGAAGTTGTAAAAAAAAAAAAAAAAGAGGGATTTCAAACCATATAATTTATCAAACGGAATAATGGCAGGTGACTTGGACACTTTTAAAGTAGTTTCAATTAACTCCTGACTGGCATTTTTATTTTAAAGAGCTGATAAGGCATGAGAATTCATCTCTGGACACTGAAGCCAGGAAAACTCAAATTAGAAGTGTTTAATACTCTCGGTGGAAGTAAAGGATTCTGCGTTTCCTTTTATATTTACATCATGTTATATCATGTCTTTTGGAATTCTTTGATAACGTGTGAAGATCAAGGTGTCAGTAATTGGTTCAGTTGCACATCATAGACATAAATGTTTACCAGAGCACATCTAAAGAAACTGCTCTTCCCTCAAAACCTTATCTCACTCCTTCTCATCTTGCTGATCTACCCAGGCTCCCAACCCCGTGGTTTCACCCTATTTCTCAAATCAGATTCTGATTTCTAATAATGGAATAATCCCCCTCTTCTCCCCTAGTGAGATTTCTTTGGGAATATCACAGTTTTGGTGTGAATGGTCAGTCAGACAGTGGTCAGAGCTGCTGTAAAGGAGGGAGTAGAAATGTGGTGTTGGGAGCACAGAGGAGGAGCAGGCAATCACAGGGCAGAGAATTAATTCTTCTGTAGGTGGGAGTGAGCCATTAGAGCATATGAGCCATAATGCACAGTACCCTTGCACTCTGTTAATTAACAAAGCCAGTTTGCACTGAATTTTTTTGTAGAACTGAACTTTAGAAATGTTTTCATAACAGTTTCGTGAACTTTCCAAGTTGACAAGCCACAGTCTAATCCAAAGTTTCTTCAAAGCAATTGGATGATAATTGAGAGGCAATTTCCTATATATGAAAAAATGAAATAAATTTACATTTGCTACACTGGTATCTTTTTTATAATGTTTTCCAATAAGTTTTTAATCTTCTGGGCATCTGGTTTTATTAGTTTCCATTTGCAAAATAATAAATATTTAAATTCACAGCTTTTGTTGAAACCCAGTGCAAAAAACATATATGATAATCTGTTCATCCAGCTCTTACTTGAAAAGCACAATTAATTGCCTAATACATAATGTTAAATCCTTAAATATGACATATTTCAAAATGATTTGTGTGTGAAGAAAATAAAAAAAAATAATAATCTCAGCCTCTTAATAATTTAGAAGTGCAGTACTCATCCAAATGTACATAGCTACTGCTTCACTATGGTTATTCATTTGCTCTTTATATGTCTATATTTTTTATAAATTGGCCTCCTCCACACACCTCTAATGATTTTAAGATCATTTCATTCCATTAATTCTTACATGAGTTGGATTTCCACATTTTTATTCTTATTATTATCTCTAGCCTTATTATATTGACTGTATACTATACATTACATAGTATATACGGTATGCTATATAATATTAACCATAAACATGTAATTATTTATCAATATATTGTCTATAATATTATTGGAGCAGGGTCACTGAATTATAGTTTTATTCTTTAATGTTTGTTGATGAGATCTTAACATTTCTTTTTTGACAGATAAAAAGCCTAAATATATTTAAGTATTCAATTATTTGAAGAAAAAAAATCCACAAAAAATACAAGCCAAAACAAAAAAACCCAAACCAAAAGAAACAAACAGAAACCCCAAAACCAAAAAACAAAAGCAAACAAAAAAAACGCCAACAAATATACTGCCATGAATTATCATGTGGTAAAATGAGATTTTGCCTTATGTGTTATTCATTCATTATTTATCTTTCTCATTGAAATGCTAAGAAGATGTAGGCAAACAAGCACGTAAATGAAAAGAAAACATAATGAATTGTAAATACTGAAGCACATCACTGAAGATAAATATTTTGTGAACATTCCCTAGGCTGATATTTTTCATATACACCATTTGGTAATTACACAACTAAATGTCAACACGGACCTGCAAATAGTTACTGAGAAACAATAAAGGTCTACACTGCTGTGGCATTAGGGCTTACCTTTTGCTCTTTTAAGACAATGTAGTTTGCTCTCAGGAAATATAGGGATTTTAAACTTGAGGAACTTTAAAGAAAAATCCAGTATATTTAATATGCCAAATTTTGAAATGTACTCTTTTTCCTAAAATAAAACCAAGATTTTGAGTGGAAGGACTTAGGGACCACTTTAATGTGTAGCACTAAAGTCTACAGCAATTAGGAAATCAGGCAAATAATCTTCTTGCTCTTTTGGGAATAAATGAATGTATCTAATCACGTGTTCACAATCTTATGAAGATTTATGTATGTTTTGGACTTTGTTGGGACTTTCCCCAGTTAACAGAATTGAGAAAATTATCAATTATTTTAATAAGGAAGGCCCTAAGTTAAAAAAGTCTTGGCTACAGATTCAGATTGTTTCACTGCTGTAAGCACATTAAAACAAAAAGAATCAATCCACAGTAGTTGACAGGACACACCTGTTCATATTGTTTAGGTATCAACACTTGTGTGTAGATTAAACAAGAATACACACTATGAAAGGGTCTGACGTTTTCTGAGACACAAACCAAAGACCAATAATACCATGTGCCTACATTAATTATCTTGTTGTTGGAGTTTAATTTTCACTTTCCCTATAGAGCTGGTGAAATTGTAATTAATTTATTAATTTATTTTCTATTCAAAGCTGCTACTGTATCATAAACACTCCTGAAATTGAAAGCAATTTAAAATGTTTAAAATAACTACTAAGGTTAATCTTTCAATTTGCATTTCAAGAAAAGTAGTTGTTCAGCCATTAGTTATAGCAGAATGTTAATATAACTGCCAGGAATTATTAGAAGAAAAGCATTTGTGCCACACTGGAAGCAAGTAAATAAATAAATAAATAAATGAATGCAGTCAATTCAGAGTAAATGAAAACATATTGACCTAATTTCCTAGTGACTGAAAAAACTGCATGAAGAAGAGCTGTTGGTATAAATTATGTATTTCCTGGGTTAGCAGAGGAAACAGGAATGAGTGACTGGTGACCAAATTTTCCCTGATGATTACTTTTTATTTTTATTTCCAGACCTTCAGTGAGCTGGAAAAAGTTAACAGCATTGCATTATCAGCATCAGATTTAGCATGCTGAATTGCTAATTAGCTAGGTGTCTCCAGAAGAGAAAATTTGGCATAAAAAGCAGCAATGCAGGAACAGGAGAGAAAGGAAGAGGCCTGGTTCCTGCCTTCTGCTTTCAATACAAGTACAATGATAATTAGAGAAAACCTTATCTTGAATACACATCTGTCTTTAATAGCTACTAAAAAGTACAGTTGATTGACGCCTAAGGGTTTCTTTAATTTATGATTTTTTAATTTTATAGATGTTAGAAATTATTGTAGACCTAATGTACTAGTAATATAACTTTAGTAGCTGAATGTTTATACATACTTACCCCATCCTATATCAACCCCTTAGAATTCCTTTAGCTGTTTAGTCTCTATTTCAAGGTAGAATTGCAGAAAAGTGCCACGAAGCCTGTACCACAAGATAAAGACAGGGACAGAAGGACCTCCAAATCTGAAGCTTTGGAAGGCCTCCAGGGACCTGACGTGCTGTGAAGAAGACGATGAAGATGAAGGAAGGGTCCTGATACCCCAGACCCAATTCCTGACGGGGTGTGCCGAGGGCAGAACGGGGCAGGACTGGGGGAAATAACAGAATGGGATTGGATGGACACTATTATAAAATCTTGTAACTTAGTTCTAAACGGGGGATTCCTGTGTGAATGTATTCCTGGAGTCGGTGTTGGGTCATTAAAGCTCCTGCTCACTTATCTCCTACTGAAGTTGCCTGAAGTTTTTTTTCCTCGCTCCTTTAAGGCAACAGATCCATTCTTCATAACTTGCAACCTGCAGGACTTCATCTGGAGTGAAATGATTTGAAGCACACAAACAACTTCCTAACTTATGACTAACTTATGATATAGTGGTAAAATTAAAAAAAATATATAAATTCAGAGCAGTCAGAGCTGAATGCTGAGCCCACTTAAATGTCAGTAGCCATTTGTTGTTTTTCTAACGGTATTCTTCTGATTGTCTTTTCAACCTTGAGACTATGTGGGCTCCTCATAGTCATTCTTTTACCCATGTTCTCAAATTCTGTAATGGTTTATAGCACACGAGTATCTGGAACCTAGAAGAAAATTAAAGAAAACAACAGACATCACATCATGGAATGCAGAGTTAGTTATTCATGCTCTTATGCAGCTAAAAACTCTGTAAGAGCTAGAGCTGCTCCAAGACAGAGGGTTTAGAGAGGAAGCCACATAAGCAGTGATTGTGGTTACTTGGCTTCTTCAGTCTGGAGAAGAGAAAACTGAGAGAAGACCTCTTTACCATCTATGACTTCCTCACAGGGGGAAACAGAGGGGCAAGCACTGACCTATTCTCTCTGAAGACCAGTAGTAGGACCCAGGGGAATAGCACGAAACTGTGTCAGGAGAGGTTTAGGTTGGATATTAGAAAAAGGTTCTTTCACCAGGAGAGTGATTGGGCACTGGAAAAGGCTCCCCAGGGAAGCGGTCACAGCACCAAGACTGAAAGAATTCAAGAAATGTCTGGAAAATAATCACTTAGTGTGATTCTTGGTGTTCCCATGCAGGGTCAGGAGTTGGACTTGATGATCCTTGTGAGTCCCTTCCAGCTCAGCAAATTCTATGATCCAGGATTCTGTGATTTATATTCCTCCCCTCAGGCCTCCTCCAGCACTCTGCTGCTCCCAGGACAAGTATCCTCTGTCAAACCTTCAAGCCTCATGCACAGTAAAACACTGAATTGGCTTGCTTTTGTTGTCACTGACATTTTTCACCAGTTTCTGAGTTCAGAGACAGAGTTCAGTGGTCTGAAACAGCTTTGGAGTGGTGCAGAGGGTAACAATTTGCTGGCATGCTCACCTTAGAGGATGTTCATTCTTGTGTGTTGGAAGTGACGTACTTTCAAATGGCTGCATGTGATTTACTCTGTATTGCTAATTGCAGTGTCTGCAGTCACTAATCCCTGGCTTCAAAACCAAGAAGCCAAGAGTACTTTTGCCCATATTTCTCAGTTCTAGACCTTTCTGAAGGTGCCTGGTTACACACCAAACAGCACCTGGCCTCAGGTCTCCTATGTATTGCAGGCAGTGTCCCAGAAGTTCAAAGATGTGCTGGTATGCATCTGTATGCATGGCATTTTGTATTATTTTGGTTCTAGGTGCAGTAGTAATGGGAGGGCTGTGTTGCAGCCTTGTAAAGGATCAGTGTTTTATACCAGAAACCTGAACATGTGAGTTGCATGCTGTAGGTAGAGGAAGAAAACATGGTAAGATGCTTGTGGATATAAAAGCTTCTGCAGTGACCTGGAGGATTGCTGAGGACAAAGGAAATCAAAACTACCTTTCATCTACCATTTAGTGGGACAGGCCCCTGAAACAAACTATTTACAAGAAACAAGTTTTGGTTTAGATGGAATTGAATGATTTGCTCCAAAAGATGGCCCTAGAATACACTAGAATTTCTGCAGTCTGGAGGATGAGAACTGTGAGCTAAGCTGTCTGGCAGGGTAAACATATCTTTCATATCAGCAATACAGTCATCCTTCAAGTTGGGTTTATATAAAGGTTAGCTTATTTTTATTTCAGTTATGTGAAATGAAAACAACCAGGAAAGACAGAGAAGGGATAGTCTCATATTCTGCCACTTACAAAACAACTGCTGGCAGAGCATTAGCAGTGGTAAACTGCCCATCTATCTGGCTTAGCACATGATGTACTCAGTACCCCAGAGCTTAATCTGATATTTTTAACATTAAATTAACTTAGAATGTGAAATTAAAAAGAGGGAATGTATGCAGCTATAGTGACAGAAAACAGATTTTGATGATTTCATACCTCTGGCCTAAAGGTAATCAGTGTAAACCTTCAAAAAAAAATCTAATATTGCTGAGGCAAGTTAATAATTTTAAAGGAAAGTAGTAATATTTGAGTTACTACTTAATTTTTCATTCCCGAAAACATCTGTCTTCCTGGACACTGCAGTGCAAAAGACCGGTCTTAAACTAAGGACTTCTACTTTATGTTGATGGTAGAAAATGAGTGCGATTTCATGATAGGATTCAGTCATAATCGATGGTTTATACTTATGGCCCAGTATATTTTAAAACAATGCTCATATCCAGCGTTGAAGGAATATGAAAATAACAGTTCCTATTTCTGTCACATGCCTAAATAACAAAAGTCAAGGAAACACAGAACTGCATGACAATTATTGGGGCTGACTGCGTATTTTGAGGGAAACAAAAATGCGGGAGATTATGTAATTCTTGGTACACCTAAATACATATTTCTTTGTGTCATGTCAAGCCCCATATATCCACTGTCCCTCTGCTCTGCTCTTTGCACCTCTACTCTGCTTTCATGAGAACCCACCTGGACTACTGTGTCCAACTCTGGGGTCCTCAGCACAGAAAAGACCTGGAGCTATTGGAACAGTTCCAGCAGAGGGCCATAGCAATGGAACATCTCTTCTGTGAGAACAGGCCAAGACAACTGGGATTACTCAGTCTAGAGAAGGCTCCAGGAAGATGTTATTGCAGCCTTTCAATACTTAAAGGAGGCCTACAAGAAAAATGGGAATAGACTTTTTAATAGGACCAGTAGTAATAGGACAAAAGATAAAGATTTCAAACTAAAAGAGTTAGATTTATACTAGATATAAGGAAGAATTTTTTTACGAAAAGGGTGGTGAGACATTGAAGCAGATTGCTCAGAGTGGCTGAGGATGCCCCAACCCTGGAAACACTCAAAGTCAACCTAGGGCTTTGAGCAATCTGATCTAGTAGATGTCACTGCTCATTGAAGGGAATTTGGACTAGGTGATCTTTAAAGATCTCTTCCAGCCAAAACTATTCTATGATTCCTTTACCCTCAATGAGATTTTGATTGCCTTATGGATAAAATTGTATGGAACCTTGCCCATTTCCAGCATACAGGACAACAGGAGAACAGGTTCCATCACATGAAGCTACACCAAATTCTGTTGAAAGTCTTGGAGTTGAGGATCCCTCAGGAAAGCAACCTCTAGAGCCCCACGAGCTTTGTGAGCTCATCAGAAGAAAGCATTCAACATAGCAGTCTCTCAGGTCACAACACAGATTGAGGAGATGAGAGGCCAAAGCAGAGCTAATATGAAGCTTTTCATTTAGATAGTACCTGTTGCACAGTTTAGAGTCAGAAAG
This sequence comes from Campylorhamphus procurvoides, assembly GCA_013396655.1. NCBI lineage: Eukaryota > Metazoa > Chordata > Aves > Passeriformes > Dendrocolaptidae > Campylorhamphus > Campylorhamphus procurvoides. The sequence goes on from WBMV01002992.1 coordinate 2,185,921, forward strand.
CTCAAATTCTGTTGGAAGAGAATACCTAAGTTATTTGGAATATGAGCGAAACTCACCTTAACGTTGCTGATCCTAAAGTCATACTAAGAACACTAAAAGAGTTAACAGATGCTTTGTCTGATTGGAGACTTGCCTCCAGATTGAAGTCTAAGTCAGTTCCACATGGTATAAGTAATCCAAGCTGAATGTATAATGCTAAAGCATAAACCACTATGCCAAGTTCAAGTAGGTTCAAATTTAATTACAGTTTCCCAAGACTTATAACAAACACCATCATTAACAAGCTGCTCAAAGTAACTACACCACAGTAATTATTCTACTACTTAATCCATAAATGAGAAATCAGTTTATGTTCTTTAAATACTTCAAAGCAATTTCCAGAGATGAAAATGAAATACCTTTGTGTTTGTTGACTACTCAGACTATTTCTGTCCTCTTTCACACCAAATGTATTTCTCTTTAAACACTGACTTTAAACCAGACCATTTACGAGAATTTAAAATGTAATTAGAAGAAAGTTTCTGGGTTTCAGTTATTATCTGCTGGAATCAAAATAACAAAAATTAGATATTCCCTTGCCCAGATTTGTTGTTAAAATCTTGTGTGTGAGTGCAGGTAACAAGCATCATGTTTGTTTCTTTATGCCAAAGAGCGGTGAATACAGTAGGTAACACATGTTCACCTCAGCTCCTAAATAGCTTCCTCTATTACAGATAACGAAGTTTTGCATAGATGTATATTTTCTGCTAATAATGAAATCAAATAACTACTTAAAACACAAAGATCTAGTTTTATTTTTACAAAATAAAGAAAACAGTATGTTCTGACTTTCTCAGACTTTGTTAAACATTTCAATTTACTGTGATTCATGTACATTTGCAAGATGTTCCAGTTAAAACAAATGTTCAATTTCAAGAAAATACATCAGTTAAAACAAGTGATAGTTCTAGTTAGAAATGATGACAAAAGTGGTTTTCATTCTCAAGTCTTATATTCTAACTAGCACTTATTCTTTACATTAGTAGGTGATTGTATAAGCAAAAAACCCCACAAAACCACAATTGAACAAGTTAAAAAATGTGTTCTAAAATAATATATTGATACAGGAACTTGTGAGACATATATTTAATGAGAAGCAAATATTGAAAAATTAAAAGTCAGCTGAAACTTCTATCTCTGGTGTGCTCTTGAGCAGGTGACCTAGAGATATATTTACGGACTACATTGATTCACCAAGTCCATGTGATGAGAGAGTCAAAAAATCCCCTTCATATAAGCAGGAAGCATGAAGACCCTTAGTATTGCCTGGTACCTTCAGAAAAATAACTGCCTTTGGCTATTTAAATAATTACTTAAAAGAATAACATTAATTCAGGAACTACATTTTAATGTGCCTTCAGTTTCTTCCTTATGCACACAATTGCTTGTGCATGTTTCCCTGTTTTCAACAGTTTAATGATGAGATATTATAAACCAGAATCAAAGTGTTAGCAAAGCCATTCTGACATGAAAGGTTTGCATACACCAGTCATAAATTATCTTTTTTACAAGTTAAGCCATTGGATCACAGCTGTAGCAAACTCACTCACACCAGAATCAAAACTACCATTTTTTTATGAGAGATGGATCTGAGCCCTTTTATTGAATGAACTGAGGAAGAGGGAGAAAGAAGAAAGCACATGAAAGAAGTAATATTGATTGTATTTTGAAATATGTTTCTCTGATAACCAGCTCATTAGCATGGTTTATTGGCTGTTTGATTGAAGGTTGGACTTGATGATCTCTGAGGTCTTTTCCAACCTTAATGATTCTGTCATTACAGGCATGAGTTAATTAGTCCACAAAACTACAGTTGGGGTGAATGTTTGAAATGTTCACACTAAAGGGAGGAAAAAACAGAAGGTTAGAACATCTTCCCTCTGTGTTTAAAAAGGTGAAAAGTTATGGATTTGTAACAGCTGACCAAACACAAATAGGTGGAGGCAAAAAGCAAGGCTGAAGTGTTTCAATCCCAAATCCAGAAAAAAAAATAAATTGTACAATATCATCATCATCATCAAATGCTTGAAGAAAATCCCTGGTAGGAGGAGTTGTAATGTGTGTCTAAGCAACAGAACACACAGTGTTAAAAAAGTTAAGAGAAAAGGAAGCAAACAGTTCTGTCTCAGTGGTAGAACTGAAAAATAAAACCCAAAAAACCCCAAACAGAAACAAATAAAAAGACCCACACAAAACCACACACTTGATAAAAAATAGTGTATTCATTGGAAAGTAAAATTCTGGTCTTGTGGGAGGCAGTTAGGGTTTGGGGAGTCTGTAGAGGGAAAATATCTATTGATTGATTCATTAATGTGAGGGAAGAAATCTCACGTTTCTATCTGCTGCCTTAGGTACAGCACTCGCACTGCAAGTGGGAGCAATGCCTGAAAAAATTTCACCCACTTCATTTTGCCTTCATTTTGCCCACTTCATGTTGCCTAAGCAGTGGATTATATGTCGGTGACTTGTTCAGTTTCTCCTGTTGATGCTATTACATATAAATTTACATAAGCAATTATAACTGTTGCACAGACAGAGAAGGGACTTGACTGTATTTGAGGAAAGGGGAAAAAATGTTTTTCTGTGTTTTTAAGCTCAGCTGCATCCCATGGCTACATTTGCCCTAAAAAATGCCAGTGTTCTCTGGATGTTCAAATGTGACTTACATATTGTTAATGTGTTTGTGTGATCCCATGTGTCCAGAGACAAAAACTGACACAGGGAATGACACTTAAACCTAAGAAAAGATATTTTTACTGTGAGGGTGCACAAGCACTGGTAAAGATTGTGCAGAGAGATTTCATTGCCTCTATCATTAAAAATATTCAAAACATGATTGGACACACATGATTGGCAGTCTGTTCTAGTTGACTTTGTTCTGGATAGGGAGATGGGACTATGTGATGTCTGGATGTACCATCTAACCTGCTCTAGCTATCTCAGGACTGTGCATCCTGTGCCTACTTATATGTGCTAGATGAAGTCTTCAGAGAACCATAGGATTGTTTGGGTTAGAAGGGACTTTAAAGAACATTTCATTCCAATTCCCCTGCCATAGGCAGAGACATCTTCCATCACATTGCTCCAAGCCCCATCCAACCTGGCCTTGAACATTTACAGATATGAGGCATCCGCAACTTCTCTGGGCAATCTGTTCCAGTGCCTGATTTTTGTTTGTTTTGCAAATAAGCAACTTCCCAGCCCAGCTCTTTCCTTATGCAAATTCATCATCTGCTGTGGATGAAGAATAATTCTGTTTCCACTTAGCTTTTTCAAGTGAAGGTGACGGTTGACTTTCACTGCTTTAAAAATAAGCCTTAAAGAAGAAAGAGACTATTTCATGACAGGCACAGAAATATTCCTCCAGGGCCTTAAAACATTTATAATCATTTAATTTGGAGCAGCAGCAACAATAACAAAAAAGGGATATTCGTTACTTTGGCAGCTGTGAGGTTCAGTTATTAGATGAATAACCTGATGACATGAACTGATAATGGTCAAACCAAATAAACACCCATTGTGCAGACAAATACAAGATGAACTGCTGGTGCTGTCAGTACTTGGAGATGCATGGAATTATTAACAATATTTTAGTGGCACAGGTCATACCTCAACAAGTTAAATCAATAGCAGCACCAAAATCACTGCTGAGCCTAATTTGTAAAGGAGGAGTGGCATACCTGACCTTGGCCCTCTCTAACAAGCATGCCACCATTAACAGAATACCTAATGAAGGATAAAAGCACTCTTTCAGACAGCCTTAGAAACTGGCTTGCAAATTAAAAGCTCATAATGTAAATTCACAGATTGGTGAAAAGAACAATTATCAAACATGTTGGATTTTTTATTTTATAACCACCAACATTATACAAATTATGAGATGGGGTTAAACCATGACACACAGAAATTAACTGAAATTAATCAGGGTTATCTTATATCCCCATTATTTCTGGAGGGTTGAAGCTGCTCTGTGCATTAGAAAGGTGAAGTTAAGTTTTACTCAGTCCCAGTCAGTACTCAATGACATTTAAGATCAATGTAACACTTTCACCCCACTCAAAGAGAGTTTTCCTTGTTTGTTTTTCTGTACTTGTTTGGTCTTTTTGTTTTGTTTTGTTTTACTTTACATTCCTTACAGGAGTTACCTTATTGATAAATTTGAACCATAGATTCCTGAGACCAGAGTAAAAGACAAAGACTGTGTGTATGATAAACAACTTGACATCTTCCAGCAATACCTAAAGCTTCAACTTGATATATCTCTTGTAGGAAAAAAATGCAAGAAGACGAATTCAATTTATATAAGTGTCCTGTACAATAATTGCAGAACTTTATAATTTAAGTAAATTTCTTATTATTTTAGCAACAGCTAAAAAAAAACATAGTCATCCTTACTTATTTTTAGAATATTACATGTCATTGCATTTCTGGTCACCTCTATGTAAAATTGAGGGCACATGCAAAGGTCGTACAAGTGCTTGGAATTCATTTATGGCATAGTAATTTTTTTAGTGGTGGAAACTGTACAAGGTAGAACCTTATGGAAGAAGAAGGTATTACTTTTCATCAGATTGAGATATGCATTTATATTTTAATTTCTCCTTCCTTTCCTTCTTTCAGAAAAGTTACACTTTCTTTCCTAAATGGCAGTCAGAGACTCAATTTAGATAGAAATATGTATATGCGCAGCCTTTGAAAGAATACAGCTTAAGAGGATAAGGAGAGGAAACAAAATAAGAGAAAGAAAAAAATAAAATTTGTTGGGTTTTTTTTTGGGGGGGTGGGGGGTTTGTTTTGTTGTGTTTTGTTTTGTTCTAAGAAAAATTGCAACATCAGTCTGAAACAGGCTAGAGATGCAGAAATGCATATACCTCATTTCCTGGTGGCCAACTTAGGTTGACTTTACAGTTTGGAAACCTGTGTAGTGGTTTTTTTTAGTTTCAGGAGAAATAGAAATGTCAATGAAAAAAAAGATTGTATTAGGCTCAGAGTGAAATCGGTACTGCTTTGAGGGTAAAATTTTTATCTTGTTTGGCATTGACTTTACCAGAAGCAAAAGGATCTCCTGTCATTTTGAGGTTGTTTAACCTTTTTGTTTAAACTGGTTTCTTCTAAAAAAGTAATTTCTAAAAGAGATAATGCTATTTTGAAGCAAACAGTTCCAAAGCTCTATTTTGCTACAGCTAAAATTAGCCCTTAAAACAGTTTGGGAAAAAAAATCCCACTTCTTTTTTTTTATTCATGTTGCTGTTTTGTGTATTTGGTTTGCTGTTGTGGGCTTATTTTTAAACTACATTAATTCTACAATTCCCTCTATTATTTTTTTAAATTTTTTAAAAAATATTTTAATCTAATTCTGAACTTTTTAGTCACTTTTAAAGAAAAGAACCAACTAATTATCTTGTTCTTGCCACATTGTTCTTTATAACTTACCAGGTCTAAAGACTCAAAAATGAGAAGAAAATATGATATGCAGACAGTCTGGTGCTGACTGACCTTGCCTTTTAAGTTATAAGCACAACAACTGGATGAGCCAGTGGAGTTGCTCATATCCTCTGCTGCCATGCAAGACAAAGAAGGATATCTGAGAAGTCAGTCTGAACTCAGTCAGCCTTTTCTCATAGCACAGGTGACCTAGACCCTTGTCACCTTTGGTGGATCCTCTCCACTATGCCCATGTCTATCTTGTGCTGGGGAGCCCAGAACTGGACACAACACTCTAGGTGAGGTCTCACCAGCGCTGAGAAGAAGGGAAAGGATCATCTTCCTCAAGCTGTGAATAACACTCCTAATGTAGCCCAGGATACCATTATCCTCCTTTGCAGCAAGGGCTCACTGCTGCCTCACATTCAATTCCCAGATCCTTTTCTGCAAAGTTGCTTTCCAGTTGGGTGACTGTAGAAGCCCAGAAGACAAGGGGCTAATGTGTGTGTGATGCTGAAGGATTTTAGTGTGTGTTTTGTAAATTTTTAGAAATATGTAGGTTGAATAAGTTTTCCTAAGTTTCTCACATTTTAGGTGGTGTTTAGAAATCACTACACGTTTTCTCACACTTTACCAAGGACACGTTGTTTTGAACAGCACCTGCAAGATAGCTTGAAGACAAAACAGAAGGAAAAGCTCAGAGCCCTTGGAGAAGCTCCAAGGGGCAGTTCTGGGGAGTCCTGAGGGTGGGCAGCAGGGGAAATGGGTACCACAGATTGGTTATAGATACCACATATTTTAATTACTGAAAGTTACAAAAACTGTAACATCAAACATCAATAACCAGATAGCCATGGAGCCAACCAAGGCTCCATGTTCTGACAAGAACATGCTGTGCAAACAGACAAGAAAGAACAGGATGTGGCTGGAGAAGGGACCATATGGAGGTAGGGCAGCATATTCCTGGGAAAAAAAAGTCCTTATTCGGGCTTTTGAAGATAAGTACAACACAGTATAATACAAGTGCAGAAAGGAGGTTGAGAAGTGGGTGTGGAACATCAAGGAAAGATCATAGAAGCATAGAATAATGAAGTTTGGAAAAGACCTCCAAAATCATCAAGTCCAACCTTTGACTGACCAAGGGTGGACTGATCTTTCATGGGGGATAAGCTTATTTAGAAAAAAGTACCCCCACAAAGCCCAGGCAGTGACCCCAGGATCCTGGATACCCCATCAGCTGGACTGACACTGGAGCTGGAGCTGTTGATCTTTCTTTCTTTCTTTGTCTCTCTTGCTCTCTTTAATCTCTCTCTCTATATTCTCTTTCACTCTCCCCTGTATTCAAAATCCACCACTGTGTGTTTATACTATAAGATCAGGGACTAACTTATACCAATTTCCATGCCATGTGTATTATTTGCTAATAAAATTTTGTGAATTTTTGTGGGCTCTCTGGTTTTTGTCATTGCTTCTCGATCATGGGCATATACGAATCCTGTGTGCTCTCTTCCCCTTCACGGTAAGACACCAAACTGAACCCCAGTATATATTGGTGCATATAGATGTTCTTCCAGAGATATAGACTTTGTACTTTACCAGCCTTGAACTGTCCCAACCTCACCTTGCAATGCTGGTAGCTTTTATTCTTCTCTAACTGCTCCTACCTTGCTCTATTCCTTCCTGCCCCAAATGAACAAAATTAGTACCTACCATGCCATAGGCAGGCAATAGTAATTTTTTTCATTCTCCCATTCCTGTGAAATCACTTCATCCAGGTAGAGGGTACTTTGTGATCAACAGGTCTCTGGACATAGTAAAGTAATTTGATGGGAAATGGAACCAGGATATCAAAATGGAGACACAGGTGAGATAAGGAGTTATCAATGGGAAGAAAGGATGTCCCTTGTCACAGAGAACAGTTTTTCCTGTTGCTTACCAGCTGTTCCCTGTGACAGTTCACTCTCTAGAGACTTGGACAAAATACTGGAGAAATAATTATTCCTCAAGGCAACACACCAGCAGATTATTAAGTGTCCCAAGGGTTAAATCGATTAGAATAGAAGTATGTTGACTATGATGCTTTTTTCCTCTGAGGTGTTTTCTGGAGCAGGACAGGTTTTATTAGATGTCACAGTGATACGGAGAGGATTTAGGTACATTAAATTTATCCCCTGTTGAGTACCTGCAGGCAGCACATAACTAGAGTACATAGTTTCAGCTTTTATCTTAAGCTCAGTGCCTGTGAATGGGTACTACCACACTCTCACTGTAAATTTGATTTTGAGCACTTGCTGGCTTGCATACCTTGATGGTATCTCTATAAATATAAGAGTTTGTTAGAAGTGGATGTAAGAAAAATAAACCAAGCTTCATTAGGACATTACATCATGCTGCAAGACCAGCAGAACAAGGGGCTTAATGAGCTGATGAATCTCAAGGGATAAACTTGTGAATGATCTCTGACTGGGGAACAGCAAAAACCAAACCAAACCAAACCAAACCAAACCAACCAAACAAAAAACCCCAAACAAACAAACAAAAAACCAACAAAAAAACTACACACACAAAAACCCCAGGTAACTGAATCACATTTTTTTTCTGGTGAAAAGAAGGAAAAGTAGAAAAAGGGAAATTGAGGCGTTCTGGTAATAACTTGTCTAATTTTGTGTTTTGCTCAGCTGTACTCTTGAATTCTGTCAGGCCTTCAGAGTTACACTACAGATATATTGTAAAAAAAAAAAGAAAAAAAGAAAATATCTTCTGTGTCAATGGGAACCAAATCTCTTGCTTATGTCCTCCTTTCTTTTATTTGGCTATCCTTTCCATCTATTTAGCAACTTACATGCACACAGAACTAAATACAAAAAAAACTCTCTTTTTTTAATGCAGTCTTTTTCATGACATGCTGCAGCTAAGCAAGAAACACATTGTTCTTTAGTCTTTGACAGTGGAAATAAATTTAGTGCATAATTTTATTTTTATCCTTATTTCTCAACTCTCTGGCAAAATTGTTATGAAATCCAGGTCATATATGCGTCTAAATAAAAGGTGCATTTCTGGCTTTATTTTATTTTTAATGCAGCAATAAACTTTGAAGTCTCAAAAGAAATCTTGTTTTCTTTTCTCTGCGAAGGTACCAAACTTTTAACCAGACATGATTTTTTTTTCCCATAGTTCAGTGTATCTGAAAAAAATGCAGCATTCAGAAGTAAATTTTTACTGAGGTGAATGTCAGTATTTATAATTCTTTTCAGTTTGTTTTCTTTTGTTTTCAATTAATTATTACTAATGAAGTCTTTAATGACTATTAAAGGAGTACCATAGAATGTGTATAGGATTAAAAAAGAAAACAAACCCAAACCAAACAAACAAAAAAACCCCCAGAAATGAAACAACAACCAAACCAAACCAAACCAAACCAAACCAAAACACAACTAAGAAATACAAAATATAAGAGAATACAAAACATGGAATAAAATTATCTAATGAGTTGGAATTAAACTCCATCCATATTTCAAAATTGGCACATCACTGCAAGCTGCAGCACACATACCTCAGAGAGCTGAGGTATGAGCAATGATCTTTTCCCACATCATTCCCAACCTCACCCTCCTTTCGCCAGCAGGTTGTTTGCACCCCATTAGAAACAGGTATTCCACTGTGCTTTCTCTTTCCACAGAATGGAGGATTTTGGTGGCCTTCAAATCGTCTTCCACCTGGGAAAGACTGCTATTTTTCCTTTAAAATGGCATGAAGCCTTCCAGCCTTGCCATGCAACAAGGCAGATGGGGACCTCTTGTAATTCTGGAAGGCCTGTGGATGCAGTCATAAAAGGTCCAGGAATGAGGATCTGGGTGGTAGCTGAAGAAAGAAGGAGCTTTTCCTGGTCCCAGTTACCATAAGGCCTGTGGAATGGCTCAGAAGAAGAAAACACTGAGCTCCCCTCCTGTTAAACCCACCTCTGAGACAGGGTTACTGAAGTCCTTCTTAATAAATTCCTTGGGATGGTTTAGAGTGAAATGAGTGACCAACATGAGGCAGATTTATTTTAAAACAGTTTAACAGCAGTGAAAAGGAAGTATGTAGCCACCTTGTTTGTTTGATTGATTGAATAAAAGTATAAAAATATCACAAGAAAAAATATAAGGAAAATAAAGAGAAAGACCAAGAGTAGATGATGGAAAGATATCACTACCCGTGGGTCCAGTGGCAAGACTTGATTGTTGTAATTTGATCAGACTAATGGTCACAGTCTTGATTTGTTGGTGATAGGGACACACAAAACAAAGGGTTTGTCAGGTTATATACATTAAAATGAGTGTGGGAACACCAAGATCCCTCCCCAGGGAGGCAATTCTTCCTGTCTTATGCTACCCTATGAGGCATGTGCAGTCTTCTGATGGAGAGTTAGAACCACTTCTGGGTCCTTGGTGATCTTGGTCCCCCTCTACTGGTCTTGCCTGTTGCTTGACCCCACTTCTGCACTTCCTCCACATGTTGTGTGGTCACCATGGATCTGAACAGAAAAATTTGCTCCAGGGAAGTGCTGCCCTACCTTTGTATGGCCCTCCTTTTCCAGAGGTATCCTGTTCCAATTTGCCCATTTGAATGTTCATCAGTGTCTGAGGTGTAGCAATGCATTAACTCCTTACTGTCCAGGCTTCTGCACCTCCCTCCCCCTTTCCCTTCCCCTTCTCCTTCTCCTTTCCTCTTTTTCTTTTATTCCCAAACTGAGCCTGCAAACTGAGACTGTCATGATTTCTTTACTGACATTTTGACCTTTTATTGTATTTCTCTATATATGAAAAATGCCTGTAGCACTGAAGGGGTAATAACACAAAATAAGGTGGGTAAATTTAAATTTGATTCATATCCAGCGGCTTAGACCAGCAACAGCTCTAATGCTTTATTGCTTTTAGGGATCTCTAAAGGAAATTTTGTATTCACTTACCTCTAAAATACAGCAGAGATTTTAGAGAGCAACATCATACAAAAGATATCGTACCCAAAATGAACTACTACTGAAGCATATGTTTGTATGGCAGATACTTCTCAACTGCTTCCTGATCAAATTCATGGGACTGTTAAGGTGTTGGGGCTTTTTAATTTTCCATGATGTTTGTCTTGTCCCATTTAGCTGAAGTTGACAGAGGCCGGTTTGACAAAGACAAGTTTATGAATAACCAGGAAAATTGCCACTGACAGACTATGTTAATTTTCAAATACTATCTGTGGTGACCAGACTGATGCAAAACACAACCCATTCTTTGGGATGGGATGAGTTTCAGTCATCTCCCTCACAGGCTAACCTGGGCACCACCCGAGCACAGATGTGACACTACTATGTTCCTGAGAATTCTGCAGCACATTAAATCTTCGGTGAAAAAAGATTATTTAAATACTTTGGAAGCTTGTTACATGTGATTGCTAAAACACAATGCCAGCAAGGCACTGGTGGGGTTAGACCTCACCATCCCCAAGTACCACCCCAATTTAGATGTTTAAGATCAGAATTGCTATTGCTCCTGATAATGACCCAGGGCAAAAGCAGCTTCATCATGACTCAAAGTTCCACTATGAAAAAAAGACTTCTTTTTGTAAAATAAATACCTTAGAATCATAGAATCATTAAGGTTGGAAAAGACATCTAAGATCATCAAGTCCAACCTTTGACTGAGTGCCATCCTCCGACAAAGATTTGAGACCATGATATATGCTACTTGTGTGCAATATTCAGGCTTCTTCAGTGGTCCTTGGAGAGAGAAAGAAATACCTGCAGAAAGGAATGCAGGGCTTAAATGAGATATTTCAGCTTGTGGAGTTTGCTTTCTGTCTTCTTTGAGACGTCTAAAGGTACACAGTGCCTCAGTTCTCAGTTCGGTAGGTAAGAACCTCAGTTTAGTAGTCAAGGCTCAGTGAAATTTATAGTGTAGTAAGGTGCAGTAAGTTCAGAATTTACAGTATAAAATAAAAAAACCCTGTTGAATGGAAATAACTGAAAAAGATGGTCCAGCAACACTGACTGATCTAATAAAAACAGTCAAGCTCCTGTCTGGAGATCCACAGAGCTGAACAAATATAAGCTTTTGCTCTGGAATTGTTTTTCAGATATCACTGACTATATATAGACTAGACCTCACTAGTTTCCTAAACATACTTTTAGTTGTATTTCAGATGACCCACAATATCCTGAGTGACCCTATCTACTTGTTGGGGGTGCAGGTCACCCATAGATTGTATGTTTTCTCCATTTGTAAATGTGTACACCTTAAAAAACTGAAGCTGTCCAAACCAGAACTGAATTAAACACAAACATCATAAAAATCCCCCAATGCTTCATCTGTCTTTCCACTCCCAAGCATTTAGTAGAATTGATAGGAGAAGTGAATTTTAAGGTAAAACTTGAAGGCAAGAGGTATTGAACAACCCAGGACTCAACACTATTGTAAGAAAGATTCCGGACACATGCTTGAAACAAGATCATGCTAGTTTTTCAAGACCACTAGGTAAGTGTTCATGACAGCTCATCTTAAGAATGCTTTGATGAGATGTTTCCTATGGTTTTGCCTTTCAAAATTCAGTGAATTATTCATGAACACTACAGGTTGATTTCATCTCTACGAAAAATTCATGACCTCTTTATTCACTTCTTTGCTACTGTCAGGCTCCTTGGGGGCTCAACAACTGTTTTAATAAAATATCATTCCAGCTGCTGTGCACCACACTATATGAACTTTTCTGGGACTAAGAAATGAGCTAAATCATATTCTGATTTTTCCAGTATTATTGGATATTACATAAATTAAACTAAAGCTGTGAGTTTATCAGTATTAAAGGTCATATACAATTTTGCCACAATCTCTGAGAAAATTGCTAAGGGAAACAAAAAACACAAACACATAAAGCTTAAGATATGAGTAAGTCTTCATTTCCTTGTGACTCAGAAAAACTCAGAATGCATTAATTATAGGGAGAAAAATTTATGAATGTCTATTCCAAGATGTTGACTAATGCATTTGTTCCATGTAGTATAGTTAGACAGAACTGTGCCGTATTTAATGAAAATTATCTCCTTTTAAAGACTAGTTTATGAAATGGATAAACATCAAAGTGCCAGAAAATATTTGCTTTTAAATATGTGGCTGTGGTTTATTTGAACACAACTTACCTTCTCAGGTCTCCTAAGAGAATCATCACAGTGTGTAGAAAAGGAGGGGCAATAAGAGGTTATTTATGAAAATTCTTGTTTCAGCCTTAATTTGCTAATATTCAGAATGTGAGCTTGTGCATTAGGAACCTCGATTGTCCCATTTCCTCTTTATCCTTCCTGCCCCTTCATCATTCTCACAAACTGTTGTCATTTTCAGTAAATAAAACTGGTGATTAAAGAGCCATACTCTAGCAACTGCTGGAACTTAAACCTCCTCATTTGCATGAGAATAGAGCACAGAAAACAGAAGTAATCACATTCTCATTTATACTCAGTAGTGCAGGGTTGTATTTTTTTGTTTTGTTTTTTTTTTTTGCTTGTTTTTTTTTCCTAATTGTATAAACCAAATCATACACAGAAAAGAAAAAGGGGGGAGAGCTTTAATTTTCTTCTATAATGGCTTAGCAAATTCAAATTCTGGTTTAGAAGTGATAAGGGTTTCCTGTATGTGTTCCCTACTGTAAGTGGAACAGAAGATTTTTAGGCACACAGACCTGTGAGACAACAAATCCACATGATACTCTGGAGAGAACTTATGGAGATAAAGACACATTTCTATTTACTGTGAAAAAGTACTGTTTCAAGAGGTCTTACTTCCAGACAAGATCATTTCTGTGGAGCATCAAGGTGACAAAAATGCCTCAGGCAGCAAAACAGATGTGGGTTCAGAGTTTATGCTTCTAATTTGCGATCATATAGTACTCACAACTTTATCACTGCTCTACCTTGACACTTTTCAAAGGATGATGTTAAAACAGTTCTTATTTCTTCATTCATGCAACTCTGAGACCCTCCTTGCTCTCCAGCACTTAAATAGCCACTATGTAAAAAGATGCAAGCCATCTTTTGAATTGGTCAAGAAGGTTTAGATTGAATATTAGGAAAAATTTCTTTGTAGAATAGATTGGCAAGCATTGGAACAGGCTTCTCAGGAAAGTGGTGGAGTCACTATCCCTGGAAATGTTCAAAAAATGTGTGGATATGGCACTTGAGGACATGGTTTACTGGTGAACATGGTGTTGGTGCTGGCCTGAACAGTTGCACTTGCTCTCAGAGGTCTTTTCTAACCTTAATGACGCTATGATTCCATGATCTGACTGAGCCATGCACTTTATGCAACCTTCTTGATTGGCAGAAGTATTTGAATTCCAAATTTGAAATCATAAGCTCCCTGAAATTTTGTGTGAGTTGTGGCCATCACAACACAAAACCTTTGGAGATCAGAATCTGGTGGACCTGTAGTTTATGCAAAGTAATTTGTGTTTCATGTCCCTGTCCTCATGCCACTCTTGAGACACTGTGTGACACTGTGTCCTTGAGTTTGAAGTTTCAAAAATCATAACTGTTCATTTACTCTTCTTCAGCTAATAGTCCCTAAAGTCATCTGTAATCAGTTATCCATGGATGATAAACCTTGGATTAAAAAAAAATAATAATTTATCTATTTGGGGTTTTTTAATGATCTGCATAAACAATGTAAGAGCAGAAATCACGCTTGAAGAGATAATAACACATTGCACGGACAGAGAGGAACCAAACAGTCTGATCCACAAAGGGTTCTGGATTATTAAAATCCACTTATCAAGCCATTTAATTCAGCTGCTCCTTCAGTCTCACCTGAGGATATTTTTTCCACCATGCTTTCATATAGGATGATCTCAACACTTTTCAACAGAAAACTAAGTATTAAGGGGCTAATGCTACCTAAAGAACCCATTCTTTCAAAGGCATGGTTACTGAATCAGGCATCATAAAATCAAAGAGAAAAGCAATATTTTAATTTCCCCTCTTTTCTTGACATTATTTTTATCTAAAAATGTCATGGCTTGGTGCAGACTTCTTGTGTAGTGAAACACTGTTTTTTCCTCTTTTCCTGCTTTTCTGCATGTGTATTTTGCTAAGTTTTAAGCTAATTTTCCTAAGGCAGCTAGAACCATTTACTAGACCACATAAGCACAATTTCTGATGAGTCTAGTAATTTTGGGTTCACAAAGAAACATCCCAAATCAGTTGGGGACTGCACAAAATATTCCTGCTTAGCCACATTATATTGACATCTGATAAACCAACATTGTCTGCTGTTCCCTTTAACTTGGGGTGGTTGTTTTGCCACGAGCAGCATGATTACAGCATTGCTGTGTCCCAGCAGCAAGGTCGTGTTTGCATTAATATTTGGAAATACGGTTAAAAATTTTGTCTTATTAGGTCTCATATTGGCTGCTGGCTTTGAGAGCTCTGAGATATCCCTGGACAGAAGTAGGATGATCAAACTGAACAGTGGAAGTCAATTAATTCTGAGTTATTCAAGGCTTTTTACTTTATATTTCTTTTCAAAAACTTGTTTGTTGTAGCAAGTGGATGGGAATAAACAGAGTTTCATGGAGTTCAGTGGGACTGCATTGACTTGCATCATCTAAGGACACTGGTTCTGTTACACTCAGATGAACTAAAAAAAACCCTCCAAAACAAAAACAAAACAAACAACAAAAGGACAAACCTGTGGGGCTTTTTTTGTGTTTATTTTGTTTAGATTTGTTTGTTTCTGTTACCCATTACAATTATTAAAATTATTGTAGCCTCCTCAGCTCAATGCTAAGTATTCACCTACTAATGAAATCACAATCCATAGTCAATGACATGAGAAACCTCCTAGAGTTTTAGGATGACAGATTATTGCTTAAAGTGTACCAGTGATCAAGGAGTGGGTTGTGCATGCAAAATCATGCAAGCTACTGAAATTAAGTGGCATTTTCTTTTGACTTTCTACTCGAGCATAATAAAAGGTTTCCAGGAAAGATATTTGATGATTGGCATTAAGATTCACATGTTGTGTACAGCATGTGTATTGCATGACCTTCATCTGCTGTTCCATTAAAAGAGCAAAGTCATTAGCTTCTTCAAAAGACAAGGGTGATAGATAAAATCTCATTTTGTGCTGAAATGACATCCACCTCAGAAGAGGTGTCTTCTGTGCTGCTCCGTGGACACAGGACTTATCCTTTTTTTCCAAGTTTTAAAGACTACAAAGTGCACTTTATAACAACATCAAGCCTTATAATCCAATAAGGATTCTCTCTTTTCTCTGATAAAAATTGCAGGCTTTAAGAAAACCAATATTTTGATACAATTCTGATTTAAATTATGGACAAATTATCAGGGAAGATTGTCAATAGATGTCACTTGTTGAAGGGTGGGGAATACAACTTCTGAGCACACCTTCAAAATTTCAATAACAAAACTTTTAATTGCCTCTGGCAAAAGTGTGGAAAGGTGCAGGATTGGAAAATAAGAAAAAGATTTGCATATACTGTAAGTGCACCTGTGTCCAAGACATGGTATGCAGAATTTTAACACTTAAGGATAGAGGCACATGGGCACGTGTGCCCTTTTTGAGGATATAATTTGCTATTTCTCTGCTGTGCTACTGTGCAAGGTCAGGTTCAGCAATCTACTGGTGGGTCTGAGGAGGGATGTCCACTAGTCACAGTGGAAGTGGGTATCTGGCAGGGGCATCTCTGTGCTGTCCTTTAAGTTCCAACAGAGCCCTGATGCGATTTTGTGCTGTGTCTGGTCTCCCTCACTGGAGGGATCTCTGCCTCTTGCCTTTAAGCTTTCCCTGGATCATCTATCTAATTGGGATTCATGTGATTCATGTGCAGGCTTTGTTTCTTGGCAGATGCCTTTCTACATTTTAGGCTAAACAATAAGACAGTTGTGAAAATTTAATCACACTATATTGTTAAGATGGTTATCACCCTGATTAGAGGGCAAAGGCTTCTCTAAAGCAGAGTATAAGTGTAGTTCAGGCCATGATGGCAGGCAGACCAACCTGTAATATTCCATAACGTTCCCCTTAATATATATGAAGCCTCATGAAATATTCCACAAGATAATGAAGGACACAGTTATAGGGAATAATAACTGTGTTTATTTACATCTCCTGTTCTGATTATATAAAATTTTGCTTTGCCTTGTTTTTTTGTTGTTTTTGGCTGGTTGGTTGGTTTTTGGTTTTGTTTTTATTTGTTTGTTTGTTTTCGGTGTGTGTGGAGTTTTGTTTTTTTTAATTTTATTTTTATGTTTTTTATTTGTTTTTTAAAGGCTAGAAAGTCATCAAGTTGAGATTACATGGGTTAAGGGGAATGGTGTGTCTGTCTAGTACTGAATCCATGTGATAAAAGAATCTGTCAGGGAGCACTGAGTAGAGTAGAAAATATACAAAAAAATTTAAATATACTTCATGTTACATAGTATTTATGAAGTCATTATAAAGTTTGGGAAAACAATTTAAATGTCCTTGTGCCTACAGCTTAGAATTAGGATAAATATTTTTTTTCTGCAGTTCATAGCTGTACCTGGTGTGGGGATTCAAACTTGCCATGGCACGGAAATGTTGGTTTAGGAAGTCTTTTCAGTTCATCCTGTTTGACAGGGAGCATGTACTCTTTTTGACCTCAGCAAAGCATGAAGACCTGGCCTATTTCTAGAGCAATACACAAGTCATGACCTTCCGACAAGAGTCCACACATCTTTTTTTCCCTTCTAAATCTCTACTTGCCATCAAGAGTCTGCAGGATGCAGAAGAAAGTTTGCATTAACTCACTAGGAACTCACTAACCTGAGGTTAGGAAAGGTTTCTGTACCATCTCTGTGAAACTTCTTTTGGCAGAAGCCTTGCTTAAAGCATTTGAGCAAGAGCATCAGTGAAACACAGACATTATCCAGAGGAAAACACAGTTAAGTCTTCACAAGGGCCTAAAAAATATGTGGCACTAAATATCTGCATATTCAGTTACAAATTAATCTTTTTTTTTCTTTCCACACGCAGTGACTAAATAGAGGTTGTTCTGTGAGACCATGTGGGACAACAGTAAAACAGCTATTATAGTAAAGAGAAGAGATAGATTAGTAACTACTTTGATTGAAAAACATTATATAATATGAAAAACATGAAAAATTGATCTCTTTGTCTCTTTGCACTTCAAGTTGCTGTTGTTAAGTGATCAGTTGGTACTTCCAGACAAGGGGATTTATTACTTAATATAGTGTCTATCACCAAGTTTCCTTTTATCTTCTGTAAATCTGCATTCTTTAATTTTTTTTTTTTTTTTAGGAGAGGAAGAGTATTTTGGAGGTCTAGAAAATTTTCTAATGCCTTAAGCCTTTCAGAGGTACCTTCAAGAAGATGACAAAAACAAGCTATATATTTTATGAAAATATTTACATGTTATTATCTTAGCAGTAGTGCCTTAGGAGGCAGACATTATGAACCATTATATTTGATTGACAAGTACCATTGCTGAAATAAGCTTGACTATTTTATGATCCTTCATGTTCCTTTATGAGTATCTGATGCATCTGATGTTGACTGATACTGCTGAAGGCAGGTAATATATACTGGATTCCTTTTGAAAAGATTATGAGCACTTGATGTGAAATTCTTAAAATATGAACTTCTGAAAAGGAACCCTTTAGTTTAAGGACCCAGTCCCTCCCATGTCGTACTCTAGTGAATAAGCCCCAAAATTTCCTAAATATGCATAAGCATTTGATATTTTGTGTTGTCAAGCTCCTCTGAAGGCTGATATCCAGAAAAAATTACTCACATGTCACAAGTGGAAATTAGTCTGTCTAAATTCCATCCCATGAGCTTGCACTGATCATTTTCGGCACAGCCCACTGACCCACTTCAACACGCTTCATGTGTAACTTGGAATTTCAGCTTGAAAAATATTCATTAAAAAAAAAAACAAACCCTAGGCAGAAGTCATATGATGAGTTGTTTGAGCAAAGAGGGCTGAAGACAGGAATGAAATTACTGTTCCAGAAGATGGCTAGTCTGGGATGCAATCAACTCTAACGAGTGCTTGGGATGAGGAATTTTACAAAGGCAAAGATGATAATGCTCCTGCTTCTCTGAGCATTCTGCTAGAACTAAAATATTTCTGTTGATAAGCACTGGCACTTCCACCCTGTTTCTATATTTAAATTTATAAGAATTGAGGAGCAATGTGACCAGACTTTTCAGCAATTGACATACATTCAGACACTCAGTGTTACAGTATGGAATGGAAGGTATATGTTCAAAGCCATTATACATTTGGGATTTTTTTTTCCTTCAGGAAAAAAAAGTGAATCATGCTCCCTGGATTTCAAATCACAAATCCATACCCTAAGATCAAAAACCAATGACAAAAAAAGTGCTCAACTCCTGAAAATTTTCAGTAAAAAAATGGTTACAAAACTAAGCTGAATAATAATAAGAAAAGTAATTTCTGGTATTTAGTTTGGGTAATGATTCTTACGTATATTTTAATGGAAAAAAGGCAACAAAAATTAGAAAATGAAAAATTTGGTTAGAACATTGTTTTTATGGGCGTGTATGTGTGTGTGTTTAGTAATACTTTATTTCTAACACTAATACTTCAGCCCTGAGGTGTAAAGATTGGTTTAAAGCAAACTAAATCTTGTGTAGGAAAACCAGGAAAATGTTAGTGATAAATGTATTTCTGCATGAAGACTCGGGATTAACCTATAAATCAAATCATGAAACCCCCTTCCTTCCTGCGCTCCACACATACTAGAACCTGATCAGGGAAGCTGGATTAAAAGATATCGTTATGCAGTGTGGTCACATAAACTCCTACCATGGGGAGAGGTAGGACAAGAAAAGAATAACAAAGGAATAGAGATATCGGGGCAATTCTTGGGACTTTACACAATGTCAGAGAAAGAACTCATGAGAGTAAAGAAGCATGTCCAGCATTTGCCTATGAAAGAAAAATAAAGAATTAAAACAAAAAACTTGAAAAATAATATTAAAAAATAAGGAAAAAAGAGATAGATAGATAGATAGATAGATAGATAGATAGATAGATAGATAAAGGGACAATTGAGAGAAAGATGCCTTGTTCCAAAGACAAACATGAGAACATGTTCTGGTGTAAGTTACCAGGCTTGAAAAATAAGCAAATGCAGATGTGGTGGATCAAGGACTTAGCAAAGATAAATCAAAGAGAAAGAGAGAGCTTGATGGAAAATGAAGAAAAAAACAACAGAAAAGAAGGGAGTTCTGTGGGAAAGGAAAAGACAGGAGAAGCCCAGGCTCAGACCAGCTGCCTCTCTACATAGCACCCTGAGGACTCCACAGTGTTGCTTCTGCTGCCTCTTTATGTTGCTTTCTCAGGTCATCTCTCACTTCTTTGTGGTAACAGCTGCAGGGGTGAAGCCCTGAAGGTGTCAGTGGAGATCTAAGGGAGGAAACAACAGGCAGGCAGTGGCTGCATCATTATTCCAATGGACTGAGGGAGCAGCTGAGCAGGACAGCTGACACATTTGTCCATGTTTTTTCAAGTTTTATCATTTTCTGCCAAGAACTGGAACAAAATCTGTCATACTTGGGGCCTAAATGGCCTTCTTTTTGAAAAACTGTTTTGGTGTACCTTAACCAAACCCAGGTCTGGGAGAGAAAACAAGGAGAGATCTGCCCTTCAGCTTACCTTTTCTGAAAAGACATTTAATAACTGTTACCTAGCAAGCAATCACACCTCACAGTCATTGAGTTTCATTACTTTTTGTAGGTTCTTTTTGTTTTGGTGTTGAGGTTTTTTTGTCTCTTTTTTGTTTGTTTGTTTTTCAACCTGCCAGTTAATTCTAGCCTGTTAGCTCATGGGTCTTTAGAAATTTAGATAATTTGTTCAAAGAATATGGACAAAGGTTGACATAGATATTTTGCTACTGAACTAATAAAATTAACACCTTTATTAATGCTGAGTTATGTTGCTATTGAAA
This sequence comes from Campylorhamphus procurvoides, assembly GCA_013396655.1. Lineage (NCBI taxonomy): Eukaryota > Metazoa > Chordata > Aves > Passeriformes > Dendrocolaptidae > Campylorhamphus > Campylorhamphus procurvoides. Next base: position 2,206,385 of record WBMV01002992.1, read on the forward strand.
TTAGTCTGCATTCCAAATGTTGACAGAAGATGCTACATATTATTCTCTTGTTTGTGGGAAGACACACACACATCTGAGTTCCCATTCTTGGATTCTGACAAATAATAATAAATCAGAAAAATAAGGAAAAAAATGGAAAAAAAGACTATAAATAGATGAAGAAAGAATAGTCCTGGATGTAAAAAGAAATCCAAAGAACTGCAAAGAGCTCTCTCAAGGGGGTTTGGTGTTAATTTATGGCACCGTATTTAAGGTGATCAGGAGTAAGAAGATTTGATTTCATGGATTTGTACTCCTACAAATCGTTTACATTGCAGTTCAAACCCTATGCCTGTATCTCCATCTTTAAAAGAGAAAACATTTCCCTTTTTGTCAGGGTAAACTGATGAATATTTAAGTACCTACTGTTAAGGGAACCTGCTACTGTTAAGAGAACCTGACAGCTAAAAACAAGACTTCCACTTGTTAATTAGACCTCTGCCTGTAGTGCTCTAATACCAAGATTGATTACATCTGGCAAAATTATCTTAAAATATAATATTTGTAAATACAAAACCAGTCAGATCTACAGCCTCTATTAAAAATAAAAAAAAATACATCTCCATTTATTAAAATTAGTTGAGAACTGATCCTGTCTGCCCTCTTCTCACCAGACCTACGCAAATCTATCTGTGAAGACTGTAGCCCCATAAAAACCTACTAGTCTTTACAAATGTCTGCATTTAAAGAAGAGAAGTCACTTCAGGTGGAAGATCCCCATTATTTATGCAACAGCTCCTGATGGCAAGTGTTCTTCACCCAAATTAGGAATGTGTACAAGAGGGCTTGTGTATACTTTATAATAAATATCATTTAACTGTACACCCATTCACTGTGCCCCCATTAAGTGATTTACTAAGCAAAACATTGGGGTCTTGTTCTTAAGACAGAAAGAATTATTCATCCCAGGGGAGTAGTGAATAGATTAATATTCTGTCAGGTCACAGGCTGTTTGCATCATGGCTGAGGCTAAATCCAGCTGCAGCAGGAATGGTCAAAAATCAATCTTTTGTAAAGGTTGTGAAAGCCAGAAGCTTAGTAATTGTATACACAGTTATTCAAAAATATATAAAAGTATTTTTTTCATAAATCAGCACAGGATTATATGCCACACAGGATTATATGTCAGTTCTTGGAAGACAGCAGATAATGCATTTCATGAAATGACAGTGCCTTTGCTTAGATTGCAGAAGAACAACTCCTTTCCAAGATGGGAACAGTGTCACACACAAGATGCATACGTAAAAGGAGGACAGGACTATCAACTACTGCATGCCAGTGTTTCTCCCGTGCTGTCTGTCATGGGCATCACATTTCAAGGGCAAGGACAAAACTGAAGAAAAGACTCTTCTCTCAGTCACCAATGCAAATTAAACCCAAGATGGAGATAATGGTACTTTAATGATCATCTCTAATTATGATATTATGATATCATTACAGTTGTTCTCATCTTTTTTCTTTCCTTTTTGTAATGAATTTACAAGTCTCTATATTGTTCCCAGGGAATTAAAGTAAATTCAGACTTTGGGGGTGGGGGGGAGAAAAAAAAAGTAGGAAGAAAAGAAATAAAGACCCCTGCTTCATGGTTTGAAAAAAAATGGGTGTCTTGTAAAATAAAGCCACTGTTTGTCAACAATGGGATATCTGTTTGCTTCTAGAAGCTACTTCACCATCATTGGTGCATGTACCAAGGAAACTGTACAAGAAATTATCCATAGACCAAAGTAGGTTCTTGAATAAATCCAGAGACATTTGTGTGCCAGGAAAATTTTTTGACCAAGGACACAGAAGATAGGCTTGGGGCAAAAATACATGCATAAATATCCTTGAATAGCCAAAGTGCTGTCCAAAAACAAAGCCAAAAGGCTTTATATAAAAGAACTGCAAGAGGACAAACTTAAGACAAAAAAAAGAGTGAGGAAATACATTTGTTAAAGTTGTTTTATGTAACTCTCGTCAAGTTAATGTGAACATGAGGGACTTTTTTATATGTGGATCACATAACATTTTGTTTCTAAGTGTGAGACACAAATCTAATCCCCAGGAACTTAACAGCAGAAATGGATCTTCCTATCAGACCTCAAAACCATCAAATACATCATTTTTTAGGTTTTAGAAAAACCTAAAAACTATTAGTAACTTTTCAGAATATCTGACACTGTATGTGCCTGTGTCAAAACTCCTACTGACATTTCACAACACGAGGCATGCTCAGCACCTCCACAGATCAGATACTGGATACCTCAACCTGTGATTGGGGCCACAGGGAGTCAGATATCATGCAGCAATTCACAAGAGGAGTGGATTCAACTTCACCAACACCTGGTGGGAGTCCCCAAACCTCTCTTCTGCTGAATTGCTATATTTGTAGCCTGTGGTTCTATGTGACTGCTGTAGAGTATGCATGACCCCACATTACTGAGTATCTTGAACTCTGTGCCAAACATAGCTAAACTACTTTACTTTTGTGATGTAACCTCAGTCCCACACAGCCAGTCTTTCAAGTAAGTGTTTACCACTTACTGCAGAGATGTCTAAACAAAGCCCACACTAAAGATCATTATTTTACTATGAGGTGTTCAGCCTTGGAATATGAAAAATAATTAAACTTCATTATTGAGAAATTCTTTGCTTAAATCCTAGATTGAGGGACAAGTACACCTTTTAGCATGTAGGGTAGTTAAAGTTTGGAAAAAAAAAAAAAGAGACCACCACAAACTTGATCAGAAAATGCTTACTTTTATATATGATGGTTGTGTGGGAAACTAAAAAAAAAGTCCTTCCTTGAAAAAATATGCAAAAATTGCTTTTCCAGAATCAAATGAGTGTGGAGGTTTGGGTTGGCTCCCTGCCAAGCCCAACTGCGGCCACACGGATCCNACCTTCCTCCTGTCTTTATACACACCTGATTACGTGAATGAACGATGTGGAATACTTCCTTAGTTATGACCCTGCTACCAAGGAAGGCCCAAACCAAACCCAAGAAAACTAAACCACCACAATGAGCGAGGCACATTTTACAATTTTTTGAGTAAATGAAGTGCAAAGTACCTCTTTGGCTTTGGGAACAAACAAAGTAGCTTCAAAATGCGGAAAGAATGGTCTTCTAGGGTCTGACAGTCTCTATCCTGAAGCTAGGATTATTATTCTGGTTAGCTACCTTTTAGGACACTTTGTGTATTCTCCTGGGAGAAGGTGAAAGAACTAGAGAAGGATAAGTAGTTTTATCCTTTATTTAAGCTGAAGGTTGTCCCCATGAGGTGCTAATCTTATTCACTTGTCATTGTCAATCAATTTATGATGCAAGAGGGAAAGCTGAGGGGGTGGGCTTTTAAATCACTGAGTATTATGTGTCTGGGAACAGCTTTGGTTCTGTAAGAAAGTACTGTGGATTCTTCAACTGACAGCACTGGCTATAGAAAGAAACATGAAATCCTCTTTCAAGCCTGTCTCCTTTAATTATAATCTTCTGAAGGCTTCACAGATAATAGTTCTCAGTACAAGAAATCTGTGTTGGCTTCCCAAAACCCAAGATAAATAAAGCTTTTGGTGTCCCTTTAGAAGTTTTGACTCTTAACAGAAACATTTTCAGATGTGTTGCTATTACATATGTTGCCATATAGATTTTCATTGTTGACTTGAAGAGGTGAGGGGAATTATAGCCCCTCCACATCCCAAGGGACGGATTGTTAAGAAATCAGTAACAGCATTGCTGAATTTTTGTGTTATTATTGTTTTTTTGCTTTGAGTTGATTTACTGCTTTTTCATAAAAGCCCTAAGATTTTCTGGTTTACAGCTAAAGAGCAGCTTACCAAATGTCTTGGGACAAATTGCCCCTTAAAAGCATAAAAATGTAAACTTGCTGTTTCAGATAGAGTCCATCTAGACCATGTTCCTGTGCCTAACTGGGCATTAGCAGACCCCAAAAAGAGAAAGAGCAGGGCAGATGTATTTACCTGCAGTATTTTCTGAGCCTTTGACTATTTTTCAGCTCAGGGCATTTCCCGAGCCTAACAGAGAATGCCAACCTTCAGAAAACTTCTTTTCCTCAGCACTTCCCTTCGTGGTTCTGACTGACTGTAGAAGATGTGGCTGCATTACTTCTTTTGTGCTTAAATTTGTGATTAATTATGAGAATGGGATTAAGAAAGTGGTCTCTATGGATATGCTTCTGGATTTTTTCCAATCCCAGGAAAAATTCAACAGGATTTTGGAAGTCATGACTTCTGAACTGGGAACAAGAATAGGTTTTCCATTTCCAGGAGTGATTTCTCAATAGTAGAATCATAAAAACATAAATCATGGAATCACAGAATGGTTTGAGTGGAAAGGAACCTTAAAGATTATCTATCCAATCCCTTGCTATGGACAGGGACACCTTCCATTAGACCAGGTTGCTCAAAGCCCCACCCAGCCTGGCCTTGGTAGCCTTTGATCTCTGCTGGATGGAGAGCAGGGTGATTTCTCTAGGTAAAAGTACTCTTACACTTGGAAAACAAGATTTGAAGAGCAGAGATTTTTTTGTTTGTTTGTTTAGTTTAGTTTGTTCCTTCCTTTCCCTCCTCTGTAAGCACTAAGAACAAGGGAACCATAGCACACAATCAAGACGTCTACTATCAATGACAGAAAAAAATAATAACCTTTCCCTGTTTTCTCTAAAGAATCATATTTACATTTGGTAGAGATTGACTATTTTTTCCCGATTAACTTTGATCATTAAAAAGAAATTCAGAATTTAAATTTAAAAAAAATCTTACACATTGATATAAAACTGTGACCTATTAAACCTTTATAAAGCTTTTAACAGCTGTGACAATGCATGCACATATTTCTCAGATTTCCTAGTCAAGTGGTCGGAATATACTGAAGATTCAGATCTGTGAATGTTTAATTTTTTTTATTAAAATATTAAGAATTCTAACAAACGAGATCAAATGAATTTCTGCGAATAAAAGTTTGCCAATTTGAATTCAAAAGCAAACTTATTCTCACACCTTGTTTTCATTTATCAGCTAGATCTCTACAAGGGAAAACTCAAACATTGTGTAAGCTTTTGTTTTCCTCCCCTTCCACAGTTGTCCTGTCAGGTTTCGTATTCTCAAGCACCCTCATATGCAAGGACATGCATCACATGGCTTCATATAGTTGCAAAAATACCAGTGTGGTAATCTGCAGTGAACACAGAATCATTGTACTTGTTTTCAATTAAAACAAACAAAAATAACAACATCAAAACCCAGCAAAACAAACACATAAAAAATGTATGATTTTTATTTTTGGAGCTAATGAGGCCAAGAGGTGACAGAAGGTCAAGGCTTGTATGGTGCTGATGTAGTTAACTTGCTCTAAAGAGAAATAGCCCTGAACAATATGAACATAAGGCCATGTCAACTGTCCTCCTCAGGCCCAGGGATCATTCTCTGTCTCCCATTTAATTTAGGAATAACAGTCAATAGAAGTTGTTTACAATGTAAGAATGTCTGAGCAAGTCACAGTCAGTCTGAATGCAGCTTTTGTTTGTATATGCCATAAGCATCTGGGTGTACTTCCATCAGCAGTGGTCAACTGCCATCCTTGCATTAAGAACATTTTTCCAATAACATTGCCGACCTGTTGCAATCAAATAAATTGCCTTCAAGAACTCTCTGTTTCTCTGTGTGGGAGAATTTTAAGCGGCATAGTCTAAAAACCTGATATTTGTGTCTTTGTAGAGAAGGAAAACGAATCTCAATCTACATCTGGCATTAATTTGGTGTGTTTTTAGGATTATCACCATTACATTTGTCTTGGGTAAAAAAGACAGATTTGTGGTTCTTGATGTGATGTGTTGGTATGAACTAAACATTTCATTGTAGCCATCCAGACTATTTCCCCCTGTTGGCAGAGGATAATCTTTCTTGTTGGCAACTATATGGATAAGACTTTCCAGAAGACAATATGTCTTGGATACCATCTTTGTTCTCTTCTTTCTCATTGATACATTTCACACTCCCTGTTTTATTCTAATACTGCAAGGTATCACACTGTCAGTCTGCAATGGCTTTGGTTTTGGTTTTGAGGGTTTTTAGTTTGTTTTTTTTCTTTTTTTTTTGTCGTTGCTGTGTTGTTTTATTTTGTTGTGGTTTTTTGGTTTGGTTTGGTTTTTAGGTGGCCATGTCATTCACAAAGGCTGGGTGTTTGGGGGAAATAAAAACTGATCAAAAATCTTGTATTCTTCTGAACATTCATGCTTACTTTATAAACTTTCTACTTCAAAATAGAAATGAGCCATATCCTATAGGCAAGCTTCAGATTTTTAGATCTCTGTTGTCCCATCATCCAAAATTATGCAGGGAGACAGACTTTTCCTCTTCCATTAGGGCTGCAGAAATCACTGTTCCCTCTGTAATGCTGAGGGTTTAAAATGCTTACTGCCCACTGGAGTGCAAGTCCAGTCATTGTTACCTGCAGCAGTTTGCACTTTGCATATCAGAATTACAAAAGTCCCCCTGATACTTCGGTGGTCCAGTGCTTAGGTGGATTCTGTAGGGCTGCAGAAAGCCTCACACAGATTTCATCTCTAATACTAAAGCAGCAGAAGGGCTGCCAACACAAGCATGGTAGCTTGAGGTGGCTTATAAAGTAATGTTTGCTGCATTTAAAATTCTTATTGGAACTGCAGAGTCACAGCACGGGTGAGACAAGAGGGTATTCGAAGTTTATGGTGCTGCTACACAGCACCCAGGAAGGAAAATGCAGGACTGTAGCTGTCACACTGCCTGTCCAGAAGTCAGGAAATCCATAGGTGAGGGGTGGATGTAGCTGTAGCCTTAGAAATGAAAAAGTCTCACTGGGAAGTCATATCTGAACCATCTAGAAATTAGGCAGCACAGATACTGCAGGGCAGTGGTGTGCAGAAAGGTCAGAGCTCACCTGGGCTGCACAGCCCTGCTGGGGCCTTGGAGGAGGCACCTGAGCAGCCAGTTTGGATCACAGTGCCAGAACAACACTGCCAGCAGTAATGAGCTGAAATCCAGGCTGGGAATATCCTCCTACTCTGGTTGCACTTCTCTGAGCTGCATTCACAGACCCTCAGATCCCATGGTGCCATCAAGTTTCTGTGCCCTGACAGGTTCCACTTCTTGCTTCCTTTGCCTCAGGAATGTGAAGAAAGGCAGCTGGTGGGCGGGTTGGTTTTGCTGCTTGGCACCATCTGGGAGCTCCTGTATGACACAGGGAACTGAACACCTTTCAGTAGTTCTCTGAGCAGTGTAAAGTGGCAGGAAGGGAAACAGGGATTCTGGCACATGGCTGCTCACACTTATCGTGTCGAAAAGCTTGAACTGGAACAGCCACTGAACCCAAGAGCAAGTGGGACAACCTCTCTGGGGTGTTAGGGATCATGTGGTTATATAAGCTTGGGACAAAACTCTGGAGAGCAGCCAGGCAGAGACTCTTATAGACAGGGGAAAAAGGAGTTAAAGCAAAGACTTTGGGATTTTGATGAAAACATTGCACAGTTCTGATGTGACTTTCTCTGTCCTGATCTCAGCAGCTGTTGCCAGCCTGCTGAGCTGGGTTTATTCTCTCAACTCCCTCTTAAGTCACTCTCTTTTTCTGCTTCTCTCCCTTATTCTTTCACTCAGAAAACACAGTTTTGGAGAGATCAGGAGCAGGAAGCTAAAACCAACCAACCAAATAAATAAATAAATATATTACTAAAGTCGATGAAAAATGGTGAGTGGAAGATTTCAGGGCAAATGAGCCTCTCAGGGAAACTTTCCATCTTAATGTCTGTAGAGGTGATAAGCTAAGTGGTATTTAATTATTCTAGGCATATTTTAAAATTCTTTTAGACAGTTCACAAAAGACATATCAATGCTTTACATGAAATGCAGTGGGGAGATTTTACCAAAATAATAATTTTTGATCCCATCTTTTCTGTCCTTAACTCCTACAACGTTTGAGACTCTCTTACCAGCCATCTAGTAGCTTAATTTACTGTAATTTAGTCCTGCACTGCATTTGATGGCTTAATTACTTTCTAATTATTTTTGGCTGTGGGAGGAAGCCAGGTGAAGGCAGAAGAATGAGCTCTTATAAATTATTTGTAATCTAGTAAATTTACAGTTTCCATCCAAAATCAAGGTCGTATCTTGCCTGGCATGACATGTACAGTGATAATCTAAATAGACAAGGGAGGAGGGAAAGTTATATTATTAGCATCCCTGTTTGGACTGAAGAGGTGATTAAATATCAATCAATTTACTGCCTGTCAAGAAGTAAGTTCATTTCAGAAATAGTATTCTAGTCCTTCCTGCCAGCCCCAAAAAGACTTATACTCTCTATACTTTTATTTTATTATAAATAAGAGCTCTTGTGTTGCTCTTGAGCTCATTTCATTCATGAGTAAGAAGAACAACAAACAGATTGAGGAATCTTTCCACTGCAACATCAAAGGTATCAGCCATGATCCAAAATATATTCTGAATTTACAGTTCTTTTCCAAACACTGGTTCTGGTAGGTTTCTCATATATGCCTTTTTTTTGTTTCCTCTTTTTCTTTTTTTCAAATATTAAATGTGAGTCTATGTTATCTGGCATCAGCCACCTAATGATGTTTGACTTTTCAGAGGGAATCACACCCACTCTGTTTCAGAGCAAAGATTTTCATTCCAGGTTACTTTGATTCACACCAGTTACTCCCAAGACTTCCATGGCAGTTTGCAGTTTGCTTTCATTAGACAGCTCTTCCCTCCACATGTTCTCTCCATTCTTTCTAATTCTCAAGAAAAAAAAATCCTCCAGACTTTCATAAAGCAAGCTCTAAAACTGTTATTTCTATTAAGTAATTTAGGTTTTATAAAGCCAAATCCAAGAGTAACATTTCATTTAGTAAAACACAAGAATTAGCTGCAGTGTTGTGTAGCACGTCATATACATATTTTCTCTCTTCATCAGTATTTGAACATTTGCATCTGTATCTAGAAAGATATATGAGTTTAGGTACATAGATATATAGAAGGCTTGAAAATACAGATTCATCTGTGATTTTTTTTTTCAGTCTGAAACAGCAAAAAAAACTACATAGGTTATGTGTTAGGCATTAGAGCTAATGAGTGCACACAGATAGACGTAAATGCTTTCTGACAAATAATGTAATATTGTGGTGCTTGGTTAATTCATACCCAAGAAGAAAAAAAAAATAAAAAAGGGTATTGCATAAAAAAATATTAAAGCTTCAGGCATCAGGCTCCAGGCCAATGATACAGATTGCAAGAGAGAAAAAGGAACTGCAGGCCAAGTAATGCTATGTTTGCCAGCTTTAACATATTGGGTGACAGCATAATACATTTAGCCCTAATCTAACACATAATCCCATTATAATTAAAATCTAGCACATTTTGCACAAGGTCACATTTAGTTTTATCGACCACTGCGATACTGGAAAAAGATTTATGAAGATAGCTTAAAATGTCTCAAGTGCTAAAGCAAATAGATGTAAAATGTTTCCCACTTGAAGCCCAGTTAGGTAATTGTCCTTTTCTTCTGTGATTTCTGAGGAAATCTCTCTTTCTGATGGCTGTGGCATACCAGTCAGAAAATTCTCTGTGCCATTATCACTAAGCTGAAGGGTTTTGAAATGTCAGCTATAAAGTAAAGCTACAAGTGTTATTTTTTTTTCCATAGGTAGCAGAATTTTGTGGATATTCTAACAGCTTCAGGACAGAAACAGAAGATAATTTTTCTGCTGTCTTCTGATGTGATTCCTTTGAATGCTTTACTAAACTGAGCATGGATATGGACTGACTTTCCTTTTCCATTCTTAATGTAGACAGAGTGGAAATGGTGCGAGTCAGTTAGGATTGAGATGGAAATTGAGTGGGACCAGTATTGGCTTTGTTCAAAACTGGTATTTGGAAGCTTCAATCGTAATTGAAGAAGTTTGAATTCTCAGTAAAGTACAGCACTTACATCACTCTTTGTAAGTGTGCAAGGCTTAAAGAAGCAAATCAGCAGTGCTGAACATCTCTCTCATGAAACATTAATATTACATTTCACTTTGAATTAGGTTTGAATACCCTGTACTGTCAGGGTCTGCTTCAGCCAGTGGAAATAACCAAATCATAATGATAGTTTGGTCACTTTTCCTATGGCTATATCCTCTGTAATGGCAGAGGAAACAAAAAGTAGTTAATTTTCTAGCAACTATCTAATTTCTTGAATAAATTTGTATTCTGGTGATAGTGATTGTCAGTATGGATTTTTTTGGGGTGAGAAGGGAAGTTTTACCTTTCAACATAAATATGCAAAATTGCAAAATACTGTTCAATCAAATTTGTGTGACTTAAGGCAGTAAGAATGGATTTTATTTTGAGATGACATCACATAAATTAGGTTTCTACATGTTTGTGTCTGTAGATATTATGAGTATTTCCTAAGTGTGTCTGATGACTGTTTAATTGTAGAGTTCTCAAAAATTTGGTTAGTGGATCTTAGGCAACATCTTAGAAAACATTTCAGTTTATCTTAAGGTAGATATCAACCTGTTAAAAATCCATCCAGACTCTATTTACAGAGACTGTGGTTTAGACTGACTACCCAGTTTCTGTTGCCTATGCCTAGATGTCTGACATCATTTTCTTAAAGGGTAATATTCTACTTGACTTCCTTTTCTGGGAGTAGGTGAAGCCACCTGAACCAAATATTTGTGGAATTCATACCAAAGGATCAAGTTACCTTTCTAATCACAGTTATATATGTTTGGAGCTTCATTTAAATCCCCAGGGAAAATTGCCTTGTTTAAGCAATAAATTTATTGGGATAAACATTAAAGATTTATATTTCCCTATGGAAATAACAGGCTTCTCTGGAGGGCAATAAACAATGCCCAAATTATATCTTCCTGAGAAAAGTTCCCAGAACAATCGCTATTGACTAAATTTTAACTGTGCAAGCCTGCAATGCAGAACAGTAATTGGCAGTAGCAGTAGCAGGTCATAAGCTCTGTAGAGAGTTTGCAAGGCCTCAGGATTGAGGTTTGTCAGCCTTGCTCTGTCTGAACCTTTCCTGACATAATAACAGCTTTGTTGTACTTGGTTTATCTGTGAAAACAATTTCTATAATTAACCAGGTGACTGTAATCAGTTTGATTTACTTTTGTTTATAGTGAGTCAGAGTTTTATATAGGTGCCAATAACAGGAAGTTATTCTGTGCAGAATGCATTGATTATGACCGACACAATGATATGTAGAGAAATGCAGGTCTTGTAAAAGAGTGGAGGCCTTGAAAAGTGGAGGCACAGGATGTAACAGAGAGGATGGCAGGTATGAGGAGACAGGAGATATGGCAAAGACCTGGCACTGAAGACTTTATACCTGTAAACAACTCACCAATGGCCAGTTAAAGAAACCTGAACAAAACTGACTTTAGAGGTAACAAAGAGAACACAAAGGCAGTGTCTGGCATACATATATATAGCAAATCCAGGTGTGACACGTTGCTGAGGATCAAGTGAGAGAGTAAATGTATAAAACTGTGTTAAAACATTAAAAGTTTCCCCAGATGGATCCTGGAGTGTAAAGAAGTAATCAACATCATACTAATACCAGTGACAGATTCTAGGTGTTGACAACTAGCCATAGCATCCCCATCAACATTGCCTAATATCTTAGGTATTAGTACCTAATATCTTTTAATCACCCCTCAAGAAGGGAATAGAACGTCAGACTTTCTTTCACTGTCATTGCCTTTGCCTTCCCCATTGAGCCCTATGGAAGTACCAGGCAATGCTTGGCAGAGTGAGGGCTGAAACTGCTCCAGTGTGAAAGGTGTTCTTTGCCCAGCTTGGCAAATGAGTTTAAAAACTTTGATGGATTTACTTTAAGCGGATTTTTGCATTTCATTAGCCATGGAGTAATGTGAAGATCTTGTCAGTCTTGCACATATGAGTAAGTGAAAAATAAGAATCCAATTCATTCTACATTTAGACATTAACTAACATGTTAAAATAATGTATATGATTGTTTCAAATTGTCTCACATGTCATCAGAGAGAGGTCTGCCTCCACAAACATCTAAGACCTAAACTATTTTCAAACTATACTTTACACTTAGTGTAAGCAAGGTCTGAGATAACCGGTGAAGACAGCTCCTTAAAATGCTAATGTTGGATGAAATTAATCCAGGTATAAGGTTGGCTATCAAGTTAAGTTCTGGTAAATTAAGGCTATGAGGATATCAGCAGTGCTCAATATGGTAGATTATGTGCCAAAGTTATTACAGAGGTTGGAGCTTTAGGATCATGAGCAAGGGAAAGTGTGACTTTTGAGGGCAAAAATTTTAATATGATTGAACTCCATGAATATTAAAGTCTGATGCAATGAAGTTGTCTTCAATTTGAAGAGAATGGTCATATTTCAGTGTGATACTAACCCACCTATAAGCTCTGGTTATTCTGTACCCTGAGGTTAAGCCCTGTGATCTGTGCTGGCTCACATCCTGCAGATAACCCAATATGAGACTGAAATTCCTAACTGTCTCAGGAATACTGGAAAAAGGCTTTTAATGAATGTAAAAATATATCCAAGTCCTTTGGTTCTGTCTCTAAAACTCTCTCTTTACTAGTTGCAGTCATCATATTTTGGGAAATGTACTAATATTTAGTTCATTTTCACCCCATTGAGCAACTAAACGAGTAGAAATAAAAACAATGAAATAAGGATATGGGACTGTAACTCCCATTTCTCTGAAAAACTTTCATTAATCATTTCCTTCTGTTTTTAAAAGATGTCATATATGTATTGAAAAAGAGATTTATTGTAACTTGAATCACGTAATCTGATTTTTTCATGACCTTACCACTGACAGTCTTACAATGTATGTGAACAATGATCTATGGATGTATTCAATAGTGCAGCTGAGATTTCCTGGACCAATGATTAATGGTGGGTTCAGGTTGTCCATTGTGCATCCTCTGCTATGGCATAAACACTATTTTCCTAAATCCAGAACTATGTTGTAAATGTACAATGATAACGTAATGATATCATTGCTGCAACAGCACTAACAGGACCTGCCATTTACTTAAATGGAGTTAAGGTGTAGTTGAAACAATAAGAACAGATTAGTGTAGGACCTCAAACTAAAACACTCTGTGGGAATGTTATCTCAAGCCAGCAATGACCAGTCATGAACAAAATTAATACATTAGACTAAAATGCTCTTGAATTCCAGCAATTAATGTATGCATCTGAATCCAGTGCACTCAGATGTTTGAGTTGCCTGAATTCTGCCCCACAGCACAGAAACTCCATAACTCAGTCCTGCCTTTTTAATAGATTTTCTGTTTCTGCAAGACACAGTAGTGGGGCACTCACAACTTTCCTGGTCAAACTGTTCCAGTATCTTACCTCTCACTTCATAAAACATTTCTTCCTTATATCATCAATCTAAAGTTAACACTTTTCAATTTAAATCCACTGCACCTTGTCCTGTTCCTAGAATCTTTGGTCTTTCTTTCATGTTTCTTTTATATACTGAAAGGCCACAAGGTCTTTCCAAGACTTCTCTTCTCCTTGCTGATCAACCACAAGTTTCTAAGCCTTTCTTCACCAGAGAGGTGTTCCAGCCCCCTGATCATTCTCATGGTCCTCTTCTGGATCCATTTGAACAATGTCCATGTCTTTTTCTGCACTGAGGTCTCCTGACTTATTCACTGGGATGGAGGTCTTTTGAGCTTGGAGGATGTGATACTTGGTTATTAACCACGTTTTCTGGGCTGCTCTTTCCTCTAGGGTTTTATGCCATGGGACACTTTGAAGTAAATCTTCTTGCCCTCAGGATCCTGAACTTCACCATCATGTGGTTACTACAACCAAGGCTGCCTTTGATCTTCACACCTCCGATGAGCCCCTCCTTGTTGGTATGATCTCGCCATGATCTTTCATATTAGCTCACAAACATGCCTAAACATTTAAAATCTAAGCCAATTTACAATTTCTTCTTGATTTCTGATCAAAAGGTTAAACAGCATCAGTCCCTGTAAATGACCTCTCCTGGTTATAAATATTTTTGAATGTCTATTGTTTGTTTCTTATTTAAAGTAACTTCTAAATGTAACACTTCAGTTGTTTTTTTCTACTCTTCTTAGGTTTTCCTTCTATCTTCCTTTTACACTCCTGAATAATTTTCTTGTTCTCTCAAAATTCAATGCTACAGCATTTCAAGAGGTCTGATTTGAAGATTGCTTATTCTATTTTCTACTATCACAATGATGAAACAAAGACAATTATAATATAAAAGTGTATCTTGCAGCTATCCAAAAGTTCCCTTCCCACCTCCCCCTCTCAAGTCAATGAATGTTTCCTGTATGCCATTGTTTTATATCAGGTGAACAGCTTATGGAGTGTGTGGCTTACAATATGAAAATAAATAAATAAATATTTTGCCTCATTTTAGAGAGGATTAAGGCACAGGGATCTAAAAGGGTAATACACATCTTTGAGAAACACAGACATCTAGACTGTGAGAAGTTAAAAGTACTACAAACTTCTGCTAATCTAGATCTCATTCAGGGTCACAAGGTCTTGCTCAGAATATTGTAGTGCAGCTGAGAGCTATTTAATCCTTGCAGAGAGTTATCGTAAAAATAATAATAAAACCTACATGAATATGTGTGCTTAATCAGGAAATTATGATTTGGAAATTTATAGAATGAATGAAAAGAAAGTTCATGTTTTCCTTGTTTTTTCATTAGCACTAAGGCACAGCTATTTTAGAGTAAAAACTTAGTAAGAAATACATGGAATAAGTATTAACTTTGATCTATGTATGATGTGGAGCAATTCCAGATTTCGCCATACCATTACTGGTTCTGATCAGATTGGATCCATTTCTTTGTAGTGGTAAACCATGATTATTAATGCCTTTTTATAAAAGAAGGGAGAGAAACAAAAGTTAGCTGCATCCTTCTATTTAATTTTAGGTCATCTACCATAGTAAGATCACGCTTTTAAAATGATTTTATGATGTTTTATTTGTAACTACATATTGCATTGGCTAATAAACACACTTATCCCACACTTACCCGACACTAAGGCAGAACAGACTATACAGAAAGAAAGAAACATAAAAATTAGGAAAAGAACTTCCTCATAATCATGGTTTTCACATGTATGTGTTAGAGTTCCCAGTAGTAACTTCAATGCCACCAAACTGGTTCCTTTGTTCTTCTATATATATTTGAGGTAATGAGCACTGAGATGAAAATATGAGTAAGCAATGAGCAATGACATCACTTAAACAACCATGCCTTGCCACAGATCAGCTCACTCCAAAGCTGGGTATGATTCCTCATGCAGAGTCAACACAGAGCAGGAAAGGTTGCTTGGAAGATAAAAAAAAAATCCTCTGTTTTTTTTTTCATATGAAGCCCTGAACAACCTGATCTAGTGGGTGGTATCTCTGCCCACGTAAGCGAGGCTGGAACTAGATGATCTTTAAGGTCTTTTCCAACCCAAGCCATTCTGTGATTCTATGATACATGAAGGCTGGATAGTTTCTTTACATTACAGATGTTTACAGCCTGCAGGAGAGCTCTTTCCGTGCAGTGGTCTTCCCATTTCTGGTGTGAGTGACACACAGCTCAGAAGTCCTTCATGCAGTTTGCCTCAGCTTTCTCCCTATTGCCATTCACTGCAAATGAAGACTCAGAAGACACAAGAAAAATTGCTGCAGTTGACTGAGCCAAGGGAAACCAATTACATTAATAATGGGAATATTCTGAAAAAATGTTCTGCTTCGCCTGGTTTTAAATGGGTCTGTTTTCCACAGTTCATCACATTTCCTGCTGTTTCCAAGCTGATAACTTTATAGTTGTTGGGGATTTTGTTTGTTTATTTTTTTTTTTATTGTGGAGTGGGGGTTTTGTTTCACTGCCCATTTTTGGTTAACATAGACCTTTTCAAAAAACATGTTCTTCAAATATATCTATCAATATTTTGGAAAACACAAAATGCTTGATACAGCTTTCATTTTTCATTTAATTATGTAATTGTTAAAACATCCTTAAAACTGCAGCAGGAAACAAGACGAAAAAAATAATATCATTCTCGCTATTATTCATAAAAAGCTCAATTTTAGAAAAAGACCTTTTCTAAGAAAATCTGTCTTGCAAAAAAATTGATGTCTGTGTTTTCAATTACTGTGATATAGTAACTTATTGCTCACTTCATGTGTTATAAATTATAAATTACATTAGACATAACATAAAAAACGAAGCTGTTATCTAAATATCCTTTTGCTTTAGAAGACATTGCCATTGCACTGAAATGAATTTTTTTCCCCCCCCCATTAATCAGTGTTCTTTTAATTTTCCAATACTGTCTTAAAGAAAATAAGAATAACTATGCTATCAGGCTTCCTGTTAATTAAGTAATCAAAGATTTACTGTCATAACAGGTCTCTCACGTTGAAAATTTTAACTTAACAGCTTACATTATTGCAGTCTGGTCTATAGAAACTCATCATTGTCAGATCTCCATCTGTGACTAGAAGGTTTTATTTCTTCTATTATGGAATGTTGCTTTTCTCCATTCCTCAGATCAGGTAAGAATAATTTGTTTATTTTTTGTTTGGTTTTGTTTTGCCACCTTCTTACACCCAATTTCCTTTCCAACCCAAATGATCTATATTCCCAGCCTGCTCCTTTCACAATTTCTGAGCCTGCCAGTTGTGATTATTTAACATAAAATTGATTACTTTCTGGTGTTTTGAAATGGACATATTCTATTCTCAGTTCTACCTCACCTAAAAAAAAAAAGGGAAACTCCAATAACACAAAATGTGCTATCCTACATAGAAATGATCAGATAGAAAGGGTACATTTACTTTTTTTGAAATTCTATCTGTAGTTTGGTTATGATGTGCTCCTGTTGCACTTTGCAATGATTCCTATCAGAAAGAATTGATTTAAATAGAAACTGTATTTTTAATTTTTTTAAATTTTTTTATAAAGTGATTCCAGTTACAAAAGTGGATTATGAATTTCTCCTCCTTGCTGCCTTTCTCCCTTTTGGTTTGTTTGGTGTCTCCTTCAGTTCTGCTACTTCAAACAGTTCCTGGGTTTCCATGTGAGAGTTCACCTGGGCTAAACATGGGTTGTCATGGGTTAGAAGGGGGCTGTTGATATAGATCACAAGCAAGCCCAGTGTCAGTGGTGGGGAGGAAGGGAATGAGAGGATCTAATGGGAATCAACAGCAAGTCTGGGACATTTGGTGGACAAGGACCTCCTAAAGGCTATTTGAAAACTAGTACGTTGAGAGACTGTGCTATCCAGACTACAGTCGTCATTAGTCTTGACAAGAAGGTGCTTAATGTTACTGCAGGTTTTTCAGATTTTTCCTGCTGTTCAGTGAGCAATGGGAGAGGATGAGTCCCCAGGGTCTGAGCTGTCATTTCTGTTAAAGGCAGAGCAGCAGGTTGTTAACATTTCTAATTGGCACAGTGAGACAGGCCCTGACTGAGATTATTTCACAAGTTTTGAAAAGTCCCTCAGAGTATTTGCTTATATTTTCTTTTTGCTTTTTTTGCAGTTTATGTGGATATCTCTAAAAATCTAGCTGTATACATATGCCTCTTACAGCTGAAAGCAAAATATGTGCTGCATGCAAATGATGCAAAAGGTTTTCCTAATGCTGCAAAGAATCAGAATCCACAATTTGGAAGTGAAACTATCCTAGTAGTGTTCATGGGCAAGAACCAGGTGTTAGGGATAATGACATTTGTCATTATTTTGCTTGTCAAAGTAAAGAGGGAAGGAAAAAAGTGGGCTTTACTGTGAAATGTAGTACTCCTTTCCCAAGGTAGAAGTCAGTACTAGTCTAAAGATGGGAAAAATTTAGAAGACCCATTCGGCAGATGTTGGTTTGTAAATAGATTAGGATGGAGACAATAACCAACCAAATATGCCATCCCTAAGCAAAGCTCGACTGAGGCAGAAGGTCAAATGGAGTAAACTCAGCATAATATGTGAAGCAGTGATATCTATACCAACTTGTTTATGACTTACAGCACTACAGAATAACCTCATCTCCATCTGCTGATCTCAGAAACAGAGAAGCAGAAATAGCAGAGCACCAGACGTGCAAACCATTTCTACTGGCATCCATATGCCATTCATGAGAAAGGAAGCATCTAAAGTACAGAACCCACACACATATCCTGGTGCTGCTACAGAGAAAACAAACAGACACCAAAAAAAGCCTGGACAGCACATCTTAAAATTAGGCTAAAATCATGCCAAAGGCTCTAACTAGGCCCTATATTTTTTTATCCAAGCATTGCATGTCACTAAAACTATGGACAGAATTGTAAAAGACTAATAGGCAGAAGAGATAAAAACATATGTAAAACAGTAAATATCAGTAGAGGGAAAAAGGCTGTTCAAGAAACTACACTTTGCCAAGGAAAATAGGTGAAGTATTTGAAAGAAGTCAGTACTGAAAAAAAAACCCCAAACATATGCCTGATCTTGTTTTCCTAATTGATGCTCAACTTTTAAAAATTAAGGAATGTTTTTCTACCTACAAGTAAATGAGAGATGTGAATTTCACTTACATATATATCAGATCTCCTTGCAATTTGCTGTCAGAGTGATGGTACATTACCTGGATACAAATGCAATCTACAATGTTTGTAAAATAGATCCCAGGGTACCAGCACTTTTTCATGTATGTGCAGTCCTGTATCCTGGTCTGAGCACTTTTCTCTTGTTTCGGTGAAGGTAAAAGTTTAATTACCAAAGCATTAATTTTACTGTTTTAATTGAAATCAAGTCAAGAACACAAAATTAATCAGAAATTACAACTGACCTCTGCTTCCTGTATAGTATTCAAGACCAGAGAGTTATTTGGAGACTAAATAATCCCTTGTTCAGAAAGATTGCAGATTCTCAGGTTTAGCATACTAATATATAAAGCAATTTATTCTGAGACCGTGTCATCCCTCTCATTATGAAATGCATCTCTCTCATCAGATGAGATGAAATGTACACCAGTAAAATAATCTATAAGCATGTTAATAATAATAAATCAATAGCAAAAAAAGCTATTACAAAACCTTTCATCTAATAAGAATTATATAGGTTATTATAGTTCTACACCCAAGCTGCATTAATTAAAATAATTTTAACCTGGACAAAGTGAGGAAAGACAAACAGCAAGCTTAAAAAAGTAATCAAGAAAGGTTTTGACATCTACCAGGCTTGCTTCTGAGATCTGGAAGAGAATTTAAGGGAGTATCATATATATATATGCTTGCCCAGTTATTACACTTAACTCTTCACATACCACAGCTTTTGCAGGAGACTGGATATTGGACTAGATGAACCTTCGCTCTGACTCGAGTACTGGCCATCCTTTCATTAGGAACATCAGTTCATTGTCGAAGGAGAGATGATCTCCCTCTATTTGATTTATGTTCAGGGCATTTTGGATCAACTCGGAGGAAAAAAAAAAAAAGTCTTAAGCCTTCAAGAAAGGTAGTAGTGGTGAAATTTAGGTAGTTAGGCTTCAAGCTTCTTCTGCTAACAAGTCCACATTCATCTCCTGCTAAAATGTGAAGTTCTTTGCTGCACCAGCTTGCTGGGATCCCCACGGCCATTAAAACAGAGAACTTCCAGGGAAGGACCTCAGTTTAAAAGTATAGAGCAGCTAAGCATATGGCATACACCTCAGTTTGAGAAGGTTTCAGGAACAAGTGGTAGGATTCATCAATCTCACCTGACCTTCAGTGTAGACACCTACATTTTAGCTGGTTATTTGTGCTCCCATTATCATCAGTAGAGATCTGATCAATTCTGTTAATGGAGTTTAGGATGCAATTCCTCTGAACAAATGTAGGCATCTGTTTAGGATGAGATGAATCACACTCTAAATTCCATTGTCTCTATTACTATATCTTCCCTGCCAGCAAACAGAATTGAAAGTGACTTGCTGAAATGCACATTAGCACCCACATTTAGTCAGATGAATCCTATCGGAAGGGACACTGCCCGAAGAGCTCAGTATTACAAATGTTCCAAATGTTTGTCTAAGCCAGCTTGATGGGACTGAGCAGGTCACCAAACAGCTGCTCTCTTTTCATGTCATAAAGACAGAGGACTTTCTTCTAATCTATTTTCTCTGCAGTGTGGTGGAAGAAGAGATGGCACTTGACATGTAAATTGGGAGAAATTACACTATGTAGCTATCTACAACAAACAGAATGGCCATGTGAAAATCTGAGGTCAGGCTCTCTCAAAGAAACAACACATTTTGTTATGACTTCCCTGGGGGGAAATTTCCACCTTTGGAATAGGGCTAAATAACTTTTAAGGGCTTTACCACACATATGCAGCTGCCTTTAGAAAATCAGGCCAGCATAATTTCTGGCTGGCCAGCTCTCAATATAGTGTCTCTAAGCCCTTGCCATAAACAGGCTGAAAGTATTGTTGAGCAATTATATAATGTAGGGAGCTCTGAGATGAACTGATCCAGGGATCTAAGTAGCACGTCTTGCCTGGCAAGCTGAGGGTCAAGCCCTTAGCTCAAATATTTCAGCACCTTGTGCCACACAGTGTGGCATGTTTAAGCTCTATTTGTGCTCTCATGACACTTGTACTGATCCATACCCAATACCCCTTGAGGATTGTGTAAATTGCACTGCCTGATAACCTGATAACAACTCACAGTTTAGCTGAGCATGTTGAAAACCCATGCTCACATTCCCTTTAGGCCATTCAGTCTTATTGGATATGTATACTAGCAGAATAATTTAATCTCTGTTTCATCTCTCCTTTCTTCCCGCTCCATCTCTTTTTTCTCCTTAATTCATGAGGTAGTAAAAGAAATTGGAAGACACTATTTTTTCAGCTGCCATGTTCACCCCCTAATGTGTCTATATTTTGAAAACTAGAAAGACTCAGGAAGTGAATACCAATGATTGTTCTGTTCATTAAAGCTGAAATTAATATATATATATACATAAATATATATAAAATGAACCTGAGGTACAGCTGGATGTGCAAGGACATAAATATCACTCAGCATTTAACCAGAGCTTCTGTTGTCTGGTGTAAAAATCCAATAAACCTCCTCTTTAAAGGCAAGTTATTTACAGTGTTTTTCCTCCCTTAGGGGGTACATTTACAAGCTCGATACCAATAATTCTAGGCAGGAAACATTGTGATTACATCTGAAAATAGCGTTCAGCTACAGATGAATTAGCTGTCCCCTTTGCTGGCAGATAATTCTGTCTGTGTTTCATAGCTATTGTTTTAGTTAAAAAATAATTTTTAACAGTTTATCAAGGATTAGGAACACAGTATCATAGAGACATGAAATAACTGGCTGGAAGGGATCTCTGGATATTGTTATGGTTCAATCTACAACTCAAAGCTGGTCTAGTTTCAAAGTTAGAGCCACAGACACCCAAATATTAGAGCATTAAGTCAATTTTTAGTTTTAAGACTCATTTCTATAAAATTGTTTTTTGTTTGATAGCCAATTAATCTTCACTAAAGGATGAGTAGAACTGATTGTAGAGGGCACTGCTACTTTTTACTGCAATGTCAAACAACTTATATCTCTGACTTAGTTTTCCAATGATTTTGAGCTCCAGATATTTTTTCTGAATTGTGTTTCTGATTTGTACATTGCAAAAGGAAAGTCTTACATGGAAAATCCTAAAGAAGATCTTTTTGAGTAAGGGCATGAAATCTGAACTGAATATAAGTTGGAGTCCTGGGGGAACCTTTCTCTCTTGAATTTGGGTTTGATATAATTCTTAGCATGTAAAGTTTAAGAAAGAGATAATGATGACTAAGGTGCCTCTGATAAAAGAAAAGTTTATGTTATTCACACTGCTAATGAGAAATTCACAATGAGGCAGCCTGAGAATCATTGGAGACCAATGACATGACTTCAGCTGCTTTCATTATTATCCTTATACTAGGTTTCCAACTGTGTCACAGGTGCACTTGGAAATAAACCTAGTACGAAGGCACATGTTGAATGTTCTGAGCTAATAAAAGAGCAGAATGTAAATGCCCTGATGCAGAGTAGTCGTTCCCAAAATGAATGCTAGGTTGTGATAGAGGTTAATATCAGAGTAATGGACATATTAGTGGATTTGGTTTACACGGCAAAATTTAGGTAGTGGGAGAGGCTTCTGTGAGAAGAGGTCAGGGGCTGACCCTATGTTGAACACAGCTGTTTCCATCTGTCTCCAAAATGTTGCCACTATTGGCCAAAACCTGATTCTTCAGCAAAGCTGGTGATCTCTCTTGACATCACATTTTAAAAAAGATTAAAAATATGTAGCAGCTGTGAGAGAGAGGCATGAGAAAAGATGTCAGGGGAAAAAAAACAAAACACCTTTTTTTCTCCTGCTTTCATGTTGAGGAGTAGTGAGAGAGTGGTTAGGTGGGCATCCAGGAGCCAAGCAAGGTCAAACCCACCACAGGAACTCTGAAATAAGATTCAAGAAGAGAAAAATGACCAATGATGTAGATTAACATGAAGCTGTTCCTGATGATTGTCTTCAGAATCAGTTCCTTACTGACCTCAAAAATAATATGACAAATATCATGAAACCACAGTCCTTTTAAAGTCTCCATCACTGGTTCTGTCCTTTTTGCTGGTGCCAGGTAATGTGATTTTAAAGGTAATCATCCTGAGCTTTTGGATACTAGCTCCATAGTTTAGATACAGGAAATGATGACATGAAGGATTTAAACTCATTTTGATATATAGTAAAGAAAATTAGTATACAAAAGAACCACTGGAATTCAGATTTTTGGTTTGTTGGAGATAAATTGAAAGCATCGCACATGGTACGCTTGGGTGAAAATAGGCTTTTACCTCATCTTTCCGCTTTCCTGGAAGTCAGGAATGCTGAAGAAATCTACACTTTCAAGAAGGGACTATTTTCTCTTTTCGTTTACAAAGTTGCATGTGAAATTCTTGCTTAGTTCCTTTTTTAAGTCTTAGTTCCTCCTTTTAGTCTGAGTTTCTCATGCTTGTGGTGATGGCATATCTGCCAGAAAGAATTAAAAGGAATTATTAGAAATGTGAGAGAATTACCTACAAGCATGTAAAGGAGATACCTGTTTTCTGCAATTGTAAAATACAATATCTCAAACTCCTGATTCAGCCAAAATACTTTACTGAAAGGATTAATCTTCCTGATTTACACAGTGTCACAGCATGAGCAAGGAATGGACAGCAGAGGAGCTTTTGTAGGATCCGGTCTTCCAGTGACCATAGTGATTGGCTTCTCCTTTGGCAGCAAACTTTTGTGAAAATAAATTGCCCAATCTACAATTTGTCCCTATAGTGTTCCATTGTTTACGGATCATTTACAACACTCTTGTGAGCACCTTGCTAAAAGTACTTTGAAATATCAAAATGGACATTATTTGTGTAATGAGGTTTAGAGTTTAATAGCTTCATTCACACATGAGGAATTGCAGGCTTTCCTGATGGGCATCTATTAAAAAAATGGTTTGCAACCTCTGCTTCAGGCAAGAAAAACCTTTGTGTTACTGCTCTGGACCGAGATTAAGTAGAGCTTATGTCTGAACAGGAGATTTTTGTAGCAAGAAAAATAGAAGATTTTTAGTACAATGCTTTTTTAATGATGATGACTGAAGTGGAAAATAATCCATGTTGCTGTCAAAAAGAAGAAAGGAATCGGGAGAAAAGTTTCAAGAACATGGAAGCCTAAGCCTTTAAAGAATGCGCTTAGGTCCAGTTTCCAATTTTATGAATGTTCTCAAAGTTACAGGTGGGAGCCCAGGAAAATTTTCTGAAATCCTGTTTTTTCAATCTTCTTGGCAGTCAGAGAAATTCCAGTCTTAAACCATTTGTAGAACCAGTGGTACTCATTGAGATGGGATTAGCCAAGCTATCTTTCAAGTACAGAAGCAATTTACTTGTCTTTTTTATAAATCCCTTCACTACACTATGTCTACACTAGTCAATTAAATAACTTGAAGGAACATTAATGGGTTATGAAGTTTCATTTCACCTACAGTGAAATTAGGATTAATTTTGGCATGATTTTAATGTGAGCTAGCCTGAACATTTTAGGTCTTAGTGTGAGTTTGAGATAATTCCCAATAAACAGTTCGGATCTGGATGCCCTGATTTGGAGGCTAAGAGAGTTTAACAGGAAAAATTGAGGTCATTCTGTTTCAATCAACTTTAGTGCCAGAAGATAATTCAGATCAAATTTATTTTAAATAATTCTGATTGCTTGCTGCTCTGGTTTATCATATAAACTCCTAATACTGGCACCTGTTACCATACCTTAAGACAATAGATGGCCTGATTCAGTTGTCCACCCTGAGGTATTGACTGTAATTTCAGATGCTTTAGAGTATCATGCATGGCTTCTACCTTCCAGAAGGGCCTAGGTTCTCTGTTATGTTTGCCAGTCCAAATATGAAGGTTTCTGACAGCTTTGGACAACTCAGGTGGTAACAAACCTCTTTGCATAGAAAACTGAATTTCAACTCAACTAACTATAATGGAAATTCACTGCTTAACTCACACCTTAAGCATCTCTGATTTTCCCTGGTTCATTTTTCCTCAACTTGTATGCCACTGCAGAATGGCTCAGGTCTTATGACACATCATGTTGACTCCTTAGCTCTGAAACATATATGAAATTTCACATGGCTTTACATACCAATACTTGGGCAATGGTCTACATTTATGTGCTTCTGCAATAGGTATTTTGATCTGAAGTTGAATTGTACTGCTAACCAGAGAGTTTGCCCTGAAGAAGACACTCAAAAATCATTGCAGTGAGCAGATATGACAGTGTCCATACTAAGAAACTAAAAGTGGCCAGGACAATGGCTTGGGTCAACTTGCACTTTATTGAGTAATGCCTGAGGACATCTGGAGTTAGGTAAGACCATGGGCTACTGCAACTGGGCACTTAAGATAGGGCCTCACTCTTTTGTAAAAGGACTGTTTTATTGTGTGAACAAGAAAGCTTTTAAGGGGTCCCTCCCTGCACGCCAATCTGAACTTTATTTCCTGCAACCCTGCTCAAGTGATAATCCCCAGTGGCATTTGCAGCCTGTTTGTCTGGTCACTAAAATTGGATTCAGGGGAGGCAGGTAACAACACAGTAGCCGGGGATAATTTGAGCAATGCACATGCTTAACCACAGTGCTTAAGTCAAGGTTTGACTTTAGCCAAGCTTGGAAGAAACTGACATTAACAGCCAGTATGCAAGTATAACAGAGTCAATCATCTTAATCCATAAATAGTGAACATATATAGTATGGCAGTGGGCTGTAAGTCAAAATACCCTCTTGAGTAGGGACACCTCTTGAAGTTACTCCTCGAGGCCAAGAGAGTCCTTACTGTGTCTATAGATACTCAGTGAATTTGGAAACTTCAAAATCTTATATAAGCTATATAAAGGATTGATTGCATAGATATAATCCTTTGGACATAACCCATGGACCAAGCCCAGGACTAAATCTGGATCCAGCCACACCTAAACTTCCCTCTGAAAAACACTGTATGACTCAATAAACAGGCTTCCCTGATGGTCTGATCCCATCCTCTATGCAGTATATACTTAAGCATACCTTGCCATGAAATCTTGCTAAAAGACTGTCACATTTACTATCAACTTTGTAAAAATCACCGGTTTATATAAAAAAAATGTGCTATTTCTCTCTTATGAGTGGTATATCACTCTACCAGCAACAAAGCTGCTGTGCTAAATGATCCTGGTGCCACAGAATGTACTTTATTCTTCTTTGTTTACCAGTATAGATGTTTTCTCTGTGAGCAGTTAAGTTGCAGTTTTGTGTCACAGGTAAAGGGATCTCACAGCTTGGTCTCTCTCTGCCACAGGATGGTCTCATTGCCTTTCTCTTCAGGCCCCTGAGTAACTTTCATCTCCTCCTTCACACCAGTACTGGGCCTTGTTTGATCTCTCAGAGAAGCAGTTCAGAGAAAGCTGTACATTTTTCTACTGTACTTATTTTATGCGTCACCTGAAGGTTTCATGCCTACAGGAATCATACTTATGCAAGTGCTTTCACAAAGGTTGGGGGTGCACCAAACCACAAAAGGAAAGGGAAAAGAGTATGACTAGAAGACACTAAATAAGTATTTCCTTAATGGGTGCTGTCACAGTGCAACCTGTGGGTGCAGACATAGGAGTCTGTGCTAATTTAAAAATGTTAGTGCAGTGATGAAGTGGCTGAAGTGGTATCCCCTCCTACTGCTTCAGTGGTGGCATCTTCCAGTGGTGTGTTTTAGGTTCTCCATAGGGTGACTCAGATCAAGGGTCTGCTGGTAATTACCTCTGCCTGGTGGATCTGCCTTGACCCACTTTCCTGGACATTTTCTCCCTCCCTCTTCTCAACACAAAGGGGGGTAAAAGAGAGGGTGGAAAAGCTCAAGGATTGAGACAAAGACAGGGAGATCACCCACCAGTTATCACCGGGGCAAAATTTATTGTCAGTTAAAACAGATTTGAGTAGTGAGAAATGAAAACAGAGACTAAAACACCTTCCTCGTACTGAGACTCTTCCCCAGTCCCACTTCCTTCCCTTCACTCCTGACTCCTCTCTCCCAAGGGTGCACAGGTCATATTTCTGCAGGGAACATCCCCCAAGCTGCAGAGGGTGTCTCTGCACCAGTGGGGTCTCTGCAGGAATGCTGGAGAAGGGATCCGTGCTCTGGGCTGGCAGCCCCTCCTGCCCTTCTCCTCCTCCAGCTCCCCTTGGGGGTTCCTCTGCTGCTGTTCCCTCCTCAGCTCCCTCCTCCTCTCCCACTGCATTTTCAACACTTTCTGGAACCTGTTTCCTTCTGGCTTCCCCAGCGTGGCTGAGCGGTCATCTGTGCCTTGTACTGGGGCTGCTGGAGCCAGCTGGGACCTGCTGTGTCCAGCACCCTCTCCCCTCAAAGGAGAGACCCTGCAGCCCCAACGCCAGCCCCTGGCACAGACATCTAGTACACAAAAGCCAAACCAGCTTTTTCAAGATCTGCCATTGCCCACTGCCCACGTGGTCACAGACCACCCTGGAACCGACTGGCAGGAGCAACAGCCCCACTGCCACCCAAGCTGGTTAGTTCAGCTGGATGTCACAACAGGAAACCCTTCCCACTGAATACTTGGTGCAGCCATTTTGCTTCAGCATCCATATGACAGAGTTGTCATTTTATGAAATTTCATAAATTTCATTGGGACATCCACAGCTTATCACAGCAACCTGTTGCCTTAAAGAAGGGGGAAAAAACTTTCCAAGACAACATTATATGGGTAAAGCAGAGAAGAGTTCTTTTACTTATAGGGTTTTAGGGTACAGAATATAAAGGAGTATAAAAGAGTATATAAAGTATAACGAGTATAAAAGAGTATATAAAGTATAACAAGTATAAAAGAGTACAACATGTATTGATAAGTAACAGATAGAAAAGACCCGTGCTAGGATGAACTCACGACCTTAGGAATACCATGTGAGCTCTTTTCCAAGCACCACC
Source organism: Campylorhamphus procurvoides (assembly GCA_013396655.1). Classification (NCBI taxonomy): domain Eukaryota; kingdom Metazoa; phylum Chordata; class Aves; order Passeriformes; family Dendrocolaptidae; genus Campylorhamphus; species Campylorhamphus procurvoides. The sequence goes on from WBMV01002992.1 coordinate 2,233,965, forward strand.
GCTTCAAAACATGCAGAGTAAATTAATCTGAAAGGTGTCCCTTTCATTTAATTCCCGGCTGTTTCCAGCCAAACCCCCTGAGCCACTCTGCCATGTCTTACCAAAGCAAACAAGGGACAACCCGTCCCTCCCAGGTGAAAAACCCTTTCACCCAACAGGCTGGGAACATGACTCTTGTAACATCTGGGCCCAAGTCATTTCACCTCCCAACCCACAATAAACCAGGGAAAAACTCCCTTTTGCAGCTGCATCCCTGCAGTTCAGCAACCCCCAGCTCCTGCTGGTACCCAGTTCCCATTACCCGTCTCGTCTTCCTTCAAGCAGGACTTGAGGTTCCCGAGATCCAGTCCAGGAGAACAAGGGAGGGGAAACATCTTCTCCCCTCATCTCAGGAGAGCAAGAGAGGGAAACCCCCCCTTTTTGCAAGCAGAGCTCCTCTGAGCTCTTCCCCCCCCCCCCCCCCACCCCCTTTCGGGGGGGAACACCAGGCACCACACCAGGCTGGGCAGCAGAGAGCGTNTTCCCAATAAACAATTTATTCCTAATATCTAATATAAACCTGCCCTCTCTCAGTTTAAAGCCACTCCCCTTTCTCTTATCACTCCTTGCCCTTGTCAAAATTCCCTGTTCAGCTTTCCTATATGCCACCTTTAGGTTTTGGAAGGTGCTATAAGGTCTTCCCAGACACTTCTCTTCAGGCTGAACAGCCCCAACCCACTCAGCCTGTTGTGACAGGTGCTCCAGCCTTCTCTCTGATTTTCACGGCCCTCCTCTGGACTCATTCCAACAGGTCCATGACCCTCCTATGCCGGAGACCTCCAAACTGAACACAATACTCCAGGTGGGATCTCACAAGAGCAGAGCAGAGGGGCAGAATCACTTTCCTTGACCTGCTGGCCATGTTGCCTTTGATGCAGCCCAGGATATGGTTGTTTTTCTGGGCTGTGAGTGTGCATTGCTGGGTCATGAGGAGCTTCTGTATATTCCTTCCAGGCTCCTGTCCTTTGCTTCTACTCTATGCAGGCTTAATTTCTGTGGTGTTTTTTTTGTTTTCTTTTGTTTTGGGTTTTTTGTTTGTTTGGGTTTTTTTAATTATTATTTTTAAATAATGTTCTAAATACTCTTTCAATGAGATATCATAATACTTTCACAAAATGTCCTGCTACATGTTTATCAAGGGCTACTTTGTTAGTTAAGTATAACTTTATAATGGATATTTCAGTTGACATGAGATAAATACCTTTATCCAGATTCTATATTCAGCATTTATGGTGGGGAATGGAAGCTATTTCTCTTTTGAGATTAACAGCATAATGATCAATGCTAGATGAAATTCAGTTCCACAAATCCCTGTCATGAGAAAGCCATGATGTTTAAAAGAAAATGGAGCTGTGCAAAAATCAGGAAGGCATATTTAATGAACCCATACTAACAAGAAGAACCTTGTTTTGTTCACATTGTTACTTTCCAGACTGCATTTCATACAATATCAGACACTGAAACAGAACTTCAAAAAAATCACCATCTTTGTATCTTCAGTCTTCCATTCTGTTAGGAACAGCTGGAGAAAAAAATACCATAAGTGGCAGCAAAAAACCTATTCAATTACTTTATCATCAGATGATTGAGATAATTTAGTAAATTGCTTCAGAATCATTAAAATAATCATTAAAATCTGCTGGTAAAAGTGGAAAAATCTAAACCTCCACAAACAGACTAAGTCACTAAAGAGCAACATCTCCAGGCTATTTTCATGGTTAGGATTGCTGTCTTCCACAGCAGCCCTCACACAACATCCAGTTTCAAATACTGTGGTTCACATAAAGGAAAAATAAGTAATATAAAGAACCAATTAAATTGTGTTCCATATGGTTCTGCATTTCCTTAATGCATATCCTGTATCCTTACAGCGTATAAGATACTTCAAAAGCAGAAATATCTGCTAGAACTGCAGGAAAATTCCATTTTGCTGGATTGTTACATCCAAGGCCAAAATCACTTTTAATAAATCTTACTTTTGCATGTTATGTCAAGATAAAAATACTCACTGATAATCCTTATGTAAACAATGAGATTTTTATGTAATCATCAGAAAGCAAATAGAAAAGAGCAATCTTATTTAAACTGTTTCAATAGTCATAATTATATGAAAAACAATATTTATGATGGAGAAGAATTTTTTTTATGATAATCCTCTTTTCTTTTGAAGCACTTTCTTGTCACCTTTTGTGAACTCTTTCTGTCCAATCCTCCAAGCCAAGTTTTCATGTACCTTCTGTCCAGACCAGCAGTTATGTTTGTCAGTGGTTTCAAAGAGGGGATTTGTTTCCTAGGATGTTTCTTACCTCCCTAGGAACATAATCAGGGTGTTAACAGATGTAATGTCATAGACATGTCTGCTCACGTGCTACTAACCACACACATATAAGAACTGAAACACTGAGCAATAATTTAAGTACTGCACAGAAAAATGTTATTAGCAGGGTATAAGGAACACTGGATACTGGCCAGGTTTGCACAGCCTTTTTTCCTTCTTTCCTTGAATTTGTGAACTCTTTCTCCTTCCTTTAACTGTTTCAAGTATGTGAACAGATCACAGCATACATCTGTCTTCTACCTCCTTCAGCAAACAGACAGAGCTTTTTGAAGCTTTCTGTGAGGTAACCGACTTGTGGATAAGGATTTAGCACAAGCCTCCTCCCACATTCATCCTCTCTGTGTAAAATTTATCTCAAAATAAAGTTTCCAGTTCACAGGCCATGAAAAATTGGTCATAGTTATGATAGTACTCAGGGAAGTTTCCTACATTATATTGGTGTGATGGACCTTTTTTGATGATGGAGGAGAGCATGAGAATTCATGAGATTTCATCTGAACAATCTTCAAAATATGGTGAACATTATAATGCTGTAGGAGTTTGATTAATGGATGGTTTAGAAATTCTTTTTCCTGATCTAGTCTGAAATTTCTTAGGTGTGTACCACTGCTATAAATTACTTTAAAAGCCCTGGCTAGTTCAGTCCATTTTGTCTTCTAGTCCAGTTACTCAGGCACTTTGGGTACATGGGTGTATTAGGATGTACTTAACACTGGTGCAGGATGGAAACCCAGGTTGCCATTTGGCTTCTGATCAGATCGAAAATTAACCTGTTACCATATTCAGAAATGAGATTTTCACCACCTTAAATCTTCCCCCTTCTATGAGAACTTAGTGTCTTAGAAGTGGTGGCATAATCATGTCTACTCATATAATGCTACTAAACACATGTAAGAAATTACATTATGGACAATCAATTTTACTCATACACAGAAATGTTAATAAAAGTATGAAATGTGCAGACAGTTGATCAGAAATCTTCATTTTCTTTTTCTTATTCTTTCCTCAGATGCTACTGTCCCACCTTTGTCTGTTTGTCTTTCTTTGAATCCTGTGGACAGACCCAGACAGCACCATAAATTGGTCATGACACTCATCAGTCTTTTAAGGAGTTAACCTGATTTAAATCCCTCATGAAACTGCACCCTAATTTGACACATTTGATTTCTATTTGCTTTGCAAGTGAAGGGCAGAAATCCAGTTAAGGCTGCTCTCATTCCATTCAGAATAACTGCATAGTAATTTCCTGTGCTTAAGAAATCCATTTTCAAATAGTATCTTTAATTCAGATTAATTTTATTGAAAGTGTCTGTGTGGGCAAGGTTAAGAACTCACTTGAGTAAGTATTAGAAATTAAGGAAATCTGGAATAATAAACACGCAGACAAAATTACATCCTTGAAATCCATTCCATCCTTGAAAATGGAAGACATAGAAGAAAATTGCATACACACATACGTGTAGATAAAGAGAGCTGTTCTTTACCCTAACGTAGTCTCTTGGTAGATCATGACAGTATGTGCCAGAATTACCTTCATTTAAAACCACAGTGAAAGAGCAAAGCATCAGGGGTGATGAGAGTTCTTTTACTTGACTGAAAAGACATGCTGACAAAATGAAGATTGCAATTAATAAAAAACAATAATGCTGTGGAGACTGCTTTGATATAGTTGTAATTGAGCTGGTCAGGATCTGAAGCAGTTGTGACAACAATCTTCACAAAGATCACAACAGAGTGTCCTGTGCACTTTGTAATGCTTTTTTGGCTAAGACTAAGACCTGTTTTCCAGGTGCTCACTTTTGTGTTTTCATTTGTAAATAGTTGCTTATTTTTTAAAGTGAACAGGACTCTTCATCAGGAAAAAATCTGCTTATCTGTAGTGAAATTGAACAAGAAGGAAGGCTGCACTGGGGTAGTCGGGCTACCTCATTAGGTTGTAAGAGTCTCCAATACATTTCCTCACTCTGCCTAGCGCTGAGCAGTGATTTGAATGTTGGTTCTGCTACCTGAAATTTTTCAAAAGTAGTATAAAAAATAAGTTACTTCATTTATATAGTCTGTCAGATTGCTCTTCTCTCTGGACTTGTGGTAAGCAGAAGGGAGACAACAGCTTAAGTTCCTTGTCTGTTGTACTTGAACGTGTTACTCCATTGTTTTTTTTGGGGGGTTGATTTTTTTTTTGTGTTTGGTTTTGTTTAGGTTGTTTTTTGTTTTCTTTAATATGGACTTTGCACCTATCCTCACTTTTTTTTTTTTTGTTTAAAAAGAAAGACTTCAAAAGATGTGGCTTTTCATAAGATTTGGAAGAAAAAGCTTTCAGACCTTGTATTTTGAAGTAATTTCTTGCCCATATATATATATATATATAAAACATATAACCTAGAAATACCTACAGCTGTCCCTAAAATAATGTATGATATAGAAAAGATGAAAAGTTTTTATTAAGCCCAGATGAGAAAGCTTGTTTCTTTCTTAGCCCCTTTCTAGAGGATGAATTCCTATACTTGTGTTTATTTAAATAACCATCTCAGAGAATTTAAAATCCTGAGATGAGGGATATGCATGTGAAGACTCTTCACATCCAGAGGTAATCCTTTGTGGAAGCATTATATCTTGAAACAGAAAGAGTAAATCCAGGCAGTCCCAAATAAGTGAAGGAAGAAGCTGCAGGGAATTAAGAAGAGCTACAGAGTGCTTCTGTCAAAGAATCAGGAGATAAAACAATGGGTTAGCAAGCAGACGCCTGTGGTATTTAGAGGAGGACTGGGAAGGGTATATAAGACTAGAGATATTAAAGAGCTTTTCTACTTATATGTTCCTATTTGAAATAATTAATAAATTGAAAAATAAAATCTAATGTTTGTTGAGTTGTCATTTTGTCCTGTTGTTCAATCAAAAGTACTCAGCAGTTTTGCCCTTAGTCTCCCCAGACTCTACTTTGCAGCTCATTGCACGGTGCAGACAAAAAGCCACTAATTCACACAGGCACAAGAACAACCTTTAAACCAAAGTATTAATTGAATAAAATGGCTGCAGGGAGCTGGCGTGCACCAAATTTATCCCTCATTGAATTAATTCTATTTCACAAATAAAATATAATCTTAAAGGGGAATAAAAATAACAAGGGCAGTAAACCCAGATAATACCTTCAATTTAAACTAATACCTAGATGTTGCATAAAAGTCAATTAGTCACTGTCAGACATAGTTCCTCAAAATATTCCTCTTGGTAAATATATTTAAAGGATAACTGTGATTGGCATGCAGCATCAACAGATGGATGTGATTTTTCAAAAATTGTACTTGCAAGTGTTATGGGAAAGAGCTTGATGAATACCATACATCAACATTTTATAATGAATGTTATAGAAAATTGAAGTGTAGAAGTAAGACTTATTTTTTTTATCTTCCCTCTATTTATATTTTCAAATATTACTTTACTGTTGAGAATAAACATGTTGAAGAATCTATGCTCACATTCCCAGTCCAGTAGAATAAACGAATAAAGTGAATTTTGCCCCAGGTACACTATAAAACTAAACATTTAACATGATTTCCATTTGAAGAAAGAGCACTTTCAAGTTAAGTTTTTGTCTCTGCAGTTCAGAATTAAACTCAATTTCATCCATATTTTCCTTTTTCATAATGTTTTGATGCACAAAGTGTAGCACAAGGTCCAGGCCTTTCTCTTTTACAGTTTAAGACAAAACCTTGATCAGCTACTTAGATATCTTTATCTGAGATGCTCTTTGTCTTAAAAATTGCTCTCCTATTGGCAATGGGAGTCAGCATTCAACATATCATATGATCAAAGAATACTTTGGGTTGGAAGGGACCTTTAAGTTCATCTAATCCAATCTTGTAATAAGCTGGGACATCTTCAACCAGATAAGGTCACTCAGAGCCCCAGCAAATCTGACTTTAAAAAGTTTACAGAGATGGAGCCTGTCTGGGCAGTGTGTTCTAGTACTTTACCACCATCATCATAAAAAAAATATTTCTTCCTCATACCTGAATACACCCATTACCTCTTGTCCTACTGACCCTGTTATGCTGGAACAGTTTCTATATAAAATACCAGGCACCTTGCAAGTGGGCTTGTGACACAATTTTCCTATGCGACGCAATGGGTTCCTTCCTTCTCCATAACTTCATGGCCAGACAATGGGAATAGATCTATTATATTCTGCTCATAAGAAGCTTCAGGTATTTCCAGGGTTGTGAGGAGCAATATCACGATTTCATAGTCAAGTGATGCGTGCTAGACTTATCAAAAGGTATCTTCCAGAAGCAGAATGTTATCAAAGGCCTTTTTAATTGTATGTCACTTTTGTCCCAGATATTTCTGTGCCTACAGGCTCTGTCCTTTTCATCAGACATATGAAATGTACTATGCAGGATGGAAATGTCCACTTAAATATTTGACATAATAGGCACACAGTCTCTGAAGACAGACCTAAAGTACTTGACACTGAGAAGGAAAATACCTGGCTTTATTCAAGGCAGTGAACTGACTTTCTCAGCTGTCTGGTCAACTTTACTTTAGACATAGTTATTATATAGCTTCATCTTTGTAAAACTTTGGTGGATCCAAAGCTTTTACACCAACACCAAAAAAGAGCTTCTTCCAGCTGTTTTTTATGGCCACATATAATTGAGCACTTACTGAGAACATATGAGACCTAAGTATGATTTCTTTCTTTGCCTGGCTCAAACCTATATATTTTCTTGACAGTGAACTAAACATCAAGTTTCATCCTGTTCATCTCTAAAGAAGAGAAGGAAGATGCCCTTTAATCACTTTACTAAAAGAAGGATGCTGGACAAAATGTAATGAAATCAGAAGGACGCAATATATAAGGGAGCATCAAAGAAACACAATGCTCTGAGCTCTTTTCTCCTCTCTCATTCAGAAGGGTTTGACCCTACTTACCAGACCTTTTCCAGAGGTAATGGGAACACATAGTTGGGTCATTGTAGACGGGGAACTTAATTTCATTCTAATGGCTCCTATTTATTTTGGCCTTGCTATCATCTAAGTTCAACTGGAGACAATGTGGTTTCTTGTTTCCGATATAATGAATTCTGAAACCTGCTTTCTGATTGGGGTATTTTATAGAGGAACAGGAACTACAGGTCTGATTTTCTTTAATTAAAAGAAGACTGTGCATGAGCTCTTGTATTTTGGATTTGTTGAACCACTTGGAAATTACACAAACAATGCCAGCAACATCATCTCTTCAGGTTGATGTTAGTTGGAATAAATCTGCTGGACTGCAGTAGACAGTCCCCAAGTATCCCTTCTAAACTGGCACTCAGTTTAGGGATCTCAACAATCTCTGGCTCAGTTTCTGGCCTGACTGTGGATGCACCTCAGTTTAGCTGCTTGCAGAATTATGTAATCTAAACACTCACAGCTTTCATTTTTATGTCCATACTAATTGCAGAACACACAGATTATTTTTGAGACATTTGAGCCAGTCTCTTGACTTAAAAGAACAATGACTTCAGCTTTATCTCTCTTTTTTTCAAGTTTCTGGTATAAGGGAAATGTTTATGAGTTGGGCCAAATTCTGACCTCACTTAATTTGACATAAAACTAAACCAAATTCATTTATATACTTTTGACGACCATAAACAGAGCTGAATGTTAACTGATATGGACTAAATAGAAATCACCATGTTTTATAAAGTAAAATATAAAACTTCATATAAGTACATAAAATATTATAAATCTTGAAAGAAGGACCCAGAAATGGTATGCAACATAGAAATCCAAAGGAATTAAAAGAATGAAGAAAGGGTGTATCTAACTGCATAATTCTCAGAAAAATACATACCAAAGTAGTTTTGCTTTCTTGATGAGCTGTTTATGAGAAGACTTTAAAATTACCTGGCATATTTGGTGCCAAATAAAATATTTTTTTCCAAAAAAAATCAAGAACATTTCCTTTATTTAAATAAAACATATGAAAGGTTTGGTGTGAATATTCACACACTGTAATTTGTTTTTATTTGGTGAGGTGCAAAGCTGAGAACTGGGTGCAGACGGAGGAAGAAAAAGTTAAGAACAACAGCAGGACATGAAAGGCAATCAGTGCGCAGAAATAGAGAGAAGTGGAAATAAAGACTCCTTAACATTTCTATGAACCTTCCCTTGCTTTTATTATCTGTGTATTCTTATTGAGCTTCAGGGAAAATTGAACAACAGAACAAAGACTGAATCTGGTGCAATTCATTGGGCAGTTTTACTTTTTTTTTTCCATTCAGAGTGATATGATAAGTGAATTAAAATACCAAAGACAACTACTATGAGCATCTATTCTTTCCTATGTATTGTAGAAAATATCTAATATTTTATGAAATATATTTTTTTTGCTATTATTGCCAATTTTTTCTGTACAGGTAAGTGTAGGTATTGTCACAAAGTAAATTTGACAGAATTATAGAGAAGAACGGCAAAAGGATTTTTATTTTCTCAAGGAAATCAAGTTGTTTCAGCCTTTTTTGTTTTTAAATCCTTGAGTTTAACTCGCTCATTTAATTTCTAAGCATATTATTTTCACATTAGAAATTTGTTTTAAAGTTAATAAAAACTGTGTGTCATAAAATACCTGAGCCCAAATTTCTCACTTTGTGTGTCCTTTGTGAGCTATGAGGTTGCATCAGGACACAAATTTCTCACCTTGGGTCTCCTCTGTGAGATACGGGATTGCATACAATTAGGAAACAGAACTGAAATACCTTCATTAACTCAGTATTGGTGTTGTAAAATCTGTTTTGTCATCAGCAGCTTTTATTTATCATATTGGACTACAGCCCAGATACTCAAAGGTCTCTGAGTATGCAATGCCTATTGATTTCACAGTAAGCAGTTACTTTCAATAACACTGAAATCCTTCTTGAAAAATATGGGTTTCACTCCTGCTGGAGCCAGGTCTCTAGGACAGCAAGAATCCCAAAGCTCAACAAGCTTTGCATCAGTTCTGCAGGGTTTTGTTGTTTAAGAGCAATAACCTTTAGCTTTATCCAAACTCCTTCAGGAACTGCTTTCCAGACACTCTCTCCTGGGTGCCAATTGGCTTACACTCTTGATTATTCTGCTGTTACAGAGTGAAAATGCAATTCAGGTGTTCTGGAAAGAGTACTATTTTCACACAAGCTCATGGAATTTTAACCACTTGAATCCACTTCCCTTTTCAGTTCTTCATATTGAGTGTGGTAAAATTGAGTGTCTGTTCTGCAGATCTGAGGGAACTTTCACTGATCATACAGATAAAACAAATTTTTTTTTTTAACAAAATTGGAACACTATGGCAAAAAACAGGTACTGAGATGACCCTCTAACACTGGTTTATGAAGAAGGAAATGTTATCTTTTACCAGAGTACATGCAGACCAGATTTCTGATAGTGTGAATGACAGACTGCAGCTTCTCTTTATCTCCTAGAGTCACTTGAACTCTCATCTTCAGACGACTTACCAAAAATATTGAAAAATGTTTTTAAAACAGTGTCTTCCACCCAAATTGCCATACAGTATCCCATTTCTCAGTCAGCTGTGCATGGATCACCAAGGCTTTTCTACCAGTGGTGACACTCAAAGTCTCCAATGGTGGCACATCAAGGATGTCGACTCAGTCAGTCACTGTAATTTTATCTATGGAATCGTATAATATCCTGAATTGGAAGGGACCCAGTAGGATTGAGTTCAACTTCTGACCCAGCACAGAACAACTCCCAGGTTCACACCATGTATATGAAAGCATTGTGCAAGCACTTCTTGAGCTCTGGCAGGCTCTATGACCACTTCTCTGGGAGCCTGTTCCAGTACCCAACCACCCTCTGGGTGAAGAACCTTTTCCTAATATCCAACCTAAACCTCCTCTGATACAGCTTCAGGCCATTCCCTCAGGTCTTGTTACTGCTCACCACAGAGCAGAGATCAGCACTTGCCCCTTGTCTTCCCCTCACAAGGAAGTTGTAACTGCAGTGAGGTGTCCCCTCAGTCTCCTCTTCTCCAGGCTGAACAGACCAAGTGACCTTGGCCACTCCCCATATGCTTTCCACTCCAGACCCTTTGCCATCTGCATGGCCCTTCTTTAGACAGTCTCCAATAGCTTAATATCTTTCCTGTATTGTAGTGCCCAAACTGATGCAATATTTCAGGTGAGGTTGCCCCAGTGTAGAGCAGAATGAGACAATCTCTTCCCTTGCTCAGCTGGTGATGCTTTGATTGATGCTCTCCAGGACACGGCTGGCCCTCCTGGCTGCCAGGGCACTGCTGACTCATGGCTAACTTGTCCTTGACCAGGTCCCTCAGGTCCATTTCCTGACACTTCTTTCCAGTGTGTCCTTTCCCAGTCTGTACACACATCCAAGGTTGTCTTGTCCCAAGTGCAGAATCCAATACTGGAATGATTTAAATAGAGATTGAAATGACTGGAGATATCTATAAGATTAGCATAGACTAATTACCTAGCTTTTAGATGGCCCAATTTGCTGATCATGAAATGATGCCATAAGTCTTTTTATTCAAACTCTATTAAAAGAAATGTAGTTCAGAAATTTATTCCATAGATGGATTAAAATACATATTATATTTTATAGCCTTTTCCTTGTGGTTAATATTTTTTAACTTTTGGTTCTTAAAATGTATTTATCAATACTGCAGAAAATCAACATGCTTCCAAGTTTTACCCCTGAATCGCTAAATAAAAATGACTTTAAGCTCTTCCACATCCTTTGCTTGACATCTGGGCATCTAGCCTGTATTGCAATTGAGGTATCATAGCTTCACCCAAAAGCATTGTGTCACATCATAGTTTTGTATTTTGTCAGCAATAGAGCTGCCAATTAAAAATAATTTGTCCATTTGAGAAAATATTTGCATATTTATAGAGTTACAAAAGGAAGGGCTGACAAAATAGTGGTGGTGGGATGGAGAAGGAAGCTTCCTGGTGCTGCAAAGACCTGCATCCAGTATCTTTGTATCAGTAGGTAAAATGATGGCACACATGGCTCACTTAGCAGCATGTTCCATCCCATTTTGAGAAAACAAATGGCGAAGTCAGAACCACCACATCCTCCTCTGTTGACAAGACGAATATCTTTCTGCTTGTTCTGTGTGCAACCACAGTCACCTGCCTCACTGGTGATGCAGAAGCAGGTTATGGTGTTCACATTCAGTCTTAGTTCAGCACTGTGTGCATATTTATTTATACCTGCCGTATTCTGACGCAGAAAGTCTGTATTTTCCCAAAAGTGACGTTGCTCAATAATTAAGATGGATGAGGAGGTATATTTCAGGTGAGTTTACCACTCTCTTATTACCAGAGGGATAACAGAAGGTGGTTTTCAGTGACAGAAGGGTTCTGATGTGAAGATGTTTTTTATCTTGTAAGAAACTTGCAGTAAAACCTATACATTAAAAACAGTTCATGAGAAGGCAGCATCTGCAGTATGTCCAGACACCATTCTCCCTCATAGACTCTTTATTTTTGTGTTTATTAAATTACCTGTTATGGTAAAAACTCCTTATCGTTCTTGGCTGTAAATCAGAGTTCAACTTAATGACCACCCAGGATTACCCCAGAGAATTTCCCTGATGTGTGATGACAAGTAGCAGTTCCTTCAAAGTTGCAGATCACCCTCATGCACATCATGGCACCTGGGAGATTTGGAAGTAAGAAGCATACAAAATAAAACTTAAAAGCAATCAATAAGAACAGGTGGTAAATCAAAAGCATTTTGAAATGTGCTTTAAAGGAGAATTTTGTGGTAAGTTTGCCCAAACTTTGATCAAGGTCCTAAAAAAAATACCAAACAAACAAGAGGATGTTTTAATATTTGAAATTGTTCTGACATTTCCTGGCTAATCATATGGAAAAGATTCATTGCCAAAGTTACTGAATGCGAATAATAAAATCATAGAATCATAGAATCATGTTGTTGAAAAACAGCTTTAAGAAGAAGTCCAACTGTTAACCTTGTACTGCCAAGTCCAACAGTAAATCCCCTCCCCAGGTACCACATCTACATCTCTTTTAACTACCTTCAGGGACGGTGACTCCATCACGGCCCTGGGCAGCCTATGCCAGGGCTTAATAACTATTTTTGTAAAGAATTTTTTTGGTAATAACCAGTCTAAACCTTCCCTGGAACATCTTGAGGCCATTTCTTGTTTTTATATAGCTTGTTACTTGGAAGAAGAGACCAACCCCTACCTCATTACACCCTGCTTTCAGGTAGTTGGAGGGAGCAATGAGGTCTCCCTAGCCAGAAAGCCAGAAACAGAGCCAAAAATGTAGTCCAGGCCTTATTTTATCCAAGGACAACTAATCAGTAACAATATGGAATTACTCATTGGCACACAAATCTTTTGTTCATTCAGTGTCTTAACACTCCAATCCACGAAACAGGATAATCAATAGTGACTATTTTTAGATAGGTTTATTAAAAGCACTATAAACAGTCTAGTTGGTACTGTTTAATTCATGGGGAAATCCCCAGTGGATATAGGACAACAAAGTCCTCTGTGTCAGCTTGTTCTGATTCAGTATTTCATGGCTAAAAGGTAGTAATAACAGTTTAAATAAGATAGAACCAGTCTCTGAACACTTGTTTTCCCTGTTTCAAAGGTGAATCCTCTGAATCATCTGAGATACACATACCTCCTAAGCAAACAAAGTCTGTGTTTATTTAGAACTTGGTCCAAGTTTACCATGGGGATTTTGAATATTGAATAAACTTCAGCTTTGTAACAAAAGGAAAGGTCAATATATTCCATGCACCATGTAACAACTATCTATGGACTAGCAGGGATACTTTGTTAAACTGGAGAACTAGAAATAATGCAAGACACATAATCAGTATAGAAATATCTTTAAAACCATGTTCTCTGACAATTTTTTACAGATTCTGATTCTGCTTACAATTTAGTCCCACATACATTCCTACATGGACCTATATCTGTTTCCCTAACTGAGAACTACAAATACTTTGGTATTGATGTGGGAAGCTGCACCAGGCCTGCGGATTTCTTGACAGAGCAAGAAGAATTTGACCTTGGCCAGATTGTTCTGTACCTGCAAAAATAAACAACTTGCAGAGACTGAGAGAACTCAGGAGAGACATAAGATAAGGAATTTGGATGAGTTTGTACAGACAGAGGTTTTATAACTGTGGCAAATAGATGATTGTTTGTATGCAATAAGTACCAATAATATTAGTACACGTACACTTAAGAACGATATAAAAGCAGCTGTGTGAAAAATAAAAAAAAAAAAAAACACTTCACTTTTTATCTATTCAGGATCTACACCAGATTTTTTTTGTGTCCGTATCAACAACAAAATATTGGCAAGTGCATTTCAGTCCCTGAAACCTGGAAACCATGATCTTCTCTTTGTTTGCAGTCTGTCCTAGTTATTTTATATGCCTATTTTTGCAATATTTGAGTGGAGAAGAAGTGTCTGTGTTTAAAGCTTTCTAAGTCTGGAAAAATGCCACTCGTGATTCAGTCTCTATGGCTTAAGCTTATCTCCAGTGTGGAAATCTCCTATCTTCATTGTATTGTGCTTTATCCACGTAAATCTCTTCATCATCCCTCTCTCACAGATAAGTAGTTGCTGCATCCAAAGCCAATATTTATGAAAATATAAACTATTGCAATGTGCTTAGGTCTGTCACGTCTCTCTAAATACCCCTTTCAGGACCATTTTCTAAATCATTTTGGCAAAGCACTATGCACATCTTGACGAAATGTTACCTCATCCCATTGCTTTAGGGAACTTTTCTTGGTCTATGCAGCTGAAAGGTTATTGTTAATAGAATATAATTCATGTTTTTGAGATGTATGAGCTGATTTCCTGAGATATGCATGGGTTTGTGTAGACAGCTATCCAACAGAGGACTCATGGAATCAAAGTGCTCTTATTTTCCACATTTCTTCATTTTCTGGACAGCTCAGGCCCAACAGATTGAAAAGTTGTCTTGGCAGTTGCACATCTCCTTTACCTCCCAGCTGGTTTGCTGAACATCCTTGTGTCCCATTTGGTCTTTCAGTCACTGGTTTTGTATAAACACGTGGTTAAAGCACCACCTTGAACAGCTTGACTGTTTATTGTGTGCTGAATGTCCTTTAGTATTGCCACAAATTCTGCCTCCTGGGGTTTTCTTTTATTGACATTTTTTGTCTTCCGTTTGGTCTGTAAATAGTTTGAACTAGAAATCAGATCCTTTGTTCATGGTCTGAAGAATATGTCCCCTACATCCATGTCAGTGGCAAAATGGATAGTATTGTGTGTCATGTGTGGTTTCAGATCTAATTCTAAAATCATACTAAGAATACTCCTGTTCTGCTTAATTTACTGATAGTCTGGTGGAACTAGATGCATTATGTTGTGCTAGCCATATTGTCTCCTAGTGTGCTTTTAGCAAATGATGCCAGCCTTAATTACAGCAGCCTGATAAGGTGCCCACACTCAGGACAAACATTAGATCATCACCGCATTGCAAAAATGTTTATTTGTAAGGAGTAAGTGTTCCCTGTCTAGGATGAGTCATTCTTCCTAGATGTGATATGTATGCAATATTGCCTGCACTTTTGCTATTTGAACACATGGGTTATCTCTATATGAATACATTAAAGAGATTCAAACCATACACTGGCACTGAAATCCAATAACACAGGATATCCTGTATTCATGTTAAAATTTTAGACTTCAAAACACAGCACCCACACACAGGCTGCCTGCTGGGAATAGTACAAGGCCTGTACTACTTCCCAGAATTGTGCCCTTAGAATGCAATTTGGTCTGGGTCAAACTGTACTAGCTGGCACATAAAGGAAAGTGCCCTGATACTCTCTCTGATACTCTCTGATGTACAGGTGTAGGTGTAGGAGGATTTTGTGCATGAGAGCAAAATTACCAGCTCTAAGCAGTAGATTTCTTGCTGTATTTTAAAGGTTGTAAAATAGTCAGGTATAACTTACTGAAAAACACTAACTTCAGTATGTCAAAGAAAGTTAAAGAGACCTCAGTGAAAGCCAGCTTTGTAAGCCACAAGAAGAGAGAATTTACTCAAAATTATCACAGTCACTATTGTGGATTTGTTAATCATAACCTAAATGTTTTCATTCTTATCATGTTGTTTGACATGATGTCCATTACTTTAGCACAGCAATATTTTTTGTTCTGTACAAATGCAGTTCTGGGTTCAAACATTTCCCTAATGCTAAGAATTTAAAAAGAACTACGAGAAAGTAATTGCCAATTCCTCATTAACAATGGGGTTTGTAGGTTCTGCAACTCTTTCTCACACCACCTCCATATTTTCCCTCATAAAGGCAAATAAATTTGTGGTCCATTTTATTTACATCAAAAGAGGCCTGAAATCTCAAGGGAAATACAAAGAAATTCATCTCAATTAAAACAAGTTTGATGGTTACATTTCTGGTAGCACTTTAACCCAATTAATTGACTATGGAAACAGTGGTTTTATACACTAGCTCTACATACTAGTGTTGTTAAAATCAGTGCATCAAAGAGTGCCAAGGAATGTTTCTAGATAAGGAATCATAATTATTCCTGCTATTAAAATGTGTCCTGTGATGGTGTTGAACTGCGCCAACTAGCAGTCTCCCCCAAAAGTGCTGGGCATGATTTGGGATTTATGATGTGCCAGGAATCATTTTCATGTGGCCATGTGGTTTTGGAGACTAAGATAATTTATAGCATCAGTCAAAGACATTGCCTGCCAACTGGCCTTAGAACCAGAGAACAGCCCTGGCAGATCTAGCACAGGAGTGGATGAGGAAAGCTGCACACCCACTTCTGGTTGTCTGACCCAATGCCAAAGTCACTCTGTGCTGCACTTAGTGGGGTGGGAAAGTTTGCCCTGCTTGCTGGTGAAACAGGGTTTGAATTTGATAAGGCACTGCTGGTACCTCATCTGCACACTTGGCACACTTCTGGCAGTGTCTTTTACTACACTACACTATTTCCTGCTCTTTCTTCTGAACAAATTGAAATTTTCTTCCTCTTCATTCTTCTTTATTTCCTTTGAGATGCAAGTCAATATAGAAGCAGTAAATAAGGATAAAAAGGTAGGGCATAGAGAGGAAACACTTCATGAAATTAAGTACAAAGAAGGTAAATCCCAAGAATCACCACATCTATTTATGTCAGTGTAGCAATGCTAACTACTCATTGCTTATGTGCCCAGGAAGCATACTCTCACTTAACCGATATCTAGTGGGCATTTTCTGTGTCTCTGTCATGTCTTGAAATATCACTTTTATTTCTAAGAATAAACCATTTTTTTATGGTCCTTCTGCAGCTACTGAGCTGTAACCCAAACAAAAGAGAAGGAACCTTGCCAGCACTAATCAATCACCCCAGTAGAAATTGTTTTCAGATTATGACGCTGCCTTTGTTAAGAATATTTAGGAAAAGCTGTCTGAAATTACTGTTACCATGCTAATTTTTTGACAACTTACTCCAGGATCTTGGTCAGCCTAGTGTTACAGCTGGATCTTATTGAGAAGGCAATGACTAGCTCAAGCTTCACTTTAACAGTGTCAGGTCCACCCACTGACATGAGGAGGGAGGTGTGTTGGTGACAGTGAAAGGAGCACAGCTGAGAGATTAAGCATTGTCAGCAGTACCAACAACATGCAGTAGGCAAAATGGGTTCTTAACAGGTTATAGAAACACACCTGACATGCCTGCTTCATCAATTTTGTGACATTGCTTTATATTCAGTATAGCTTGATGAATATGAATATTACAGAGGTGAATGTTATCTTCATTACAATAAATATTCTAATTTCATATCAGAACTTTTCTGTTAACAATTTTATTCAAATGCTGAGTCTAATATGTAACTCCAAATTAGAATATGCATGTTCTGCTAGTGAGCCTGGGTCAGATGAAATGTACTACAACTTTCCCATTAACTCTTAAAGCAGAGGATATGATTCCATGGAATTATCTGGTTATGTTATATTTGGAATTATGTTTGGTTATAGAAGGAGACTATTTCAAATTTTATATAAATAATGTTTATCCAATGAACTGATAGGTGGAAAAAACAATATACTCCAAAGTATACAGTGTTTAGGTGCAAATATACAGTAGACAACATGGGGTAGTAGAACATACTGTTAAGTTGGAGGTTAGGAAGAAGTTCCCAAGCTTTTCCTGAAAATATCTAACCTTGATCACACCTCTCTCAGATCAATTAGTACAGGAAATTACATCACAACATCTCTGAAAGTCATGAATTTCCAGCTGAAAATTGTTTTACACTCTTTCTTCTTGATCTTAATGCACAGATATTTCAGGAATTTACAGTTTAGTAAGTTACGTCCTCATTCAAAGAAGCTTTAAAAAGTGTGAGATGCTGTATTACCCACAATTAGGGAATTAAAATTAGCTTTTTAATTTCCTTCAGTGTAATTTAATGTGACTTTGTTAGACTGAATGACAGAAAGTGAGCAACCTTTCATCTCAGTATGGGTAGACATACCTTCAAGTGCTGGACACCGATGGTCTAATCATAGAATCATATTAATCTTTGATTCCTGTTGATCATTTTTCCTCAAGATAGGCTGAATAAATCTCATGAAGTAAAAGAATAAAGCATAGGTATTGGTGGTGCAAGCAGCAACTACAGCAAGGGAAGAAAAGGAGACAAAGGGAAAAATTACTATCCCAATACACATTGACAAGTGTTTTATAGACATGGTGATGTTTCTGTATCTTGAAATGGAATTCTGCAGGACAAACAAACTTGTGGTTTATAGATTTCTATAAAGGGGAAGGCGTTTTGCTGGGGGTTTTGAGGTGTTTTTTTTTAAGCTCAATGTATTGTGTTTTTTTTTAAATCAAATTCTGAACTAAATTATGTCATCAACAATATGATACACAGTTTCACTCTAAACCACTATTAATTCAAACATTCTTCAAAGAGTGTATCACTGATGGTGTGCAGTTATCCTGCAGCCACAGAACAGTAGTATTGTTGAATCAAAGGCAATAAAGTGAATGAGTAACATGGGACAAGTTTTTGGGATCCATTTCAACCTTCTAATTGCTCAAGAGTCTTTTTATTTTTCTCTCATTTATACTAAAATAATTAGGAAACAGTTCTCTGAATCCTCCTTGGTTACACTGATGCATGGCTCATTTAAGCAGTCAAACTTCATTTTTTGTATATTTTCATACATACAGAGATTTAGTGCAACAAATATTGTATAAATATCATACATATAAATATAAAAATGTATGTACAGACACAATTGCACTTATATTAAATATATCTTGGAGTATAGTACCAAGAAGTTTTGTCTAGAGCAGTCTGCACATGTAAAAATACTGTGCCCTTATACAGATGCTACAATAAAAATACAATTAAAATTTTATGAATATTTTCATCATAGGTATACTGAAGTGATAAAGCACAGAATTTGATCTGAGTCATAAACCCAGGAAAATAGCCTTTCTACTGCTGTGGAAAACTCCCGTTTGAAATCAGAAACACCAAGGTGCCCATTAAGAATCGAATGAATGTCACTGCATGGAAGTAAATTGCTCTCCATGCTTCAGCATCCTTCTGTAATGGAGGAGCAGGTTATACGCCTCTGTCAACCACCTTGTTAAGAAAGAAATTGTCTGTGTTTGTGAAACAAATACCTTCCTTCGTCCTTCTTTGTTCCTGATCATAAAAGAGTCATTAGTACTTGAATCCAGGTAAGCAGAATCATCCCATATATTTTTCCTCGCTAGAGTTTTTTGGAACCATCTAAGTAATCAAAAAACACCTTTTTTTTTTTTCTAAGTAAGTGTAAATAATACTTGCTCTCTGAGAATTGACAGTGCTTTAGGTCTCCTCATCTTTCTTTCTTTCTGTTTTTCAGAGAATTATGTTCTTTCACCCTTCCTATCACTTGTGAACAAGCACAAAGAAGGAATTGTTCAAAAGGTACATGGTTTTTGTTATAGTTATTGACAATCAAGGAAAGTTAAAACTTTGATCCCACTGAATGCCTGGGTGAGATTGCTCTTGTGCAAAAGGCACAGAGAAAACAGATTTCATTCCTCTTTGCTGGATTCTTTCTCCATCTTTGTCTTTGCACTGCCATATTTATTCAAGCTGAGTGAGATCCAGGCTTCTGGCAAGGGCAGAGTCAGCTGTTATCAAATAGGTTTCCTGTGCTCTGAAGACAGGACTGAAAACCACCCCC
Source organism: Campylorhamphus procurvoides (assembly GCA_013396655.1). Classification (NCBI taxonomy): domain Eukaryota; kingdom Metazoa; phylum Chordata; class Aves; order Passeriformes; family Dendrocolaptidae; genus Campylorhamphus; species Campylorhamphus procurvoides. The sequence continues at coordinate 2,253,590 of WBMV01002992.1, forward strand.
CAGCTCCTGGAGGCATTCCCAGAGACCAGGAAAGTGGTCCTGGACAACTTGGAGTCTGTGCTAGATTTACACAAGTGTCCCGATCCTCATGACCCACATCAACAGTACCCAAAATTTGATATGCTTCATCTGTCTTAATATGAGCTATCTCTCATGTGCATAATGAATCATATCAAATTAACAGCTCCATTCAAAAATTTTAAGACTATCTTCCCTGCTCTCACCTCATCCCTGCCAATGCTGATCTGCATACTGTTATAAGAATTCAGAACATGTCAGCCATCAAGGTGTAGGTAAGAAGGCAAACCAGCTTGCTTTTTATTGTTATGAATTAGGCATGTTTGCATGGTTTATTGCTATGTTTCATTTTAGGACTGATAACATCTTGCAGAAGAATGGCAGTTTCTCCTAATGAGCCAAATGGATGACTAGTCACTGCCGGAAAACACCTGAAAAGAGAATACAGGAGTTTATGAACAACCTGCGGATATTCCACTCTGTCCCCTTGAGCAGAGTTCAGAAAAGAGTGTCCAGATGGTAAAAAGGATAAAACAGGCTATTCATCCTGTTTGTAAAGCATGGAAAGCACTACTTCCAAACAAAAGGCATTAGCTCACTTGATCAAGATGACATTGGGGGAGTTTATTTGTTGTTTCCTTTTATAGGTGATACATGTGAAGTGAAAACCATCAGGTAGCGAAGAAACTTGAACAAATCGTTTTCCTTTTCAGCTCATGTGCTGATGTTCGTCCCAGACAAAGAAACAAGTGGATTCTGATGAAGAAAGCAAAAGTGTTGATCTTAATTAGAACAGACAAAGGCATTTTTCATCCTGAATCCCTTGCTTAAAGGTTGACTCTTGGCAGGCATGTGATTGCTCAGTGCACTAATGGCACTGTTGACCAGGGCTTCCATCACACAGGGAACAGGCTGCAGGTTCAGAACCAGACTTCATACCTGGAACTGAAATACCTGCCAGAAACAGATAGACCGTTCTCTTCAGATGATGACAGAATAATTGCCTCTCAGTGGAGGGCTAAAATCTGCTGGCAGACCTTTCAGAGATTCTTCAAGTATTGCTTATCTGCATGATTGTTGCTGAATTTAAGACCTTAACAGGTTACCCAGGAGTCATCAGCATGACACTAAACCCAGAAAGTGAGCAATTTTGTAACTTGAACTAAAGACTGAAATAACACCAGGAACACAAAAAATTCAAATGTACAAAGATTTTTCTAGGCATTTTCTAAGATTTTTCAAGAATGAAGAATAGGATCATTCTAAGATTTTGGACATGTGAAGCAAGTCTTTTTATTTTATTTGTTCCTGGAGTGTCATTAGCAACCTCTGTCCTTATGTCATTAGTTTTAAAGTGGTATAAGAGACAAATGCAAAAGAAATTCAAAATGAGAGAACATTCATCAAAAATTTAGTTGAAGAACTGCCCAGTGTTATTGGGATAACTCCAAATGTAAATGTTTTTTCTCATACTTCGTTTAAGGTCAGGGACATTCTAGAGGTTAGTTTAGATTAAATATTTTTTGTCTTTTTGGCTACATTGAAGCACATAGTGGTGACAGATTTTATGTCTGGAGTGGTTTCACAAGGGAAACTGGTGAGGCAGTCCTGTTGTGCAGATGAGTGCTATAAAAAGCTGCTCTTGTAAGTGTAAATGTGGTACTGGATCTTGTCTGCACAGTTTGGCATCAAATGGAAGATAATGCATTCTGATACCCAGGGTTAATATCCTCACATTTTTTAGGACAGTTTCTAGAGTGGAAAAGAAGGTCAGATACAGAATCAAAAGATAAATAACAAAATCCTTTGGGTTAGAAGGGACCTTTAAAGGTCTTCCGGTCCAATCCCCAAATAAATGAAAAGACAGCTTTATTCTCTTTTTCCTATCAGAGCCTTGTACTATAAACAGAGCATGGTTTCGATTCATCCAGGGTAGAGGACAGTTTTACTGTTTCCTGGTTGCTGTTTATGTGGCTGATCCCTCTCTACTTCTCTGATGTCTCATATAGCTCTGCTCGTAACTGCAGCCACACATTTGTGATTTTCCTTTCAGTGAATTTCAGGGAATCATCGTCTTCTTGATGTTCCTTGAATGTGGCGATATAAAAAGGGAATACAAGTTCAACCTTCTGAGAACAGTTTGAGGTTCAATTCCCAACAAAGTTATGTCCTGACTCTGATACAGTAGGATATTACTTTGTGCTCTTAGGGATTGGGGAAGGAGGGCTTCAGATATTTACGGTAGCATTACTCAGTGTGGGCCCGTGTGAGAAAACAATATGAAAACTAAAGAAAGTCAGATCCTTTATTTGTACAGAAAGCAGATCAGACCAATGTACAATTGTAGACATGAGCTGATAGATCTTGCAGTATTCTCATCTTCATTTGCATTCCTAACTAGACTGCAAAGACCACCTTCCTTTCCGGGATTCTTAGGGTCAAATTCATATAATGAATAAACTAAATGGCAATGACTTCAGGGAGGGGAAGACTTACAGAGATGAAATTGTCCACTGAGGAAACAGATTAGGTGAATACATGCAAATAAGTCACAGAGAAGTTGCAAACTAAAATTCCCTCTTTCTTTTCTTTTCTCTATATATACATGTCCATAAAGCAAAGTGAGTAAATGTAATATCAGGGTGCTACAGCATTACCTGATGTAAATTATCTCAACTTCATTGATTTTGGTAAGACTCCATACATGTATCATAAAGGGGGAAATTAGCTGATGGATTATTTTCGTAAGAAATCTGTCATGAGTCTGTCATCAGTCCATCATACATTCCTCCACTGAACTACATTGCTGCATAACACACATTTCAATCTATTAGTAGAGAAAGGTTTTCAAAAGTTCGGTCAGCACCTAGTAAAAAGACCCAGAAAACAAAATAGAACCAAGTGTGAGTAATAATGTCAAAATGTTGCCAACCAAAACTTTACACAGTGAGAAAAATGACAATATGTATCTAATATTTTGAAATAAGCAATTGTACACAGCTTCGGTTCCAACTTTATTCTGAACTACCCAGTGTATAAAGGAGTGTGTTTTATGACTTCCATACAGACTGCTGCTGGTATTCTTTTACTGCTGCTTCATAGCAATATCAGCTTCTCTTTTAAAAATAATATTTCAAAGTGTTTCGGTTTGAGTGGTAAAGTTCATAGGCTGGTGTGTTTATTCTCCAATGTGTTCTTGCATGTGATTAGTCAAGAAAAGATGGAATCTTTAATAACCCCATTTGCTGGAAAAATAAAATAAAATTAAATAAAATTAAAACCAAACAGAAAATGCATAGGACAAAATTAGGTGTATTTCTCCAAGGGTTATGGTGCATAACCTTGATTAAAAAGTCAAGATTTCAAGTCCCAGGTACATGACTCCAGCTCAAACAGGATTCACAAGGAGCCGTATGGTACCTCTGGAATGTAATGTGCTGTTCCCGAGATCTTTGTGGGACACTTGTGACTAAAGAGCATTTTTAAACAGGATTCTTATTGCCTATTTCTGTATTTGGTTACCTGTGGGAACCTGCTAGCCCTGTGGGTCTCTTGATAGAGCAAAGGGAGTATGGCCTTGGCTAGATTCTGTGTGCTCGTAAAGATAAGCACCTGCAGAGGCTGTCAGAACTCAGAAGACAAGTACAGAGACAGTAGCTTGTAGCCTATAGCCAATGAGTGATTGTTTGTGTATGTAAGCACCAGTAATGTTAATGCACGTACACTTAAAGAATACTCTAATAGTAGAAACTCCATTAATAAACTGAGCTTTGTAGTTAATCTGTACTGGATCATCTGCACTGCTCCATAAGCCCATTTCCAACAGATACCCAAGAGGGAGGGAGATGAGGCAGTGCTCAGCTGCATTTCAAAGTTCCCTTTCTGAGCTCCTGCTCTCTCCTCCATTTCTCATGACTGTTGTACAGGCAGACACTGCAGAAGTGCTGAGGCCTGAGGACCTCATTCCAAATCTAACCAGTAAAATGAATTTATGACCTCAGAAAATATCAGTATTTGGAATGAGAAATTAAAATGATTTGAGGTTTTTTCCTTTCCCTCTTTCCCTCCCTCCCCACTACCACCCCATTAACTAAAAGACTTCAAGAAATTCTTTTTGGAGAAGGAAAATGGAGGTTTTTGTATCTTGTTGACTTCATGCCAACAGAGCCCTGTGGCCATTTTCACCTCCTGAACTCTTGTCCATTTCATTTTCTTCCAGAAAGCAGAAAGTGCTTCCATTGAGACTCTTCCAGGCAAGGAGCCAGAGCCAGATGCTGGTAACATGCTTTCTCTGCCTCTCCAGTTCTCAGCATCCCCACCTGTACCAAGACTACTTCCAGCTCCCTAATTCTTCTTTTTTTTTTTTTTCTTTTTTTTTTCTTTTTGTTTTTTCCCTAGTTAGATAATAGAAACCAAAACCATAATCACAATTTTTCAACAGAAAATTCTAAGGATATTTCTTCCCCTATAAATAATTTTGATTTGTTCTCATTCGTTTTATTTTTTTTTTTCTGAGTGGATAGTTCCCTGCTTGAAAAATCATTCTGGCATAAAATTTTCTATCAGTTCTGTTCATTTATTCCTCCTCTAATGCCTAAAAAGGAGCTTAGCTGACTCCAGAATATGCAGGAATGATGCTTCCTAATGTACTCAGCATGGCTGCTTGTTTTGGAAATGAGATGAAGGCACTTGAATCATTTTCCTTTTCAAATGGCAGGCTAATTAACATATAGATCAGCTGGCTAACACTTCCATGAAATATGTACAGTACTTGTTATTAAAATACAAGCACTCTTTGAACTTCAGCAGTCACTTGAACATTTTAATCTTCCAATTCTGCCTTTGTTTGTAATAGTTTAGATAAGAAATTGGACAGCCAGGATGCTAAATCTAAGGAATCATTTGGACACTCAATGTCGTGGTTGTGCTTCTATTTGTTTAACAGCATATATTATGCATAAGGAGTCCTAGTTCAAGGATTTATCTAAATTGACTGTGTTCTAGCCGGTGACAGCAAGAGGATTTCTTTCAAAATTAGCGTGTGTCTTTTTAGACAGAGTGAATTATCCCCAGATCCCATGAAATCAACTGCAACAGCATTCACTGGCTCTTGGCAGCAATGGTACCTTCTGCTCAGAACAGCCAATCAACTGGAATATGCTTTTGTTCCTGAACCTGAAAACTCAATGAGATTGGATCACGATGCATGAAAAATGGGAAAAATCCTGAGGGCAGGGTTGCCACTCACAGACCTGCACATCCTGGAGAGGAAAGGCAGAGTGAATTTAGTGCTTGATTCATGGTGTGGGAAAGGGAACCTACATGAGCAAATAGTTTCAACCTATACATACTACACAATAGGTAAGAGAAAATAGACTTCTGATTTAAATGCAATAAATAGCTTTTTTTTTAACAAAAACAAACAAAAAAAAATCCTTGTTATAAAATAACGTTCCTTGCTCCGGAGTTATGATTGTTCAATTCACTTCAAAATAAACATGGACAACGGATAAGATGATGCAAAAAATAAAAGATTATTTTTCTTGGGTTCAATTTCTCTACATATGTTAATGTTGTCTGTGGACAAAAAGTGTGAGTTGTTTTTATGTTTCGTTGGTTTAGGGTTAGGCTGTTTCTTTTTGCAACTGGATTCAGCAATTCCAACAAGCAAGTAACTATATGTTTGTGGAAAAACAAAACAAAGTAAAACAAAAGTATTTCATTCTTTTTCTTTAACACATATGAAAATGTTGACTAAAGGTTACGACTGTTCCAGTGGACATATTTCAGAGCTCAGCAGATGGATAAGGAATTTTTTGATGTGCTTGATTTGAAGTAATTGAAATCTCATAACGTTGCTAAATCAGGACATCTAGAATATTTTTTCTATAAGAATAAACTTGACCTTGATTTTGAAGCTGAATCTTTATCTCTGGGACCAGTTTTCTTCATAGTTTCCCATAGACAGAGAATCACAAGGGAAAGTGATGAAAAGAATGACAGAGGGTTCATTCATTTTACATATCATCCTGGAGCCTTAGTTTGAAACTTCTAAAATCCTTATCAAGGGTTAAAATTCAGTGCAGATTTTTAAAATTTTGCTTTTCCAGATAAACACAATAAGGCCACTAAAAATAAATATCCTTGCTGAATTTAATCACTTTTCAGTGTCAAAAGTTGTTTAGGTTTTGACACTGAAAAGAGACTAAATTAAACAATAATTTATCTCTCATTTCTGCAAGTCTTCCAGGATGTCTTCCAAAAGAGTAGTCAATATACAATAGATAGACACTAAATATGCCCTGACTACCTGACTGTCTTTTATCCCTTGGGCTCACTCACCCTCAGTCCTGCCTGGTCATTGCTGGCAGCGTGAGGACTAGTTGAAAGGCTGAGTGCACTCTTACTGCTTTCCACTTTTGTCTCTGTAAATGCAGAAATCTCATTGTAATCAAGATGCTTAAGACATTCTCCATTAAATAAAATCCAAGATGGGGAAAAGTCCTAGATGCCCAATTTTTTGCCTGTGAAAGCATTGACAAAACCATATATTTTATAGATATATTTCAGTAATCACAAAAAATGAATCAAGTTCATAAATATGAGAATGATAGACCCTTTTTTCCTGACTGTATCTTTATACATTTCAGTCCTACTCATAGCATCTTCTGTGGGTCTGCCCATGCTAGAGGACAGATTACATCCCTTAAAATTGTGTTGCATGTTTCAAGTTGATAAGAGGATATAGAATCAAATCTGTAAGAGTCAAAGACCAAAAGGCCATGTACCTTCCTCCAATGGCAGGTGAAAAAAGTCCATGACAAACATCTTTCCTTCCCAAATACAGACCTTTTATTTCCGTTCCCTAGGTGCTCTCTTTCATTTAAGGAGAGTTAGAATCAACAAATATGAGAACTAAAGTGGAACTTCTGTTTTAAAACTCCATCTGATGGATGTGAATATCACTATTAAAAATGCCATCTGGAGATCAAAAAGACACCTGACGATTAAGACAAGATGACATAGTACCAGCTTGACACACCATGGTTCTTGCAGTGGAGGAGTGCATTGCTCTCATCAAACACTAAATAAAGGATACCAGATGAATTGTGGTATTTTATGAAGTTTATCATAAGCTGGCTGTAAATTATTTTAGGCTGGAAACTAGAGGTAGGTTCCAACTATCTGAAAAGAGGAGACTTGGAATAGAATTTCTGTGGGAATTATGAGAGAGGCAGGGTTTAATTAATTTTATGTGGACCTTGAAGAATTTATGAGTGTGAATAGAGGATGTGGTTCTTTGAGTTGGCAGGGAGTTTATTCATCAACCCATGAAATAAATCCTTGATGCAGACTCCTTTGTCAACAGCTGAATCATCTATATTCACAGGTTTTGATTTCATCTTTGGTTGGGTATCTATTATCATTGGGTAAGGATTAGTTTAGATCAACCTTTTTTGTGATTTTACTTTTAATTTGTCAAAGACATGGTAGGCTTTGTTTGTGTGTATGTCGCAAATGAATATATGAATACATGAATACATTTACTACTCTGTATTATTATTATTTTATTAGCAGCATTCTTTGAAGCCATTGCAGATCAAAACACTATCTCAGCACTTTTTGGTGATCTATTTAAGCAGAATTGAGCTCTGGCCTAAAGAATACCAGTCATGTAACACAGTAAGAACGACAGCAAACATGCTGATTAAACCTTCCTCTTCAGCTTTATAGTTCTATTTTTAGTGTATCTTTCTAGCCAGTGGGAAGATAAAGATTAGCTTGATCAAATGTTCGGTGGTGCTCTCCTTTCCACACTTAGAGAAGGGTTATGACTAAATCCCTGAGTGTTTAGGTAATAGCTCACAGAATACATCAGCAAATTACAGTGGATTGAGCTCTGACAGCATGACACTTAGCTCTTGATGCCTTGGATTTACAAGATAGTTACTGCTGGAGATGCTTTTCACTAAGCAGTTTCAAGTGAATTAAACCAGAGGGTGAGAGGGACCGTAATTTAACTGAAGAACTTCTGGTATGTCTTGCCTTCAGAACACAACATTTCTGGATTCTCGTGTCTGCGCTGCTTGGGGCTGACCACCTGTGAGTTAAAAAGTACTTAAGCTGTAAGGGTTAACAAATGAACCTCAAATGAAATGTATAATTCTTCTCTGGAATGGAGAGAGAGATAGCTTTTTAGCAGAAGGCTTCCCTGTGATACCAAGTAATCTACCTATCCTGAGTGTCATAAAACACTCTGAGAGGAGACAGGCTTAAAAATAATTGTATGACTTCAAAAAAATGTGTGAATTAGATGGTCCTAGCAGAAGACACTACATAGTACATTTACAGCTGATACTGCTCATAAGAATTCTTTTCATACGATTTATTTTCTGTGTGTCTGCATTTATTCTTTCACGTTCATCCTTAAATATTTTCACTGCCCAGCATCTATTTTTTAATGATTGTCCTTTAAAGGAAGGAGAAAAATATGATATGAAGACCAACTAGATTTTCCTGTTCCCCAATCTTTTTTTTCAGTAACATTGCTTTTAGATCATCAGTGCGTATTTCCCAATCTGTATCAGATAAAAACTTTTAAAGACTTCAATTCCTGTCTAAAGACACCTGCATTTCACCACAGTATCCTGGACTGTAAGTCACAGTAATAGTAGGTTTAGCTGCAACAGCCGATCCCAATATTTGTATTATCCAATTGAGGGCCACTATTACTAGGGAGTGCTAATTGGGGTATAAAAACACTTCTCTGCTTTCATAAAAACCAATTAATCTCAAGTTTGATGCGACTGCATTATGAGCCCAGCTATAGGGTGTGAAGGTTGAGAAAAGAGCACATTTCATCTAACCAAGGAAGAGACCTTTAAAAAAAACAGAAGTGAAAGAGGTTGCTTAAATATTCTTCCTTGCTAACCACCTTAAATAGAAATTTCTCCCACTGCTGTACCAAACCCCATGGTATCTCCTGCTAAAACTCATCTAGGTATTGTGTAAAATACAATTCGGGGTAGAATTAAACTTTTAAACCACTATAACTTCAGTACTACTAGACCATTAAGTCAACCTTTCTTCCTTCGCTCACTTTTCTTCTGCCTGTGACCAAATCTTCAGTTGGAGAAAGAGGGGTAATCATGGTCTTCCTCCATCCAAAATCTCAACTAATGAATAAGAGAGCACTAATATGTATCTCTTGCTGATAAGATATCCATCAAACATTCTGCAGCGCAATTTTTGTTTTTCTTAAGGCAATTCTCTTGGAGATGGTAAATTATGACTTCAATAATGACAATCACTGTCCCAGTTAAACATGCCCATGAGTTCCTATGATACACTCTGTTTAGTTAGACCTTCACCATATGTAGTGCTGCCTATTCTCAACAATAGCAGTCAGATTCTGGTCTGTTGGGTGCTTGGAAATACCCAGACCAAGTGGAAAGCAGCAAAGTTGATGCTGCCTTTTGTTGCCTTCTATTTTAATTTTGTTTCCAAGCTATTTTAAGGTTATTGGAACCTTTAATCATCCTGCTAAAATCTGTCAGTCCACTGTTCATGTTACATACTGGAATGAGAAGGCATCCTATTGACCCTGGATATTCTCCTTGATCCACAATAGGACCGATACCACAGTTAGTATGTATACATATATAAATATTCTAAATGTACACATACACATAGACTTATTAATTGTTAAAATTATGTGCCCACAAAAGGTTCTTCTCTCCCATCTGAACTTAAACCATTTCCAGGCTGAAACTCCACACATGCTTACAAATTTTTTTACTTCTGTTTGAATTATCATATTCCTTATTTTTCTGTACACTACACATGATCTTTCTCTGTAGGTGTTTGACATTCTGGTAGCTCTCTCTATCCTTTCTTTCCCTCTGGCTATTTACTGCCTGCTCCTTTTGCCAGCCTCTTTTTTGAGTGTGACATAAGCACATTTATTCTTGACTTAAAGTCATGATCTGTTTACACATTTGAAATGAAGTAAAGTAAGTTCTCCCAAACCTTGTAATACTTATGTGTGTCTCTGATTAGTTATGACTCCTTCAAATTAGTGAACAAGCCTTGAATTTGACCTACATATATTTATACTGGTATTCTCTTCACATAAGTAGTCTTTGGCTGATGCTAAGTAAAATAAAGGATTGTTAGATGGACTGGTTCTGATTTAGTTGTGAATGCCATTTGAAACAGAACAGGAGTTACATCTCCGTAGATAAGACTGTTCAGAACCACTAAAACACAAATCTAATTCTTCTGTCTAGTAGTTTTGTGATGCTTTCTTATATTCTTGCCAGTGATGCCTGAGTTCATAATTCTTAGTGGTAAAAATACTAGAAGTCAAAATATGGGAAGAAATCATCCTTCCCAGTCTTCTGTGGCTCCTATATTCATGAGTATAATAACTACAGTCTTTTACTTTAAAGAAGACTGTGGTTTTACACATACACCTTTACAATTGTTCATTATAGGTTTAAATTTCAGAAAGACAAAAGTGTCAAAGAGATATAAATAGACATGAAGAAGTTAAGCTTGGGTTACTAGACAGGTATAAGCATCCTCTAATATTTGACTACATACATTACTTCAAAGGAAACTTTATACCAATTCAGACATACCATTTTATTATTTATTAATCCACTCTCAAAACTTCATATACTTATGCTTAATTAATTTCTCACAATTGTTAATTACTTTGAGTACATATGACAGTTACTCAGTCTCTTTAATCTATGACTTTCATCATCTTTTTCACCTCACCTAAATTCCTCCTCTGTACTTTCAGGCTTATCTGAAAGAGCAGAATTGAAATCATCAACACTGTTAAGTTGAACTGCTTCTCATCATACGATGTTCCTCAGAGGATCCCCATAAAAATTCACCCCAACCGGAAGAATATATTTTTAAACCATTTTCCTAAGCTTTAGTTGAGACTGATGGATTTGTTTCTTATGTGTAATGCCACTCTGACAAAGGAGTGGTTATCAAAAACATGGAATCACAGAAATACAAAAAGAAAAAAGGTTGGAAGGGACCATAGTAGGCCATCTGGTCCAACCTCCCTGCTCAAGCAGGGTCATCCCAGAGAATATTGCAAAGGATTGTGTCAAAATGGTTCTTGAATATCTCCAGTGAGGGAGACTCCACATCCTCTCTGGGCAATCTGTTCCAATGCTCAGTCATCCACACAGTAAAGTTCTTCCCCACATTCAGGTGGAAGTGTGCATCAGTTTCTGCACAACGGCTCTTATTCTAATGCTTGATACCACCAAGAAGAGCCTGGTCCATTCTCTTTGCATGCTCCCTTCAGGTACTGACAGACATGTTGATGTTCCTTCTCAGTTGTCTCTTCTCAAGAGTGAACAGGCCCAACTCCCTCAGCCTTTCCTCATAAGAGAGATGCTCCAGTCCCTTCATCATCTCAGCAGCTTTCACTGGACCTGCTCCAGGAGCTCCACATGTCTCCTGTATTGAGGAGCCCAGAACTGGACACAGCACCCCATGTGTGGCCTCACTAGGGCTGAGGAGAGGGTCAGGATCACCTCCCTTGACCTGCTGGCAATGCTCTTTTTGATGCACTGCTGGTTCATGGACAGCTTGTTGCTCACCAGGACCTTCACAGTGTCAGAAACTGCACATTAGTGCAATAGTTCTGATACAGATGCCCATTCACCTGTTGTGTAAATTGTTGCAGCTATGCTTCAAATAACCCCCAGTTCACTCTTGATATATCCACATCAGGTTAATAACTGGACTTGATGATCTTAAAGACCTTTTCCAACCTAAATTATTCTGTGATTCTATGACGCAGACTCCCATCAAATAATGCTTACAATGAAAATTAGGGAAGGAGCTGGAGCATCTATGGACATTTCTGCCTTTAGCCAAGGTAGTTTGTCATTGTAGTATGGCAACATAACAACAGGGTATTGAGCACATATTAAGGAAGCACTTGAGCAACTAACCACTCTTGAAAGCCAGGCTGCCATCTACTCGTTTTTATCAGTATCTAAGTCTTCCTGCTCGGGAGACTGGACCAGGAATGTTCTTTTGTCATCCTCCTACCTTATAGTTACACTTTATCAGTTTATTCACCAGCAATAGCAGAGGAACTATGACAAGTCAAAATCCTTTTTCCAGGCACAAGGGAGAAAAGATCAGCATCTCCCTCAGATTTGCAACACAATCAAGAAAGTAACACAAAAAAGCAGGTGGAAAAATGCATTTGCCTGACTGGGAGATAGTACCATGGACAGAGCTGCAAAACAGATGGTAGCTTCTCTGACCTTGCATGCTCCAAATTTATCACTGGACGTGTTTAATTAAAAACACATCAGATTAAGTCATTTTGTTATATGGGAAAATGCTGGAGTCCCTCAGGTGCAATCCCTGTTGGAAGAAACACAACAAGGACAAGATTTTTCACTGCAGTAGGAGAAATCTGCTGCAGAAATAGTTTAAAGCCAAACCTACTGGGGAATTGGACATGAGTGAGATAACTGCGTTGGCTTCTGCTCTTTTATTGCTTTGGTCAGCGAGAAGACAGAGTAACTTACAATAGGTGTGAAACACCCAGTTGCGACAAATTATGTTCACATCATTCCTTTATTTCCCTGTTTGCCTTATAGCTTATGTTTCTCTTGTATCAACCACCTTTCCCACTCAGTTTGCTCTCTCTGGGACTGGCTGAAACTCAGATAAATTAACAGCCTCATATGAGGAAGTTTTAGTAAACTGGGAGGTAAAAAGAATAAGATATTAAGAAACAAATCCCCCTTGCAATAAATGTTCCACCATGTGTTCATCAAGAACACCAATTTCTCTTGAGAGATTTAAATGGATTTTTAATTCAGTCTTTAGAAATGAAGAATTATTCATTTAATCTGAGACTGGACAATTTATTGCAAATTGCTTTTAATGGGTGCTAATAGTAGAATTTATCATGTGTAAATTTCCCTTTAAATTCTTGTTAAAGAATGTAAATGTTTATGTATATGTATTTTTTTCACACACACAGCATATGAACATGTATTGCACACAAATAAATATGTGTATGCTTAGTTGGTTTTCTGGAAGTTGCTAATATATAAAGGCCATAGAAATCCCTGTCCAAATACACCTTCTCTGGTCAGACTACAATAAAAAAGCATGAAAGTGTTTTAAAACAGTGCCAGTTCCTTTGCCACAAAGATTTGTTAATGGAAAATAAATGTGGACTATAAGACACAGCTGACAGGCAGTAACTGTTAGAATAATGTTAGAGTAAGCAAATGAGAGATGTCTCTGTCTTTCCCCATGTAAACAACAACAACAAAAACAAACAAACAAAAAAAACAACAAAAAACCAAACCAAAACCAACTGGAACCCACAAAGACATAAATAGCAGGAGCTACAAGTTCCATGCAAAAGCGAGATGTCCCTGATAGAACCACAACCCATGGAAAAAGGAATCCACTATTGCAATTTCCTAACTGATCATCCTGAGAACCAGGAGACCAATAAGTAATCTTATTATTTAACAAATTCAGTTCCTACTCTAATTGCAAATCCTTCTCCAAAAGAAATGTTGATGTAAATAATGCAGGCATGATGAGCCCACATAAAGTTTTAATGATACCTTCAACAAACTTTAAACTTACATTGATAAATATGCTTTGGGGTTTTTTTTTGGAATCTGAAATGGTCTTAAATTATCAAAGAAGCTCACAGAGTACATTAGCATGAGACTCCAGAGATTATTAATATTAAACATGAAGTCTCAGTGAAGATGACGTTAAGGATCTGATCTGAACTGACAAAAGCAAATGAATTTCAAGTTAAACTTGCTACCTTGTCCTTAATTCACTTTGGGGTGTCTACCAGTGGTGTCATAATTGATGTAAAGTGGCATGAATGTTTAGGATGCCCATTGGTGTATTGGCAGAGGGCAGTGTCTTTGGGCTGTTCTCTTAGTCATGTGGAGGATTGCTCTGGTTCCCACAGATTTAACTCAGACTTTTAAATGTTGTGTTATGAAGTCTCAAGCATTTTCTTAAAGGTCAGTCCAAGCAATTAAAAATACAGTGCTGCATAACACAGGTGTTTTTGGTTTGGTTGTGGTTTTCTTTGTTCGGTTTGTTTATTTGTTTTGTGGGGTTTTGGTGTTTTTATTTGGTTGGTTGTTTTTTGGATTTTTTTTAATAAATTGAATTGTAATCATCTACCTTATATTTTTTTTAGTTCAATTTCCCAGGTTTGAGTATTTTCAGATTTTCCACCCCTGTCTTTAGTTGGAAATTATGTCCTTCTCCTCTTTCCCCAGAAAATTGATTTCTAAGGCTGAGGTGTTATTTTTAATTACTCAATTGAACATTTGTCTTTCAATAACTGTCTTACAGTTTCAAAATTTGATCTGAAGAACACGAATAAATGTCCTCAAGCAGACATTAGCAACAGACACATTAACTCCCCCGTACACAGAATGCTTAAGAGGCAGGTCAACATATATTTTCTTCAGCAGCAGAGCTGGTTTAAGGCATCTGCTATTCCCAGCCTCTTCTTTCTAATTTGGTCAACACTTATTCACCAGATAACTGCTCACTTTATCTGGTGAATTATGGAACTTTATTGAACTCAAATACCTCCTAAATAGTTTCTTCTTTTCCATAATGGAGATTTTTTTGGTGATGGATTGTTGGCGTCCACCTACAGCGCAAGGTGAAAAGAAAGGAACTGGGTTGTGGGGAAGCCAAAAGTTTTCCACAGAAAGTCACCGGGCATCACTGTGGTGCAAAAGCAAGTCTTTCATGTCAGGGAACTGTGAATTTAAGAAGGTACAAGCACCTCAGATTGGAGATGCATTGCAACTCAGCCTCACCGTGTAAACTGCTGGCATGATAATATAATAGCCTCCCTTTATAAAGCAGTCAAACAAATTTAAATTAAATTAGAAAAATCACATCAGAAGAGGAAGGGAAAAGAGGAGGGGGACTACCAAGTGCCAGATACTAGTCTGAGGCAAATTAAAATGCTTAAGATGATAAATCCCTGAGCAAATGGGCTTTTATAGCGGAACCATCATCAGCCCCTCCATTTTAACAGTCCTGCCAAGCCCTGTCATGTGAAAGCATAAAAATGATCATCTGCTGGTTTTGGTCTAGATTCAGCTTCCTTCTCCTTGCTTCATGGACCACATAAAAACCATTCCAGAGACCAACTGACATCAGTAATTAGACCTACTTTTGCAAGAACACACTGACAGGCACCTCAGGCAGTTCCAAGTCATTCTGTTCAGATTTATGCACCCTCTGTCCCAAAAAAGCCTCAGTCCAACCTTCTCTAACCTACCCAGAGGGCAGAGCATCTCTGGAGTTTTAGCCAAAAAGTCAGGAGCTAAAAGAAATTTCTCAAATAGGTAAAATGCAGCTGCAAACAGAAACATAAAACCTCCAAGTTCGCTAGTGACTTCTAACAGCACCATTGAAGTGAATTAGGGTCACACTTAAAAGTTTTAAAAATGCAAATCAACAAAGTTTAAACTATTCAAGGTATTACAGAAACATATGATTTTCAGAGCACCTCTCTGTTTTCACAGTAAGACTGTCACATTAGTCTTTTACAATAAATCCTTAAATCAAGTTGTCTCTTCACAGCATGCCACACTACCTATGTCAAGAACAGGAGCTCAGAAGTCATAACTGATGGGAAATAGATGCCTGTTTCAGTCTCTGGGCATGCCTGAGCACTCAGGCAGATCTCCATTTCTCCTTCTACACACTGAGAATTGCAGTCATCCTGGCCTGATGGCTACTACTCCCTATTAGCAGAAGCATGCCAAGGAATGGATCCTACGAGATTGGTTAGCTCAGATTATATAGTTGTTGACTGGATTATCTAATTGTTAGTGAAAAATAAAAGGAAAAGAATATGGATACTCAAAAACATCTTGCATGGCTGTTTAGGAGCCTAAGTCAGTTGCTCAGCTATGTACCCTCACAACAACTCCTTCCAACATATTTCACCTCCCACTGAAAACAGCAAGGCACTCTAGAAACACCTTCATATCTAAACACGGGGGACAATTCTTTAGGCACACAAGGAGAAGACGATGACCAGTTCATGGGAAAGCTCACAAAATTTCAATATCCATACACATTCAGTCTCTTTCACTTCATTCATTTTTTTTTTGTTTTTTTNAAAAAGGAAAAGGGTGGCCAATCATAGGGTTGTAACTGGGGTACACTAACCAATAGGAACAAATGAACAATAGAAATGTAATTATAACTACTCTAATACAGAGAACTACTAACTAACTGCAAATTTTAAAACTTTCAACTCTCTCTTCACTCGACGGGCGGGTGGCCTTCAATCCACAGTGATGGTTCAGGTTTGGATTTTTTCTTCTTCTCTTCATGATCTTTTCTCCACTTCTGATATTCGACCGCCCGTACCCCAACAATGTCCTTTGATATGTTACTCCCTTGTGTCCTGCCTGGCTGTACAACCTGACTGAGGATTTCATTGCATTAGGAGTTCAGCCTTCAAACATGGAAAAAGTTTGAGGATTTTCTGACAAGTCCTTTTAAATAGAGAAGTAGCACATTAAATGCAAAGATGACTTGTGTAACTTCTAAAAGTCCTTTCATTGGCTCCAGAGGGTTTTAAATGCTACTCTCAGTAGAAATCATTACTAGTGAGTTTGAATTCTATGGTCGAGGTGAGCCTTTGGATAGTGATTATGTCTGCTATTAGACCATTTTACAAAAATGAGAAATATGGAAATAACAAGCCTTTTATTCTCCATGTAAACTTGATCTTCTGTCTTTAGGGCTAATGATGACTCAAATAATTTCAGGAAATTTAGCATGAAGTTTAGTGAAAGAAACAGGGTATTATTCATCAAATTACCAATAATTTTGAAGGGATTTAAAATGTGTAGATTTCAAATCAATTACCCTAAGAGGAAAATTTTCATATCGGTGCATAAACTCTCTAGCTCTATGAAGATCAAGCAATTCTTTAAAAATAATTTCACAACCTCTTCTTACTATTGTTACTGCAGATTGCAAGTACATCTCTTTCATCTTGAAGGAACTAGAAGGTTGTC
The DNA here is from genome assembly GCA_013396655.1 of Campylorhamphus procurvoides. Classification (NCBI taxonomy): domain Eukaryota; kingdom Metazoa; phylum Chordata; class Aves; order Passeriformes; family Dendrocolaptidae; genus Campylorhamphus; species Campylorhamphus procurvoides. The sequence goes on from WBMV01002992.1 coordinate 2,270,719, forward strand.
TACCTAGAAAAGGTACCCAAGAAGCTGCCCAGCTCTCAAATCCACAGTGGCGTCCAAGTTCCTCACAGACCAGCTATAAATGAGTTGGTATCTGGAGATTAAATTCTTACATATTCAGTGATGTGAAAGACAAGGGGATTGTCCTATGTAAGCTTAGAGCTAAAGATAGCTTAGGAAATTTTAGTCCCATCTGATCTCATGAAGTATTAATTTCCCTTAATTTTGATTATATGTGAGTTAAAGATATAACCTAATATATATTTCTGAGATCTCATTATATTCAATGAAGGGAAAAAGCAGCACATATACAGAATGATATATCTGTCCTAGGACAGGATGACTCAGCCCTCAGAATTATTTCTCTCCTTTAACGATAGATCAATGCTTAGCTTAGATTAGACATCTATTTTTAGACACTTAAAGTTAGGACTGGCAAATTATATTCTAAAGCAAAAAATCTGAGATGGATTTCCATTAACTCTGAGGACGTTGCCCTCATATACAGGAATGTTTTGGGTGCTTTTCAAGCTCTCACCAGTAACTCAATTTAATATTTGTCTTGTGGTAAACATCTAGACTCCACAGTGGCATAAGCAAATGAAGAAAATATGCTGACAGATATCCAAAAGGAAGAGCAATTTGCTGCATACAGGGAAGATGTATCAGTCACATTTTTGTGTAGCAGCAGAGTGAATGAGAACTCCCTCAAATGCTTTTCCCTTGAGAAACATGCTAGGGTCTCTGTTGAACCTGATGTAGTGAAGGGTAAGGGCATTTTCATTCCCTCCTGTTCCCAATTAACACTGCATGGATTATAGTGACAGGGAACATCCTGATCTTGAGGAAGTTAAAAACATCAGTTGTTGTTGTTGGCAAGGTGGAGTAAAAAGGCCAGCAAAAATAAAGAAATAAATAAGGATAAATAGAAAAATAAATAAATAAATTATAAAATGAATAGGTCTTAGGACATTTTCGAAGGAAACGGTGGCAGGAAGGGAAAAGAAAATGAGATCTGAATACTAATTTCTGGACTCAGAACCAGTTGTAGGTTCATGCCTTTCTATCATCATTCACCAATTTTCACTCATGTAGGTAACCATAAATGACAGTATGTGCTTAACTTTGGTCAGTATAAAAACATATGGAAAAGAAAGAGAAAAGAGAAGATACTCCTCAATACAACTAAATAATGATGTTCTGAATATCTCACAAGACGGTCTCACAATGTATGGGATAACAAATCCTGCCCCACGTCTTTGACTAGGCAATAGTTAAAGGTATTACTTATATTTCTTATTACAAATTTTGAATCACTTTTTATTTCACTTAGACTTTCCTCTCCCCTCCCCTCCCCTCCTCTCCCCTCCCCTACTTTCTCTTTACCTCTGTCCTTGCCCTTTCTTCTGAGTGAACATTTAAAGAAAAAATCACAAAATCAACTGCTAAGCCCTTGTCTGTAGCAACACAACTTTAGGAATGAAATGTGAACTATCACTTAGTAGTATGAAAGAGTGGTTTATTTATTTAATTACAACTATAGTTTCGTCCCAAAACATTAATGTTTCATGAGTTCATTCATAATATTGTCTTTGTTCCTTCAAAGACAAAACTGCACCATATCTTAATGATTTAGAATAACATTCTTCCAGTGAGGTTTATGATCATATTGGCTTTGAACATAACAAATAGTCCCAGCAAGCTTTTCCTCATAAATAAGAATGGTCTAGTGTTTTGAGACAACTAATCTGGATCTGAGACATCTGTATTAGGTTCTCTCTTACAGCCTCTGGTAATTTTTCAGATGGATTTTAAGTGGTACCTGAGGGTAGGATTCATCTGAACGCCCTTTGATCATTTAAAATTGGCTACCTAATTTAATATACTAGCCATGCAAAACATATCTATAGTCAGTGGAAAAATAAAAGCATGTCAAGGATCTTGTTTTGGATAATTCATCATAACAGTTTTAGAATGGGGGTGAGCCATTAATTTAAGAGTATTTTTGGCTGGCTATACAGAGAATTTAAGCTACAGATCTTATTCCCGAAGTATAAAGTTAGTAAAAACATGTTCAGTCCTTGACAGGCACCAAAGGATTGGTGTACACTTAAAACAATACTTACATTGACACAGAAATCAGTGAGGACTGAGAGTACAAATAATTTTAGGTATCTGCCTTTGTCTCTTTCTATACTTCAGCTTCTCATCTATAAGAGAAAGATAATGTATTCCTATCCTCTCAGGAGTAGTGAGCACAAAGCTGTTAAGTGTGATAAGACTCTTTAATGTAAGTAGATTGAAGGCACAAGGTGCATCCAAAGCCAGGTGCTCTGAAACCAAGGATACACCAAAAGCTGTAACAGTAAGCCTGTGAAGATGAAGAAACCAACCTAAGTGCCTTTTAAACCTGAGGCTTTTTTACTGTATTGTAAACTGGAGTTTGCTCTTTTCCTAGATCACCTTTCTTCTTCCCCAGACCCCTGGGAGGAAACCCCTTACCTTCCTAATTAGTATGCAAGCCTTGGCCAGGCTGGGTGAAAACTCCCTCTGATTGGTCCATTGTTAGCCCTTCCCCTATTAATTCCCTCCCCTTGAATCCTATAGGCTGTGAAGCCTATAAAAGACCTGGCCAGGTGAGTAAATATCTCTTTACTCTCCTGTCCTCCATATGTGTGTGTCTCTGCTGGGACCTCTGGAGACCACGTGGCCGAGACCACACGGCTGGGAGGGGACGGGAAAAGGGGGAGCGAACCCCTCAACTGCTGCACAAAGCCAGGAGAAATAACCATGAATGTAAGTGCATTTATTCTCTGGTCATAGTCTACATGACTGAAAAAAGTGGATAAATCCCAGCAAAAATCACATCATAGCCCAAAGGCTATGAAGCAGTTTGGCAGTGTTAAGCATGACTGAAGTAAGTATTTAGGATTATTATTTCAGCTGACACACTGCATCTATTGGCAAATACATAAGATCAGCTATGTAAGTAGGACATAAGGTTAAAGCACTTGACTAGTGGCAGACAGATGTGAACTTTGACTCTGTTTAGCTTGGACATCGATTCCGTGTTTGCCCTGTGTCATTTTCCATCTCTGCAAGGTCAGTCTCTGCCCATGAATCTGAGAGTGTCAAAGTGTATAGAAAAATCATTTATGTGCAATGGGGCCATGATAGAGTTCTTGGTTTTGTCTATTTAATGTCAAAAAAGTTAAATACAGCATAGATTTTGGTGTTGTTTTCATTGTGTGTTTAGAGTTACTGTACCTTAAACCTGGCCATATACTTGAGAATTATTTAAAAAAAAAAAAAAAACAAAAAACAAAAACAAACAAAACAACAGGCAGAGGGCATCAGTTCATTTATACATTACACAGAACCAGATATCAGTGAAGAGGCACAAATTACTATCTAAAGAATTGCTGACTGATGAGTCATGATTTGGGTAAGAATTGTATTCAGTGCTAGAGCCTACATATTTCTTGCTAAATACAAGGGAAGGTGATTAAATTTCTCTAGCAGCAGAAAAGGTTATAACCCAATTCCCATTCAGGAGTTCAGTTCTGTGTCTCAGTAGTTTGTCATCTATTCAAATTGTACCATGATGAGTGCATTTTGCCTACTTAGACTGCAAGGCCTTTACAGTGTTCTTAGCAAAATGAAGCCCTGAACATTTTGTTCCTTTATATGTTCCTGTAATACAAATGGCAACAGTATAAACCAATAATAATACTTTGATTCCCTTGGTTAATTCTTTTGATCATGTTCCATATGTAAAAAGAAAAATAAAACATTCTCAGAAACAATAAAAAATAATTGAAGGATATTCATCTTATGGATAGTCACCATTTCTTTATTCCTCTAATGTAAGCAACTGCTAAATTAAATGGCACTGTGTTTATCAGTTGAAAAGGAATCTGAATGGCTTTGTAATTCAGAAACAGGGTAACAATTCTTTAAACAGTATCACAGCCTAATGCTATATATACACAACAAGCTCCTTTATTTATAATACAGCAATGTGGCCTAAGTTAAAGGGTGAAACATGTCCTCGATGATGAAAATGTAAATTGTTACATGCTGATTCCTTGCTCACAGAAAGTTTCAATCTGTTTTTACACAGGAACAAGTTCTGACTGCTAAGAGGTGATACGTTCATGGAAGGAACCTTGTTCTGCTGTAGCTGTGCTGAAAACAGCACTCACAAGCCCCCCAGACTCACCATCAAAGTGTCCTAAAGATGGTTCCGTAAGAACCGAAAACAAGGACTTTCCCATGTTTTGAGTTTCAGTTCTCTCAGTGTAGCAGCACCTTGGGCAGTCTTAAATTGTTCCAGAATTTCACTGAGCAAATATTAAAAAACCCCAGCCTGATTCCACCTAATTTTCATCTTCATATTACCAAAAGTCATTTGGCTACTTGGCTTTATGACACAGGATCAGAGCTGGTTTGGTCCCTTTCTATCACAGGAATGCTCTATATCTGCTCTAATTCGAGGTTATCATTTCAAAGACACAGTGAAGGACATACTTCAGAGTCAATGCCAGCTCTGGAAAGATCCCCCAGCAATTTCTTTTCTTCAGAAGCCCAGATGATTTAGAGAAATCTGAGTCTCAATATATTGTTACGTTACTATCAACATGCCTGGAAACAATCTCAGACATTGAAGCCCATGAGAAAGAAAGCCCCATTTCTTTACTATTAAACTGTCTTAATCTCTGAAACAAGAGGGATGATTCTTCCCCTGTACTCTGCTTTCATGAAACCTCACCTTCATCCAGCTCTGGGGTCTCCAATACATGAAGAACATCAACCTGCTGGAGCAAGTCCAGAGGCCCACCAAGCTGATTAGAGGAATGTAGCACCTCTCCTATGATAAAAGGCTGAGAGAATTGGGCTTGTTCAATATGGAAAAGAGAAGACTTGGAGGTGACATATCTGTGGCCTTCCAGTACTTGAAGGGAGTCTAAGAAAAGATGAAGAGAGACTTTTTACAAGCACATGTAGTCACAGGACAAGAGGAAACAGCTTCAAACAGTAGAGAGGAGGTTTAGATTAGATATCAGGAAGAAATTCTTGACTGTGAGGATTGTGAGGCCATGGAACAGATTGCCCAAAGAAGTGGTAGATGCCCCTTCACTGAAAGTACTCAAAGCCAAGCTGGATGGAGCTCTGACCAACCTGGTCTAGTGGAAGGTATTCCTGTCTGTGGTGGGGATGTTGTAACTAGATGATAAAGGTTCCTTACAACCCAATCAATTCTATACCTGTACTGGGAGTGGTCAGTGGACCTCATACCTTCAAACCATATCTGTGATCCATTTGAGACAGTTGCTGCCTGCAGACACCCCAGTCAGTGTGAACAATTCAGTGCTAAGAACAGACAAGCACCAGCGTCCAAGACCATCTCTTGTCGCTGATTTGGTCTATTGCTACAGATTTAGCACACATAATTTGCCACCTCATATCACTTCCACAAAGATAAAATTAATCTTTTTGATCTGAAGTCAAGAAAAAAGAAAAAGAACTGGTTTAGCTGGTCATTAAGTTCAGAGCAGAATTTTAATTGTAGAATATGTACAGGGGATTTAAGAGATAAGTCCATCTACTGCTGAACAGCAGTTTATGGCCAGGCTTGATGAAAAGCAGGCTTTAATTACAAATGTTAACGTTATATCAAGTTGAAGGACAGAAAGGTTCTAAGCAAAAAGATGGTCTTCAGCTATCTAATAGAGGGTTTGTTTCAGTTATTTAAGCCTAATGCAATTAGAAATATTAAATAATATCTGAGATATCCTTGTGGGAAGTATGACATATGCCCTCCAGGAGACCTGAACAGCAGCACATAGCAGTTACATTGCAAACTCTCAATGCTACACATCTATGTCTAGGCATTTGTATCTCTTCCCCAGTGCCCTATAACTCCACACATAACAATAAAAGTAAGCTGTGACAGTTCAAAATGGAAACAATCACTCACATTTTGGTGGATGAGACAAGTAAATGACATTTAGCAAGAGACTGCATGAATTCTTCCCCTCACCTCTTCTTCTTACAAGGCAAAGAACCTTTCTAAAGCAGGGTAATCTGTTTTCTGAAATCATGGAGAAATCACTGTATGGAATTCCAAAATCACTGTTAATGTTAAATCAGATTAAGTCTTTATTCCTGCCCTCAGTTTGCACTTCTACTTGCTCTGAGAGAATTTTCGTTTCTCTTATGTGTTTATAACTGATCAATTTAGTATCTCTAAAAACATAGTTAAGCAATCCCTCCTGTATCCAAGTAACCAATCCAATGCTATTAATGGTATGCGTGCACATAGTTCATTTACTCACTCTGTCTTCCTAGTTCCCCTTTTCTACCAAAAGTTCTTCATAAATACAGTTTCTGATCTCAGAAAAAAAGAAATCTTTTTAAGAAAGAACTTAATAGTCATGAACACAGAAAAAGTAATAAAAGCCTAATTCCATAAAGGTTAAAGTTCTTCCAGTTCAATTCTTCCCTTTTTATATTTGTTTAATTAAGAAGCTGTTCTGATTCATTCATCAAATAAGCTTTTTCTTACAGTCCATAGTGAATTAAGACATTATGTGGCAAATACGTAACTTCAGCAGCCCATTTAAACACATACAAAAAAATCCACAGTGGCATAAACTGACCTCTAATGTAGAGAAGTATATTGGATATCTGAAATCTCAGTAGTATATTTGGGTTAGAAAGATTCCTGTGCACATCTCTCTATATACCTATTTATAAGTGACATATGGTATAAATCATTACAGACCTCCACAAGGCCATGCAGTTGGTCAGAGGTTTTCGCAAGACTGAGACAGGAAAATTAGACTATTAGTTTCTCATTATCAGACAGGTTGTCTTTCAGGAAAAGGTGTTTGACTACCCATATATATTGCTCTGATAGTATCAGAGGCAAAAATTCTCCCTTTGGCCAATTTTTGATGCATTTGGAACTATCTCAGTTGTAGAGGAAATCAAAGTGAAACTTCTTTGAGATCCCCTGGTTGAGAAGGCAACATTTCCATTCAGTACCTGTAGCAGCTGCAAAAATCAAGCCTATGTCTTTGGTCACACCTTTTGATGCATTTTTTACTAAATACTCTCCTGCTGAAAACTGGATGGTGGTTTTGATGGTGTGGTCCAATAATAGGCTGGCAAACCAAAGTTTAACTGCTAGTCCTACTAGAGACTTGTTTTAATCACTATTTCTGTCAATAGCACTGTATGTGGAACTAGAGATATTCAGTAAGATACCAGGATTCTACGAGTTATACAGCAAAAAACAAAACAAAACCAAATAAACAAAAAAACCCACAAAGAGATAGACAAAGACAAAACCTCTGCCTTCCTTTGTCAATAGGAGATGTTATGTGCTTAATATCGTTTTGCTACAGCATCTATTCATTATTAAAACATTTTACTTTCCAATAGAAGTCAGAAGAGAAAACAACAACCATTTATGCCATTCATTGATTAACTGGTGACTATAGACATGTTTTCAATGGTTTAGATTGCTCTGAAGTTTTCCTATTTAACTGGCAATGCAGATATACCTGAATTAACTACACATGCAACTTTGGAATGATTTACCTCTACTAGTGGGTAAAAAAAAGTAACATAAGGTGGACGAGGGATTCAGTTGATGAAAGATATAAGAACCTTACAGAGAACTTGTTCTAACTTAGTCTTGGGTTCTTCTTTATAATCAAGACAAACAAGTAAAATTGGTGCAGTCATTCTTAAGCTAAAGTAAACATGACATCCATAATAAATCAGGAGAATTGTGGCCTTGAGATGCTTATTCCTCTTCTTTGGCTTTAAAGGAAGCCTGAATTACCCAGTTCTTGTCCCAGTATTGCCTCAGAGACATGGGAAGACAAGTGAGTTGAACTTGCACCAGTGATCTGGACATGATATTGTAAAAAAAAAAAAGAGTTTAATCAATTATTTATGTCTATATATAATTATAGGGAGTCAACAAACTGTTTTAACACAAACAGCATTCATACATATTGACTAATTTGAAAAATGTGAGGTTATATGATCAGACCTCATTCAGGTTAAATTTATATTTCTCCATGGCACCCTTGCATTAAGAGCACATGTTCATGCACACAGAACAATTATTCAGGTGACACATTAAACGTTGCTGGTCTGGAATTGTAGCATTAGTTAGAAAATGGATTATGGAGGGACAACATGCTCCCTTGCAAGGAATGGCAGTCATCACAACAAACCTTCAAGTGTTTACAATGCATTTTAGCCATCTAGAACCTCACAGTGGTGCTAACTGTGTGGGACCACCTTCATGAGGATAAAGAGTCATTTTAAATGGTTGGATCATCTAAGCCATCTCAGAGATCTATCATGGAGGAACAAGAACTGAGCTTTGTGCCATCATTCCTATTAAGCAGCAGCTGTCAGGCATGTATATTGTCATGTTCCTTCATCAGAAAAAAGCAAGAAAAATCTATTTCTTCCACATTGTAGTTCTAGAAGATGACACCCCACAGTAGGGTTACCTGTAAATTTTAAATGAGCTTCCTTTTTTTTTTTTTTTTTTTGTCTCAAAAGAAACAAGACAGAAAGGTTTTCTATTTTATTTAAAAAAAAAGAGAAAGGGAATTTTTGTGGTTTTGAAGATTACTTATTTGGGAACTTGTGCTTGTAGTGATTATTTTGGCTAATCCCTTAAAGATAGCTGAAAGTTTCTGTGACACTTAGACATTAAGATGCTGGTAATAAATATGATTCCTACCTTAATCACTGCCTTAGCTATTTGCCAGGTTTTGCTTGTAAGAAGTCATTTACCAGAAAACAAACAGGTAAGAAAACAAAAACATGGAAAAGATGTCATACTTTCAACTTAGTTTTTCAAAAGAGGAAGAAACCCTCAGTAAGGGCAGCGCAGAAGATCCACTTTATACAGTCATTGTTAATACTGGTAGGTATATTTAGTTCAGCTAAAAATTATCCTGTGTTATGGCCGTAGGTTTAAATTGCTTTGATTAGAAGTGTGACATACTGAAGATGAAATTGTAGAAGCTTCAAGCTTGAATACTTAGAGCTGTCAATGTATATTCTTAATGGAATCTTTTTTTTTTTTTCCCATGTACTGTGTATCCTTTCCAGTGAAGAGAAAGGTTTCAGTTAGTTTTTATTTTTCTGTCTGGCACTCTTGGCACAAAAAGTAGACATGTGCAAGAACCTGCTTATTTAAGGTGGGAAATTTTACAGAAACACTGAATGTTGAAGAAATAAATGGAATGACACTAAGGAAAAAAATTCCACCCTGAAGAAATTTATGTAAACATCCGTAAGCTCCTGTTACTATACACCACTGGCAAATTGTATTGATTTCATAAATAAGAATGAATAGTTGGGAAGAGTCGTCCATTTCTCTAAATGATAAAATGTATATAACAGTGATTATGGTATTTGACATTGAGAGATTAGTTTCTTTCTTCAGACTCTCAGAGTCATATTCTATGATTAAACAGGAGTGAAAGCAAGATTTCGCCCTTTGACTGCACTCGTAAGTAGCCATACTTAAAATGTCTTTTGCCTGCAAACAGGAATCCTGGTGTTGTAACTGCCAGTTCAATAAAAAAAAATGGCTTTGACAGTATCCATAAGGGATTTGTAATTCTTATTGTGCAAATCCACCAGTTTATATATGGATTTTTTGTTTATATTCAGTCCTGAAAAGCATGACATTTCTTAATAAAAATACAATCTGCATTTGAAGGGGAAGAAGAGGATTTTTAAATCTTGACAGTTCTACTGTATTTTACCACAAAAAAACAATCAAACAAACAAACCTGCCCTGAATCTTTCTCCAAATATCTGAACAGGAACTAAATTACTGGGATTTAAATTGTATTCATCACAGAATAATAATGTTGCTCATTACATGTAGTTTCAGGTATTCTCTATGGGAAAGAGTTAATTGAAAGATTTCATAAGCTTTGTTAGGTATTATCACACTAAAGAAATTGTTCTGTAATACTGAGTTTTTGGCCCTTTAAAATTTTACTCATTCAGCTTTTATCTGAACATGGAATCTTCTTTCAGAGTTCATTTGAAAACAAAAGGATTAAAAAGAATTTTTCTATTTTTTACATTATAATGATTTTCATCCAAGAATCCCCTGGTAGCTTAAAATATTAATTGAATGACTCTCTGTCATATAGGCAAAGGTTCTGTCTTATAAATGAATAAACTGAAGTAGACAGGCTGAATGGCAGAGACAGAAGGTAAGGTCCGAGCTCCATACTGTCCTCAGGTAGAGCAGCATTGAGGCATGCTTGTAATTTTAAGCACTTAAATAAGTGTTATTACTATTAATTTAGTTACTTATGTTCTGGTTGCACTGGAAATTCATACAAATGTTACTTAGCTGCTGTCCCAGTTTGAAATAAGGCAGGTGGTAGACAGACTGGGGGAAAAGGTGGTTGATTCAGATCCCAGGTAACCTACGGGCTGCAGTAACCAAGAGATTTCAATGTCATTCCTTCTCCAAAAGTATAGCCACAGATGCACACAGAAAATTACTTCAGCCTTTTGAGATGAAGGTCCAAGTTCAGGAAAAAATCCATAAGTTTTACAGAAGTCAAGAGGTCTTAGAGGGCAGATAACAGCCATTCAAATTGCTAGATAAAAATAGAAAGATCACGATGTGCATAGACAGACACAGAGTTAAGATCACAGTTCTCTCTCTCCAGAGTGTGAAGGTTTGAAGTTTTTCTAAGTACCAGCTAAACTACTGACAAACTTCCAGATGTTTCTGAAATTATGCTATTAAGATCCAAATGGCTGTATTTAGACTAGACTAGAATAATAGAATATTTTCATTGAAAGGGACCTACAATGATCATATGGAATAACAGAAAAATGTAGGTTGGAAAAGACCCTTAAGATCATCAAGTCCAACTATAAATCTAACACTAACAAGTCCAATACTAAACCATATTCCTAAGTACCACATCTACAAGTCTTTTAAATGATTCCATGATTCTATGATCTCCAGGGATGGTGATCAACCACCTCCCCGGGCAGCCTCTTCCCATGCTTAACAATCCCTTCAATTTCACTCCTGCTCAATTTGGTGTTTTCTTCAGACTTACTGAGTGTCCTCAATCCCTTCATCCAGACCATTGATGGAGAGGCCTTGTCTTTGTGGCAAAATATCACTTGTGCCTATGTTTTACGCTATTTTGTGCCCATTTAGTTACAGAATTCCATCCCTGGCAATCAAGGATCTGAATCGATTTGCTTATCTTTGTATTGATAAAGGAGATAAAGGAAGAAAGAAATAAATTGCATATTGTCATAATTAGTCAAAATGTTATCTTCCCAGACACACCACATCATATTATTTATGGTGATATTCAGAAGACCCTACAAACTTGTTATTTCTATACATCTATGGTAGCAAATAAAAAACACCTTTGTCACAGAGGGCAAATGGTGTGTCATAGTTTTCAGTCCTAAAGGGAAATTTGTTCTACCTAAAGCACAGAGTTATGTCCCTGCATCTTGGTAGCAAACATGAAGCTCATGCAGTTTTGTGTTGTGTTGGCTTGTGCTGCCCTGGGAGAGCAGGCTCGTTGTCACAGGCCAAAGCTGTGCCAGAGGATGTGCTGGATGATCACGTACATATTCCACTTCCACCAGATTTTCTTTTAGAACACATCTTTTCCTTTCTGCATTCCTGCATCTGAGCCCTGTCCTGGGAGAGGGGGAAAATTCAGTTAATGCACAGGTAAAAGAAAATAAATTAACACTGAGATATTAACCTGTGCTCTGAAGAGGGAAAAAAGAGAAAGAGAGAAGCTACATGGGTATCTGGTTAGCGTATGTTGCATATAAATTACTATCTGCATCAGGGAAATTGGGAAGAGGAAAACAGAGTGGGTGTCCACTTAATGGAGTCTGGGGACATTCCAGGTTCAGTAAATTGAGTTATTGCATCCAAAACTACAGAGACTCAAAGCAATGAGAGAAATAACAGGAACTGAAAGAAAAGCTTAACCAGCTTGTACATCCTTATCAGACAGCCTTAGATTTTAGGTGATTTTTGAGAAAGTTATGTAGAACATGTTTTTCTGACTGCATTAAAAATGCAGAGATGCCTTTAAGTTACATTTCTGAAAGTAATTAGATTTATTGCTTTGCCAGTTAGGCCACATAGAAGCCTGTGACAAGTTTAGTTTCCTGTGACTTTTTACAAAATCTTCTTTTAAAAATATGATGAGCTGGACAAATTAAATGCTTTTTCCTGTAACAATATCTATAATCTAAATGCTTTGTCTGGAATCCCATCAATACTGTACATTTGGTCAGCAAATGATTCATGTTGCATTAAATTACATTTCTGTTTTCCTGGGCTGCCTCTTCAAATTTTCTTGACACTTCAATTCATTAAGCAGACGGAGATGGAACTTGTGACTGAAAGGTTTTGTTCAATAATACTTAAGCTCATTCCCTGAAAACCAGTGTAATCCACCATGCTTGGAGGAGGGTGGTTTCACTTCAGCACCTTTCCTAATAACTGGCTGAATGCTCCCTAACAGAAATCCATTTCTGACAATTCATGCACAGTTGATTAAATATCTTTATTTAACCCTGCCTTTCCCTTGGTAGATGCAAAGAAGCTGAAACTGGAAAGTTGTTGATTTTGATGCTATTGGACAATTAATTATGCATTGTAATAACCTCTGACCCAAGCAAACATTTCCTTTTTCATTTAATCAGCTGAAATGAAAAGTGATCAAATAATTACATGTTTTTGTCTTGCAATCAAGCTGTAGAGAAGAGATGTTGAGAGGAAATCAAGCAGAACTTTAAAAAAAGTAACAATAATAATGAAGCAAATGCAGAAGAAGAAATAAACCTATTAAAATTAGTAATTAAATTATTTTTTCACTTACTTCAGCATCATCTAAATAAATTAAGATCTCCTGAGATGACTTTGTACTCAGCTTCTTGTCTGTGCCACTGGGACATGACTGTGCTCATATCTGGGTCAATACGACCCATCACTTATGGATGAGTCAACATCTGATTCCTCAGAAGCTGTTTCTTTTGTGCCATTATTTCACACAGTGTAGGGGAAATATTTCATGAAACCATCTCTGCACAGGGATAAAAGGGATGAAAATGAGGGGAAGAGGGCAGAAGTAAACATACAGTGTATTGCATTAAACACCACGCAATAAGAATGTTTCTATATTCTCAGATCCCTCAGTCTTTAGGAATAGCTCTAGACTTCTTCAGTCATTTTGGATCCTGGAAAGTGCTTTTGATCTTTCTCTTCAAGAAGGAAAACTGAGATGAATTTAATAAAATACCAAAAGCGAGATGAGAATTTTGTATGGTCTTGGCGGGGTTTTTTGGATCTTTTAATGTGTAGTCCATAATAACGAGTCAGTCCTTCACTGGGCAACCTAGCATCTCTCAAGCTAAGTGTTCTCATCAGTCAGAACATGCGTCTCCAGCAATGTGGTGTGTGCAACAAAGATTGGCAGTCAGGGATCACCAGCCAGGATGCCTCTCGCAGCTATGGAGGAGCTCTGGAATTTGCTCTTTAGCTCCACTGAGAGATGAGGACTAAACTACTCATCCCCTCATTGCTCAGTGTCATCTGAGGTGTTACTTGAGGTGCCTATCCTTCAGCTACCAAAGTGATGTAGGTACCTTATCTAGTGATGTTGAAATTAAATGCTTAATGCTAGCGAGTAATATGCCTGCCAGTGTTTACCTGCCTTCTTTGCTTTTTGAAAAGTCGCACCTCTGTGTGTTCCTATCCAACTTCCCATGGCTACAGAGTGAAAAACTTCAGAGCAGAGAATAATAACCACAAATCAGCCTATTTGTTTAATAGGTCATTAAAGCAGAAATGAGTATTACTTGAAATTATTAAATCAGTATAGGAAGAACTCCTAGATTTTTACTCCTAAGTTTATTAAAATTTGCTAAAAGAGATCTCTTTTGTAATGAGGTGAATGAACTTTGTTAACTGCAGTTCTGAACATTTCAAGTGTGAGGCTTTATTATACTAGTACATATCTTTTTAATACAAGAATAAAATGCTATTGAAATACCTTCTGAGATCAGTGAATAATCATTAGTATTCTTAATATTAAAATTCCTTTTTAATGCTAGCAGTTTTGTTTGCTCTTAACAAAGTTTCAGAAAGGTCCTTTGGTATGCTTTGTTTTATTTTGAATATTAAAATAATAATAGCTGCATTTTTTCAGTGTAACAAACTATTTATTTGACTTTGTATAAGTGGATTTCTTTCTTTTATAAAATCCTCCTGCAGATATGAAAATTTCTGAACTTTTCTAGGAGTACTGGCAAGGTATGGAAGTGCTGAAGTGGGATGGAGCACATTGTTCTCTCTTCAATATCACTTTTGATCACATCATTAAGCACTGAGTCCTACCATACAGATGAACATGGTGTTTGTCACCAAGTGCTGGGGATATTAATGAACATCTTTTCTTACACCTGACTTTGATTGAACTTTTCATCACCTTTCCTATTTGCAGAGCTTTGCACCAATTCCAGTTAAATCCTTGCAGAAGTTGTTTAATTTCTTTTACATGACTGACCTTTCTCACACATGACTGGCTGTCACAAGCTGAAGAGATGGTAGGTCTGGGTTTCTGAATTTTGAGCCTTTTAATTGCATCAAGAGGCATTTTGCTGTAGGATAGGAAAGTTGCTTAACTTATCGCATCCTTTAAAAAGTGATCATGGGAGGTCAGACACAGGCTTTCTGAAACTCTTTGGGTTTTTTGTTTGGGATTTGGTTTGGGTAATTTATTTTGATGGAGATGGGGTGTTTCCATTTCTCTCTCCCCCACACACAACTTAATAATAAAAATATCTATAAATAATTACTAATTCAATCAGTATTCAGCCTGGATGTCTAGAACACCATTTTATCTTTAGGAAGTACACAGGAATACACTTCCATCAACAATTACTAATTCTTACTTACACTACCAGGTGTTATATTCACTGGCTTTTCTAAATCAGTGCACACTATTCCCCCTTTAAATCAAACAGATTTTTCTGCTGCTGAATGATTAAAGTTAGTTTAACATTTGTAGTTCTCTTTTCATTTCAGTAAAGCCAAATTTAACATATATTCCATTCCTTCTGTAAGAATTCTGAGTTCAGTTAAAATGCTTGTGCAGAGAAATAGACCCTTCTAGAGGGTAGTTTGCCCTAATTACCTTGGATATCATTTTTTGATTAGTGCCTCCTGATAGTAACTGTTACTCATCATAGGAGCCTGAATGAGTATGTTAAACTATACGTCTCACATTCCTCTGGTTAAGACGATGATGCAAACTCCCCCCCATGGATTGTGAGTTACAGGTTCCTTTTGTCAAGTATTGTACCAGGCTTTTAAATACCTGAGACACATAAACCACGTAAAGCTTCTCCAGAGGCCTCTCCTCAGTGTCTTTTCTGCTATTGATCAATCTGGTATCTTTGTAAGCTTCAAAAGATATCACCACACTGTACATAAATCAGGCTCTACACTAATTTCCTGAGTGAGTTATTACTGAAATCCAAAGATGAGAACAGTTTGTTGCTGGAGTTAAAGAAAACTTTGCCACAATACCTGCTTAAGCACACCTCGCTATCAGATATGGGGATTTTTGTTTTGTTCTGTTTGCATTAGTATAAATGGAAGAAAAATTCAAATATCCTTTTTATCCAAATATCCAATATTTATGTGCAGCCTCAGTGTGATACCAGAGATCATAATAATTCCTTTTTTTTTTTCTCCCACAGCTTCAAGGCAGAAGGGATTAAAAACATGGGAAAAAAAGATTTATCTAGATGACATTAGTTAACTAATCACCAAACTAGTTCAACCTGAAGAGAAGTTCTTGGACAACAGCCAGGTAAGTAAATTACCCATTTATGTCTTATTTTTTTACCAGAAACCTTTGGGGACACATGTAGCACATAAAAAAGATCAAAAAATTAAAACATTGGCTTAATTCCTCTCTCCAGCAAATGGGTGTTTTGTCACTTTTCATCCCACAGGCAAAATTAAAGCCCTCTTCCTCTATGAAGCCGGCATTGCCAAAAATACTGTAGGGTATATTTATGTTTTAAGAAAATTATAAACAACTGCATGTGGCCTAAAGAAGGCATTAAAATTTACACATTTTATCTCTCAGATATAGGTCAAACAGATATAACTTGATCTTTTATTTAAACGATTTTATCAATGTTTTCTCTGAAAAAAAAAGAAAAGAGGACACAATCAGGATTTTCTTAAAATCAATCATGAGATCACAATGTATTTTTATTAATATTTCTTTATTTTTTACAGTTGGGAGCTAAGCTGTTGCCAAACTGGTGTATTAAAACTGAACATCAATTCAGTTATTACAAAGAGATGTAGAAAATTATTGGTCCACAAATTATTCTAAATATTTCTGCAGTCTTAATATGCAGCTGCTGAATTTCTTTTAGTATTTGATATAGTGGGATTATGCTGTGATATAAATGACAAAAACTGTACATGGAGATGGAATACAGATGAGTTTTAGAGACAATCACATTATTTTTGTGGAAATGGAAACTGTTTCCAGAGCATCACAGAATGGTTGGGGTTAGAAAGACACCCTGGGAGACCATCTAATCCAACCCCTTGCTAAAGGAAGTTCACTCAGAGCAGGAGTCACAGGATCACGTCCAGGTGGGTTTTGAATGTCCCCAGAGAAGGAGATGCCCCAGCCTCTTTGGGCAGCCTCTTCCAGTGCTTTGTCAGTCTCACAGTAAAGAAGATTTTCGCCATGTTCAGATGGAGCTTCCTGTGTTTCAGTTTGTGTCTGTTGCCCTTTTTCCTGTCACTGGGCACCACAGAGAAGAGCCTGACCTATGGAAAAGTTTGCACATGACAGTTAACAACTATGTTTAATGTCACAGCTGGCACCAAGGAGATTCTGGGGAATGTATTATTTTCTTCACAAGGGTCTTACTTTGAAAATCACAAAGTTCTGTGCTGTTATACTAAACTATTTCTAACACTGATGTTATTTTCCTTCAGGTATTGATGTCTGGCACTGTGATTCCTTGACATGGCAAACTTCCCATGTGAACCACAAAGAGGGCAAATGTTTGAAGAACTGTCAGTGTGCAGGCACAAAGCTCAGGTCAGATGTTTCTCTGTCACTAATGCACCATGACTTTGAACTCTCAGTTGTTTACCTACCTGCAAGGGGTTTGGTATTTCTTTTTCTGTCATGATAACCTTACAAGTAAATGCAAGAGGAAAAGGTACCTTGAAGATGAGGTTTTAGAAAAGTCTGATATGTTTCAAAGAGTTAATACATCCATAAATAAACTGCCTTTCCTGGCACAGGAATTGAGAGGAGAGCTGGCCAGGGACTGGAAAAAGTCCTGCCAAAAGCCATCATGAATAATCCCCTATCCTGCCACCAATTAGCATTTTTGTAGAGGGTTTTAGTTTTCTTTTGCTAAAATTTACCGGGGTTTATTGTCTCTTGGCACGATCTAGTCATTTTGGAAAGTATTGTGTTCATTAATTTTTTGGTATTGTGATCATTAATTTGTTGAAGCATCACTTCCCCATAGAAAATTCTTAGGTGACTCAATAGCATGATTAGTCCATGTGCTGCTTCAGTCCATATGATTGCTGCCAGCGGACAAATGTGGGAACAGGTTTCCCAGAGCTGCTTTGGAATAACCATCACTGGAGATATTTTGAACACTACTGGACAGGACCTGGGCAGACAGATCTACTGTGGACTTTAATCTGTTCTGAGTGGAGAGTCAAACCAGATGACATCCTGAAGGACCCTTCCAACCTAAATTATCCTTTAAATGTGTTTTAATTCTGTAACAGTGAATGACCCACAAAAGTAAAGATGAGACTAGGAATATTGAAATCATTGACACCAGTCTCCAAGGAAGATGATGGGATGAAACCCCTTCAAACCCTTCACTCTGGGCTCTAAATAGGTATTTGTGCAGAGTTTATCTTCAGCGTTAATAACAGAAAATGTTCTCCCTTTCTCACCTTCTCCAATTTTAAACTATTTTACGGCCCGAAGAGTGTATAGCAACTTAAAAGAGCTTTACATTGCAAACCTCCTGATGTACAGGAGTGCTTAATTTTTCAGGATTTGCTGATATGCAGGATTTGCTTCCCTTTTTCCTGGGCCACTGATTTACTATTCTAGTGTTAAAGAATATTATATTTGCTTCTGTTGGAAAGTACCACCTGTCAGGGGAAGACATGGAACTCTCATTTCTCAGTGAACAGACATGTAGCTCTCCTGAATTAATTGTTTGGTGAGATGCTTTCCTGTCTGCAAAAGATTCCCGTTCTGTATCACAAAGTAAAACTTTCACTTCCTTAGGTTCACTGTTCAAAATTGGTTATCATAGTGTATAGTGATAAATGAGTATTTGATCTTATTGAGTGTGTAGTTCTGTATGTACCTAGCTTAGCTGCTCTGTATTATATTTCTGAGGCCAAGCAATTGTATTTTCTCTTTGGCTGGTTTGTTTTGTTTCATTTTGTTTTCTTCTGTTTTTTTAAGAATAGCAACTCCTAAAATAAGGCAGCTCAAAGAATTTAGCTATGGCTCACTACTACGGTGAGTTATTAGCAAAGAGAAAAGGAAACAATTATTTAGACTCTCAGGCCATTTTTCTAGCCACAAATCCCCTCAATCAAAAACAGATTAATTTTCAGAAGTTCCTTCCCACAGTTGGTTCAGGTTAAACTGGCACTACTCTTGAAGCTGGCAATGCAAAAATGAGAAAGTTCATCTTCTGTCTTCTAGGATAACACATGGTTATGTGAGTTTGTATTGTCAAATGTCTACAAAAAAAACCCCCAAAAAATCCCAAAACAAAAAACCAAAACAAAACCAGACCTCAAAATTTTATTCCTTATCTGGGTATATGTGCTTTATAAAGACAGAGAAACAAAGATACACAGTCTCCTACCAAATGTTCTATGACTGTTTTGCTTCCCAGCACAGAAGTAGCTACAAGAACAAGGGACACTGTGACTTTCCCTCCCAAGGTCTTTCCTTTAGCTAATTCCTACTGACTGCAGAGTGTTGTAGGGGCAGTGCAGATGGCAAATTCACACCTGTCCCATATTTTGCACCTTGTCAGAACCTGCCAGGGCATAGATTCTCTGGGAGTGACAGTATTATTAAACATCTTCTGGCAGAAGCTTCAGAAGTCAACACTCAGCTCAGATATGCTGTGAAGAGTTGTAATATGTTTTTTGAGAACAGAAAAGAAGGTAACAGTTCTCTGCTGTGATACAGAACTAGAGAAGGACAAGAGAGCCCAAGAGAAATCCTATTTTTTGGAAATACTGTCAAATAATGTAGCCTTTCAGGGAAAAAAACAAAAAAAACCAAACAAACAACAAACCAGAAAAAACCCAAACCAACAACAACAAAAAAACTGAAAAAAATCTCACAGTTCAAGATTTTCAGGATAATGTAAGCCTTGAAATTTGTTAACTTTGATTAAGCCTTAACAAACTTAAAGCCTAGCTAATTTATTTCAGGAGAATTGTCCCTATGCCTTCAATATCACAAACACACAGTCTTAATTTAATTAGCTGTGAATCTGGAATCACCATTTTGACATCACAAGGATGATTTTAGCTGTATAAGATTATCCAGAAAATCAGAATCAGATTAAGTATGCCATCAACACATATAATCAGTGCTGCACTGATTATGAAGAAAGCAAACACCTTTCCTACCCCCCAAAAAAAGAAAAAAAACAGGTCTAGGAGAAATCTGCTGTTAAATCAGAACATCATTTCATATGTGGCGTTTTAAGTAATAGCACTGAAAAGAATGGCACCAACAGAAATAAATTAAAAGATTTGCTCCTTTATGGTTTCACACTTTCTCTCCTACTTCTGACTAATGAGAGTGGAAATTACACAGCAATTTCGAATATTTCCTACCAATAACAACTCTTTTTGCTGGTCTCAGGAGCCAAGGAGTTTGCTATCATATTTTATATACTTTATTATTTTAGAGATATTATTTTGGCCTGTAAAAGGTGTCCTGAAGACCTGCCTTACCAGGTGTGTGCATCAACTTAAGGCCAATTGCACATACTCTATTAATAGGCACAGAATCTCAAGATTCAAGACTTTAGAGAGCAATGTTACATTCTCTTAGGCATGATGGGATAAATCTTCAAGCCGATCAGATGTGAAGCCACAAAATGCATGTCTTTTTCTCCACTGTTCAGGGAAAGGAGGTATTGTTTTAGAGCGTGGCAGGAGTTCATAGTAACATAGAATGGTTTGGGTTGGAAAGGACTTTAAAGATCATCTCATTCCAACCCTTCTGCCATGGGCAGGAACACCTTCTACTAGACCATATTGCTCCAAGCCCCATGCAACCTGTCCTTGAACATTTCCAAGAATGGAACATCCACGGTTTTTCTGGGCAACCTGTTCCAGTGCCTCAACACCCTTGCAGCAAATAATTTCTTGCTGATATGCTTCAAAAACATCAGCTGTTGTCAACTACATTTCGATACAAGAAAATATACTATAGGATTCCCCAGATATCTACTTGCTTAGAGGTCCCTAAGACATAATAGAGTCCTCTGCATGTTAAGTCGATTGGTATAATTTATCTCACAATAAGGGGTTCTCCTGTTCCTTTCCCCTCCTTTGCCACTCTCCTCTGCACCAAGGGCACTGAATTTAGTCATCCTGCTTCTTTCAGCCACAATAGAGAGCTGATACTGCATTTTTTTTCTGCTCTGAACCCTGCAAACCCACAGTGCTTCTGAAGGGAACATCTCTGTTCTGTGGAGGGGAGCAGCACTATGGTACGAGAGGGACTCAGCTGCAGGCTGGCATGAAGGTGATGACGGTGATAAAGGTGGGAAGTAATGAGATCCTGAGGGATGAAACATGAAGAGCAGGAGCTCAGTCTTTCTTACTAGACTGTCTCTCCCTCCTTTCACACTGTCAGCCCTCTTGTTTCTCTGGATCACTAGTTTCAGTTTCTGGGATGATCTTTCTCTGAAAAAATCTATCATCCCACAATTTTTTTCTTCTGCATTGAAAAAATAGAAGTAAAGAGAAGTGCATTGGAGGAGTGCTTATGTTCAGTCTTGAGAGAGAGACTATAACATTGATTACTGGAGTAAAGTGAATATCACTTTGATGTCTGAAAAAATTAATTTATATTAAATAGATGAGAAACTGCCTGAACTCTCCATTCTGAGAAATTCTCATGAGCATTTCCTTAAAAAAAAATGGGTTTAGAAACCTGAGCAATCAGAAGATCTGACCCTAAATTATCTCAAAAAATTGGGCAAAAGTAGTTCCAGGATTGATATCCTCACTTTAATAAAACAGTAAGTTTAATACATGAATATCCTACTAAAAAGCAATTGGGTTTGTTTCAACAGCATAAACCTGTTATTAAAGCTGGTTTTTAATTAAAATCATGGATATATTTGTGCACAAATGGACAGCACTGAGCTTTTTAAGTAAAGTCTCTGAACACTCAAAACAGTTAAAAGTATCTAATCTGAATGGAATGTTTTTATTTTTCTTTTGAGATAAAAGTTGTGCTTATTACCAGAAAAAAATATAAAAAGAATTCAATTTGTTTAATTTTATTCCCATGTCTATATGGGCTCTAATTTTCCTCTTTTCGCAGCCTCATCAACGTGACTGCGGTACTGCAAGCACAGACAGTAAAAGTGTAATATATCCAAGGACAATTCCCCTGGCTCTTCAGCATGTCAAGAGGAGTTTCAGGACTGGGGTGGACTTTCACATCCACTTTCAATTGCAGTATAATGTAAAAAGATCTAGCTAATGGCCGGAAATCAAAGCAGTGTTTTGTTGATTTGATACAGCAGATCACACACTGGACCATTTTTTGTTACTAGACTTAGTAGGTTTTATCACATAAGATAATCTGCCTCCTTACTGGTAACATGAATAAAAATATACCTTCCATTCACATACAGAGTCATCCAATATTCAATGTACTTCTGCTCTTAACTGGAGCTATTTTAATTGGGAAAAAGAAAAATATCAGATTACCTCTTTCTGATGTGTTGAAAATGTTCCCATCCTCTTCTTCTCAGACACTCTTTTTTTCAATTTCATTAAAGGTTTTCAACCTTGTGTTGACATTTGCCACACAAACCAGGTGACACAGCATTTGCAGAGCCTGGGGAATCAGGAACCTCTCAAACTGTGTCATGATTTGACAGAACAGACAACTTCTGCATCTGTTCCTGCTCCAGCATTCCAGCCTTGCTGTCTGCCATGGATTCTCTTGGCCTCAGCTGAATCACTCATTTGGGTAGCTGAGTTCAAGATGAAAGGTTTGGAGTCATTCAGTGAAAGCTATTCTATATCACCCATTTAACCTTTTACTGCTTGTGTTTTTGACTTTATTTTTTCAACTTATCCCCAGCTGTGCTTACCTGTCAAGAGTAACAATGCTACTTCTGGAATAGAACCTGAAGGAGCAAACTTGACAATGTTGAAGCACATTAATTTCCCAAATAACTGTAATGTATGGCAGTCAGAGGTGTTGGTCTGTCGACGTGAGTGCATGGTTTGCCACTTGGATTTTGCATTTGATTGAAATCCTGGTAAAAAAGGAAATGTAACCACATGGTGTGCTGTGATGGACTAGAAAATTTAGACTACTTCAGTTTCCCACTGGCATGCTATTAGGATTTTGAAGTAGGTGCTGATGCAACTGACCTTGACTTATACATGTATTTATGCCCATTGCTGTAGAAGATCATAGAATCACAGAATATCCTGAGTAAGGAACACACAGGGATCATTGAGTCCAACTCCTGGCCCTTTCCTGGACACCCCAAGGATCATATCATGTGACTGAAGGCATTGTCCAAACACTTCTTGAGCTCTGTCAGGCTGTGGACCACAACCACTTCCCTGGGGAGCTTTTCCCAGTGCCTGACCTGGGTACAGAACCTTTTCCTAGTATCTAACCTAAATCTCCCATGACACGGTTTCATGCCATTCAGATGTCCTTTGTACCCCACAGGAGATGTCAATTCTACCCCTATACATGATAAAACTGAGAGATTTGCCAAATGACCAGTGTCTTCAGCAGGGCTCAGACTCCCTCCCTGAAGAATGTAAATTAGGAGACCATTGTGCAGTGACACAGATGGCACAGCAAATTAAGAAAACAATATACAGTTTTTTACAGGGGGAAAAAAAACCCTTTAATTTAAAACAAAGAAAATAAAGACAATCCAGAATGAACTTATAATTGAAGTTTAATAGTCACTTTCCATAAAAGTAAAAATGCATAAGACGAAGCTTTAAGAGCAAGCAATCACAGTTAAAAGCACAACATGAGCATCTGGTTCCTCCATATTATGGGTGATATGTTAATATATGATCTAAACATCAACCCTAATGTTTTATAAACAAAGATAAATTAACAGGATCAATTTTCCATAGCAAATATTCTCCACCTAACAAGATAATCTTTGAACACTAATAAAATAAACCACAAATCATATTTACTCTTGGGTTTACCCTCTTGCTGTAATTTAGCCTTGCTTGACACAATATGGCAAACTCCATTAGAAAAAGCATAATTTACTTTTTTTTCTCCAAAGAATTCTTTTAAGGTGGTTTTGCACAGATAAAGTATCTCTCAGAGTAAATGAATTAATGATAATTAATATTTACTCATTAAATTAACTAATTTAATTAAATAATTAACTTAATCTGAATTTCCCCTAATGTATGCATCCAGTACTATGAGCATTCATGCATGAAAGGTTACAACTCTTCTTTGTATCTTTCAAGAAAACATTTATTCATGGAAGTGCATTGGTATATTATCATCTGTACATGATTAGAACATACTATATGTTGATAAGAACTTACTATGTTTATGTGTCTAAAACGATTTCCTGAATTAAGAATGATGCACAATGTACTTCGTAGGTGGAAAGGTGATTCTTCTAAATTTATTTGATTTTTACTAGAAATCCATTCATAGAGCACTTAGCATCAATCTTCAAGGGGAGAAGGGGAAAGAAATCAAGATTCCATTCCCCAGGAAAATGTTTCATTCTCATTAAATAAAGGTCATATAGAAAACTGGCTGGGGAAAAAAAAAAGAAAAAAAAAGAGAAGAAAAAGAAACCAAAACAAACAAAATAAAACTTCAACAAAACACCTCACTGTGAAGGACTGCATATGTGTTTACCTGACCACAAGTGACTGAAGACATGTTTGAAAGCTTTCTTCTCTCAGATGGAGATTCCCACTCCTCAGCTAACAAGTTGTTCCAGCTGACCCTTTTCACTGTGACTTGTGCAGCCAGTCAGGTCTTACCTGAACGAAAATTAACTTGAAAAGTGATAGTTTCTTTGAGCATGTTTAACTGCAACCTTTCTCTAGTCAAACTGCCAGAAAATTTGCAAGGTTCAAAAAACAGGTGAACAGGGACATGGCTAAACTGTACTGGCCAAGCTTTCACAGCAAAAAGTTTTGTTTTTTTTTAAAAAAAAACCCCAATGAAATAAGCCAATCCTTTTGTTTCAGATGGGAAACAATGTATGGAAGTTTTTTCTACCCAGATGCCAAGTCTGGATTCTTAGTGGTACCGTATGTGTCTTAGAAAAGAAAACAAAAAAAGACAAAGATATAAAACCTAAAAAAATAACAAAACCCCTAGAGATGAGCTAATTAAGGGATTGTAACACCTTTTATATGAGGAAGGGCAGAGACTGTTCAGCTTGGAGAAGGGAAGGTTCAAGGGGTTTTTATGCCTCTTCCACCTGAGTGGAGGAAATGAAGATGAGTGAGACAGACTTTTCCTGGAGGAACCAAGTGATATAAGAAGAAGGAGTTAATTTTTTAAAAAACCCCAAAAATTAAATTAAAATAAAACCCTTATTAAATTCTATCTGAATGCAAAAGAAAAGAAAAATAACTGTTAAGGTAGCAGCACTGTCATGGGTTGCCCAGAGTCGATGCAGAGTTTTCATCATGACACTGTCCTACACAATCTGCTTTGGCTGAACAGGGATTTGGAATTCTTGATCTCAACAAGTCCCTTCCAATCTCCATGATTCTTTGGTTCTGTGATTCTGTGAATTAGCTGTAACTTATAATGTGGTAAGTTTTATGTAACTTCAAATTTGTACACATTTTAGCTGTTTTCACAGAACTATTTTTCATGAAATATCTTACTTTTGTCTTCCTGATACCAATCCTGAAAAGAAAGTAAAGTTAAATGGATGGACTTCCATTAACATTCCTTAAAATATCATGTCAAGGATGTATTGTTTTGGAAACCCTGAAGCTTGAATGACATCTCAAGTGACTACAGTCTTTGGGGACTGTATTCCAGGTCTCTCTTTATGGAGGAACAAAGTGAAGAAAGCAGTATTCTGAAACCTTTCTGCTTGCCTTCAGATGCAGATACAGATAAGCAAGATTCTCACAATGTTTTTATTTCTGTTGCCAAGATTAATCTGTATGACTTAGACAGATATCTGAATTAAAAGATCAGTCACTTCAACTTGCCTTTCCAGCAAATGGCAGAAGTAATTGCCAAGGAGATGGCTGAGGATATAGTCCCTTTCAGAGGGGGAGGTTATTTCACCTTCCTCTCTTGATGATTTAAAGTTAAGATTCCTGTGCCCCAAAAACACCTTGATGAGGGTGAATCAACCTCACTGTCCATGTTGCTGCTGATAAACAGCACCAGTCCCCATTCCAAGCCCCAAGGAATGCCACTCATCACTGCTCTCCACTTGGACATTGAGCCATTGACCACAACTCTTTGAGTGTGCCTGTCCAGCCAATTCCTAATCCACCACACGGTCCATCTGTCATATCCAGGTGTCTCCAGGTTAGAGACAAGGATATTTTGTGGGACAGTGTCAAATGCTTTGCACAAGTCCAGCTAGATGACACCAGTAAAAGCCCCGAATACACAAATGAAACAGGAAAAAAATGGGGAGAATGATGCTAGATGCTCATGTGCATATGACATGTCAGAAAACATCTATTCACTGTTTTGCTTCCCCCTGCCTGAATTTTTGCACAATATATTGAGTGTAAGAGCTCAGGTTTCTTCAGCCACTGCCTGACTGATGCTCCCTCTGATTAGCAGTAAATACAGAGGTAGATCCCTGTCCCCAGTTGAAGGAAGAAAAACTATTTTAACACTTGTGTTTGAATCTATCATCATCCAGAGATAGCACATCATGTATCAATGCATGTGTGAGGTATAGGAGTCATATATGGATGAAGGGACCTGGCAGGCAAGATATCTGATAAATCTGCCCCGAACAACATCAGTACACCCAAACAGGATCAGAGCACTAGTTACTCATGCTGTAATTTAGATGCAAATATATGATCCTGACTCTCTGTGACCTTGTAACCTGAGATGATTGACAGTTCACCAGCAGGCCCATATTCTTCTCTTAGGAAAACAGCAACAGCTGTCTCTGAAGCAACCTACATGAACCAGGTAGTAATATGTCTTCAGTCATCCTTTCACCAAGCAAATTACAGTACTCTGGACAGGCTAAGAAAGAGACCATCTGTTATTCCTCTTGATGAAATGTTTTGTGTGGAAACATTTTTTATCTTGCAAGGTGGCCTTAGAGGCATAAAGCAGCTGTAACACACATCTGTCTGACACTGAGGTATCACTTCAGCTACTCATGGCTCCTCTTCTGCTCACATTAGATTGATATATGTTTCAGTTTTTTCTTGGTTTGATTTTTGGTGGTTTTTTTGGTCGGTTGGGTTTTTTGTTGTTGTTTTGTTTTGTTCTGTTTTTTTTGTTTGGTTGATTTTGTTTTTTTTCCTTTTCACCAACCTATCTTTTTTTCTCTAATTGCAATGAATTTGGTTTTGTTTTGTTTTGTTTTTCTTCTTTACATCTGTCACTGTGGAGCAGCTAAATTGTCTTGACAACTCTTTCAACTGATGTTCTATACTAAAGATTCTTCATATATTCATATGTTACTGGAGATTTCATGAGTTTAACACACATTTCTGTGGAAAGTGGAATGGATTTCCTATTACTGTGAATTTTCTCTTTATAACAGCATTCACCTTCCTTATTAATCCATAATTTCAAGGGCAAGCAATGTACTGTTGGTCTTTTTTGGAATAAGTAGAAACTGGTCACTAAATGAACGGTCTGCAGAATTGTGCAGAAATAGTTTTATAGGGTTTTACAAAAGCATATCAAAGAAAACACCCTTCACACCCCTAGAGAAGAACAGAAAATTGCCTAATGGCTACATGTTTTTTTGAATATTCTAGTAGAAATCTGTGTCATATACAGAAGTATCTGATTCATTCTCACTTTGTAAAACATTCTTCATTCATAACATCAGGCTCTTTTATGAGATATATTTTGCTAGCATAGTCCTAACAGTGCATAGCATAAATCAACAAACACAAAAGTACTACTTAGCCAAATAAAGGTGTAAATCAACAGCTGAAATATTTGCCCTGAAGAAATATACCAGGAATTTTTGCTTAAATAGAAGTACATGGTTTGCCCTTCAACATTGTACTAAATGTTGCCAGACTGGTAGTTTATAAAGAAACCTCTATAAATTATTACTTGCATGTGCACATCTAGAGGGCCAGAAATGTGTATTTGATACCATATCAGACCTATCCTCTTGCAAACTCAACATTACCTGCTTGTGTACTACCGAACAACTCATCAGCACTGGAACTACTGAATGGCATGAGCAGATCCTCCTCCTCCTCCCTGCTTGCTATAAAAGGGTTCAGTTACTTATCTTGAATTCTGCAGGGTGATGTTTATAACTAGTTGAGTTACTTTAGATCTGTCTGTATGCAATGCTCACTCATGTTGGTCACTTGACCTTCTAATATCATGCTTTCAAATACAGCATCCTCCAGAAATTGCCTCTTAGGTGGTAAAATACATAACTGTTCCTTCAAAACTCTTGGATTTGCTATCAAAAAAATTATCTGAAGCTTTCCCAAGGTTCAAACTAGGCAACTGCAAACAATTCCAAGAATGGAGTGTGAGCAACTCTGTTGTAGTCTTCTGACCTTCAAATATATCTCTTAACAACTATAGTTCTTCAAATGTTCTAAATTTCAGCCACAAAGCTTGGCCACTGAAAACTACTGTGACAAAACAGGTAAGAGATTTGGTCCAACAGGCAGCATGAGAAAGTCATTAGGTTATTTATTTTCCCTCCATCCTCCTTTTTCTCTCCTCCAAATGACCTATTTTATTAAATATTGCAATATATTACAGAGTGTTTTTATTCTGGTGTGTGACATGCATTCCACCAGAATTTGCTGTTTCAATAGCTTGGTTACGATACAGAATAATGAAATCATAGATTATGCTGATTTGGAAGGGATCCATCAGGTTCACTGAGTCCATTCTACATACTAAACATTCTAGTTTGGATTAAATCTGCCCCCATCCTATGTTTCTCTGTTTAAAGGAGTGAAACAACCGGGGTTAGAAAATATGCATATTAACTCTATCTGTTCTGTCCAAAATGTGCTGATTCTGCTGCAAAACAGTTGTATTGTCTGCCATGGGCTTTGGCCTAAGCCATAACTATTCACAGGACTGTGGCAGTGAGGCCTCAATTCAGAATTTGTTCCTTACAGGGAGAGATTTAAGCCACTGAACTCAAAAGGATTAAGCATGGGCTGAAAATAGAGCTGTTGGTTAAGTACTTTCCAAAAGGAAGCCTTTATGCAATCCTCTGCTGTTCTGCTTTTATTCTTCCAACAAACAACTTTATCTCATGGTCACATTCTAACAAAGAATAATACTAATACATTTTTAATGTTCAGATTATCTGGATTCTCTGTGACTCAGTTCAATTGATTCTTTACATGAAACAGGAGACTATACTTTCAGTTGCTTTTCTTTCAGTTTAGTTTCTCTATTTTTAGTAATTCATTAAAATTTAAATGATAAATCAACAATAATCTCATGTTGAAGCCCTGTTTTGTATGCATGGAAATCAATGGTAAAGTGTTTATTGAATTAAATGGAACAGTATCTGATGCTTTATATGTATTGATCTAGTAAGATAAAGTCTTAACTGTTTTCTGTTTAGAGAGTTCAGCATATACTTACAGTATCCCTAGAACTGATAAAATCAAGCAGCATGATATGAAATGGCAAGATGCCCATTGACTTTCAAGAGGGAAAGAATGTGAGATAAGAATCTGTATATTGTGTGCTTTTGTCCAAGGGATAAGTCCATGTTAACAAGCAGTGTGGTGCAACACAGGGAAATCTGGAAAGTGAAGCAGTTTGTGAAGACAAAGTGAAGTCCTCACAATCTATTTTTCAAGGTTTTCATTTAAATCTGTCTTGATATTAATTGACAGACTTAATACATGCCTGTGGGGTTTGAGTAAGTGACTAATAACACGCTGAATTAATACTAATTAAATTGATAAACATTAATTATTATAAACTTTCCATATATATAGTCCTTTAGACAAAAACCATTGACTGAGTCTAGGACTAAGTCTAGTTCCAGCTGCACCTATGTTCCCCTTGAGGAGGAATTTACTGAGTCCATTCTGAATCTCCTGACTCAACAAGAAGGTCTTCTCACCCTTTTGCATCTCTCATCTCTGTATAAATTATTCTAGCTTGATTCTAGCAAAAATTTGTGTGTTTTATCCATATACCAAATAATAGAGTAAACCTTGACATCAATCTTCATTGCCATATTTTTACAATATTATATTAAAATCATGTCTGACATTTATTCTGTAATTGATCTAAATCACTGCTTTTAACAAATTGGTCTAGTTCGCAGGATTTATGAGAGCTGCTGTGCTGTTTTTCCAACCATGTCTGGGTAATTGAAGTCACCCATGAAGATCAGGTTCTCTTTGCCCAAGACTTCCTTGAGCAGCTGGAGTAAGTCATCTTTAGTCTCGTACACTTTGTCTAAATTTACTTCACTTAAAAACATAACTTAGAACTTGTAAAAAGTTGGAAGAGCTGTAGGGGGTGGGTGAGGAAGAGATATAATTCCTGTCATCATTCTTCTCTTATTTTTATTAGTCACATAACTGTTGGAAGACATGCTTAAACAAGCATGTTGCCTTGTGGGATATGCCATCTTGACAGAAGAAAGCATATGCCCAAAACAGCTTGAAATTTATCTAAAAACAGGATGCAAGAAGAAAGAGAGAATAAATTTTGATCATGAATCTTAAAAATATGCCTGAAGTCTTATCAGAATTAATAACATTACTCATTCATTTGGACTAAATTGTGGATTACATATCTTAGTGTGAAAGTGATCTCACAGGCTATCACAGAATCACATAAAAGCTGGAAGGGACTCACAAGAATTATCAAAGTTAAACTCATGGCCATGCACAGGACAGCACCAAGAATCACACCATGTGCCTGAGAGTGTTGTCCAAGTGCTTCTTGAGTTCTGGCAGGCTTGGAGCTTGGTGCTGTGGTAGAGGAGGGACATAAAACAGTTAAGAGTAACAACTCTGTAAAATAGAGTGACTCTACACATGTTGGTATCTTATGATGGAGGATTATATGAGGACATTTGGCTTGACTCTGTACCTGAAGGCATGTTTGGTTCAGAACAGCACATCCCCAAGAAACCATCTCTCTTAGAGTCCAAGAGTACTCAGAAAGGGTGTGTATTTCCACATTAGATATGGCATTGTCATTGCCTGTGCATCAACAACAAAAGTAAATCAAATACTTTTTTTGCCAATATAAAATGGTGGTGTATGATTCATCCTCAAATACTTTGAAGTCCCGTATTTATTACCAAATATTGTGATATATTTTTTGATATTATATGAAGCAATATATTCTCCCAGAATAATGAAGAAATCAAGATTTGTCTGCATAGACCAAATATTTGTGAAGAGAGACAATAAAATTTAACAAATGGTGGATTAGTAGTAAATACTGACTAATGATGCACTTGACTAAACTTTTTTTTCAATTGATTAGAAGTAAGTAGCTGATTATATTTAATCGACCATGTTAATTACTGCATCTCTGAAATTTATTGAACAATTAAAATGAAGCACTAGAGGCTTGTAATACCGAAGGGAATGATCCCACAGTGAGTGTTACATGAAGGGAAATTAAATGACCTAATACCACTGAGCCTGTTCCACCTGATGGTTCCACATATCTATTAACAGAGCTTGAGTCTAAACTTCATTCTGTGTTGCCACTGCATTAGCCACCATTTCCAAGGATCTGACCTTTTTATTCCCTTTTAGTTACTGGCAGAACTCTTACAGCCTGCAGTGTGCACTGGATCAGGCACCCCGAATCACCCAAAAGACTGGCTTTTTGGCCTAAAATAATGGAAGTCTACCAAACTGATTTGTCACCTTTGCCTGATGTTCACACATCCTAATGAGTTCTGAAAATGTTAATTTGCTTTGTGCCCAGATCAAATACTCTGCTCTGTCAGAATAAAATAAGTTCAGAGCCAACAAATTTGCATGAGTGTAGTTTATTCTGAAAACATTTACATGTCATTAATATATTAACATAATATGATGTTCAGGGCATATTTAACTGTGACTGTGATGCTCCTGATTGGGAACAGTGGGCAGTGGAAAAATCACAACTTTCCTATTGTGGGGTTATTTTAGACATCCCTGGATGACCTTATATCTAGGGGGCGACACCTTCTGCTAAAGTGAAAGTTGGAAATCACAATAATTTAAACTATTATATTCCTCTGGGATCATCTGTTTTTCTTGGTGATTGATAGTTTTCAGTTACTGGACGCATAGGGCTGGATTCAGCTGTCCAAACACAGGTGTCCAGTGCCACGTTATCTTCCTGGCATCTTGCCTGGCCTCTAGCTCTCATTTGAGAGACATCTAACAACCCAATATAAACAAATTGGGGACAACAAAGAACTTCAAATAGGCATCACTGCCTGGCATTGATAACAGAGAAGAATCCTGGGTCTTTCCTGCCTGTAATGTAATGATGAACACCTTGCTCATGTGTAGATAGCAATGTATTCACGCCAAAATTTAAGGTCTTAATCTGGACCTGAATCCTACCCATGGTTGGTATATAGGAGCCCCCTGGAGATTCCCCCTATTTCTGTTGAATGCAAACACTAAAAAGCTCAGACAGTCCAAGTAAGCAAAATCTTCCTTTCACAGTGACCTTCAGGCATATCTCTATTGAATTTTCTCAAAGTGGAAAATGGAGAATCGTTTTTTAACATTTTTATAGGAAAAAAAACTCTTACTTCTCAACAGCAAAGAGAATCTGTTTGAATGACACAGCCTAACATTATTTTTTTGCTGTGTTTGCTGTGGGGAGGCTTTTATCTAACATAGTTTGAGTGGCTTTTCTAACGTGGTGCAGGGCTATCAACCCTATCACACAATTAAGGTGTTTCACCACATTTCAGTTGATCAAGTATTGGATTGGCGAAGCCATTACACTGATCCTGCAACACAGATTCTTTGCACAGATTCTTCTGTCCTGTGCATGTGTCTCATCCTGTTGAGTAGCACCATTTTTTTATTTATTTTTTTTTTTTTATTTTCAGGAAATGTTTTACTGACTTATTTAGCAGTTGTGAGGGGTCAGTGAAAATCATGGGAAGATCAGACTGTTGCACTTGGCAGTGAAGGTATAGCTGTATATGCTGCCCCAAACTCCTGCAGAAGCTGATCTATAAATTAAAGCTTTTTATTAGGAAAGACTGAGCCTTAACCATTTCAAGCTGAATGGGAGAAGTGGCCACCCAAGCACCACTTTCACACCTTTCATAGCAGGGAGGGAATGAAAGTAATTCAGAAAAGGTCAGTCTTAGCTGGCTCACCTGTTTTCAAACTTAACCAAGCCTAGGATCTGACTGGCAAATCAAAAAGGCTCTGTGCACATGAGCTGCATCATGGCCCGATGACATTCCAGTGACCAGAACAAACTAGAGGAGGACTTTAGCAAAGTAGCTAATGTCTAGTATCTGCCTCTGTTATTTGGCAAACTTAGTGAACAGCAAATTCATGTGGGAGATTATTTTTCATCTTCAACCTTAAGTCAGACCTGCTGCTCAGTCAGTGGATCTGGTATTTTTTAAGTGTAGACTTTCTGTAGGGCAACTAGCAGTTTTGTTTCTCCTGACTGAACAAGATTTTAAGTAGCAATGGGCTGCCTGGCAACTCGACTGCTCTGAGCTGGCTGCGTGATGTCAACCAAAGCTGTGTGTGACATCACCCAGCAGCTGCCAGCCGGGAGCTGATTACAGCCATATGATGATCACCCATTTGGATTCACACACAAAGAGCTTATTCACTCTCAGCTGCTCCTTTCTTCCCCGGGAAACAAAAAGGCTCTTTGATACAATGATGGCAGAGGGAATATCATCAGGCCATAAAAAAAAGAACATTTAGCTCCATCATGGTTTTGAACAATGGTTTGGAAAATTGCTCCCCTTCAGGTGAAAATAAAAATACATTGCCAAACACATGATGAGGGAGCCCACCTTAGTTACTGACTGCCAATAGGTGCTTTATAGAATCTCCTACACATTATAGATAGAGCACCTGAGGGCAGGTGGAAAGGGAAAAGGATCAGAATGCCTTGTTTTAAACTGCCTGCCCTCAAAATGTAGCAAAGCAATTAGAGCTGAGGCTCAAACACAGCAGCAAACCAGAGTATGTGGTTGGCACTAATGCTGTGGTTGCAGTTCAAACCCTGTCCAAAACCACAGAGCTGTTCATGCTCATGACCATGAAGAATTAAGTTTGTATAACACAGATTTCATGACAATGGAATTTGAGGGTGTTTATTTATTTCTTTTTATCGCATATCACTGGAATAGTTCATTCTGGAATAAGCACAGCTACAGACACAAATTAATGTCACAGACCACACTACCCTGATGATCTTTAAAGTCCCTTCCAGCCCAAACCACTATGATTACATGATTTTTTATGCCCTAAAGAAGACCTCTAGAGATGTGTGTTGCTCATTATAGGGCACCACTGATACCAAGAGCTCTGTTACTAGTTATTTATTCACACAACACTTAGCATGGTTAAAGCCATAAATTCTCCATCAAAACTTTTGCTGATTTCTGGTATGCTATTTTTAGCTTTCTGGGTATAACGGATGTATATTTGTGTATATTTTGTGTGCATAAAAATCATTTGGCAAGGAACCTTTCCACTTTTAGTTTTCTTGCAATTTTGCTTCTGTATGTTGGCATCAAAGAAGGCCAGTTGCATATCAGATAGATTTTAATGATCACCATCTTTCTGTTTTGTTATACTTTTTTCTTCAGTATTTATCTCTTTGAATTACTTTATTATTTTTAAGCATCCCAACTAAAAATGTAATTTTTTTCCGCAATTCTGGGTGGGTTTTTTTCTGTTTTGTTTTTTTTTTTTTGGGGGGGGGGGAGTTTG